>NJRL01000174.1:47583-111306 GCA_003063815.1 Aphaenogaster rudis
TGTGTGTGTGTATATCTCGCGATTTGCCGATCTTAATCGCGACGAAAGGTACGTAATGGAAAACGATATTAAGGGACGTAGATTAATTTCATCCAAAATAATTTCTCCTCTCTCTGACTCACTTGTGCCTTGCCCTCGATCATCCTTCGCTGTTCTGTATCCAGGTATAATCCCTCTTTTCTAAATAATCGTATTTGATGTTCGATGTCCTTTCTACGAAATAAGAAACTACCAAGTGACCGATACACTAAGAAATCGTTACTTACTCACTCTGTTTACCATCTAACGGCATTAGCTCGTAATCGATAAATGTACACTGAATAACTTCTACGATTTCGACATTCTTAAGACATCCAGAGTTAATAATTAAAGATGAATCAATTGCAAGGCATCCGGATTGCGGACGATCGCAAATCTTGCTCTCGAAACGTACATTTTGAGCATTTTGGATGATCTACTATAAATATATATTTGGAATTTACAATTTCCCGGTTACGGCTCTTGCTCTGTAAACCGCAATAAAAAGCATATTAACGCGTATTTGTATAATCCACTTTTTGGAATTATGATACTATCCCCTATAAAGTCTAATCTTTATGATGAAATCGGTGAGATTTGAGAGCAGATTGACACTCATCGGATCCGATGCTTTACGACTGTCGCAATTATTATTAAAAAAAAACACTGCTCGAGTAGAGAGCGCGTTTGTTACGTACTATATGCTAATCGACAGGAGTCACATCGTACAGCGGATCGTGGGAGGCTGCTGTGACAGGTGATGTCCTCGTGCGTGATGTAGGAAATAGGCGGATATTTGCGGAAGGTCCCGATAACTAGAATATGCTGAAAGTTAAAAAAAAGTCTTCGCGTTATCGATTACGTTCACAGAAGCATAAGACGGGATATGTTACACGCGGCGGGTGTTTAAAATACATCTTCCGTTGCGATTAACTATGGCGTCGCTTGTTAGTACTCGATTTGAATATCGAGACCCCGATGCCGGTGCATCGTGCAATAAAATTCATGCTCATGCTGAGGAACCTCTTCTGCTGTCGCGTTAGTTCCACAGCGAGATTATATCTCCGAACTTGCTTTTACACGTCGATCTATGAATTATGCGGGAGTCAAGGGGAGGTCACCTGCGACGCAACTGGAAAATAGCTTGTAAATGGATGCGAAAAAATTTCGAATGGAGGATATTTCGTGGCACACAATAGTAGTTTGGACCGCTTCCACCTCGATGGATCGCAACGCGCTGTTGTCGCTCGGAGAAAGTACGGTTACCTCCAAAACTTTGGAATGACTGTTGAAGAAGACTCTTGCGATCACGTGCGAATAATTACTCGTGCGATTAATTACCGCTATACGTGGACATGGCGAAGGATTAATACAAAGAGAATTATTTATGTATTAGTCGACTCCAACTGGCCATACATTGATTACAAAATAAAAAACCGCTACTACGTTTCGACTCTTGGTTTGGGTCCTTCTCAAGTAAACACTGAAATGAATTTAATTTTTGATAATCTATTTACTTAACTTATTTAATTTATACAATTAATTTACTCTGTTTTTTTAATTTACTTTATATAAAGGTTTATACTTAATTTTATTTTTTTTATTTTCCCAGCTTTGATATATTTGTTCTGGGAAATTTTTATATGTAAAGGACGTTATTGATGTGTGAGAAGCTTTCTTTATACAAATTAAGTACTGCTTCTTCTTTTCTTAATTATTGACATCTTGATTTTATTATATTACCACATTTATTATATTATTACATTATCATTGTTCACGACCAAAATTGAAACATCATTTCAGTTACTTGAGAAGGACCCAAGCCAAGGTTCGAAACGTAGTAGCGGTTTTTTATTTTGTAATCAATATATAGCCAGTTGGAGTCAACTAATAAATAAATAATTCTGTTAATTATCACTGGCGGTCTATCTAAAAATTTTTGATTAATACAAACTATGACCTTTCGGATCGCGAGGCTAGTCGTACTTTCCGAGAGGCGCGCGCCGGATGTCAAACACGATTGATGTCAGCGGTTTTAAGACTATTTGTAAGGCTGGATGTATTTTTTAGAGAACAGAATTAGAAATATTGTGTTACCCACTATGCGAATATCGATACCATAACGCCCCACTCTTGTATCCGTACGATATGATCCGTAAGTTATAATAACGATATTCTATAAATGGCTGTACTATTGTAAAATCAAAGATATAGCGTACAATATATATATAAAGTTTAGTGTTGTAGGAGGCAAGCTGTCGAAAGAGACAACGTATTTGTTCTTTCCTCCTTTTGTCACTTTTACGGCGGGTGTACGTAGAAACATGAGATTTTGTTTAGGGCAGTGTTTCTCAACCTTTTTTCGTGTGTACCCCCTTTTCTAATATCAATTTTTGTGGCGGCCCCCCTTGCAATTCTTGTGTCGAGACACTAAAGAAACCCATAAAAATTGGCAGCACAAAAAGAGGAAATTGACTTATTGAAAATTATTATAATAGACACAATACTAATATATATATATATTACTGTAAGTAGAAACATGAGATTTTGTTTAGGGCAGTGTTTCTCAACCTTTTTTCGTGTGTACCCCCTTTTCTAATATCAATTTTTGTAGCGGCCCCCCTTGCAATTCTTGTGTCGAGACACTGAAGAAACCCATAAAAATTGGCAGCACAAAAAGAGGAAATTGACTTATTGAAAATTATTATAATAGACACAATACTAATATATATATATATATATATATTACTGTAAGTATATTTTCAGACTTTTCGTTAATGTTGAGATTAAACCTATTCAGATTAAATTTATTAAACTTTAATAGATTTTTTCTTCAATCTACATTTTTTCGTGCCCCTTTTCGAATATTTCGCCCCCCCCCCCCCAGTCGCGCCCCACAGGTTGAGAATCACTGGTTTAGGGAGATATATCGGCGAAGGAATATAATTCGACACGTTCTTCTGAAATTAATTAGTATTCTTTATTTATTTCTTTTACAAAATGATTAACATTGTTATTTTAATTAATTCTGCCAACGTGAAATAAAATAAAATAGTTCACTTTTATTAATTTTGTATTATCATGAATAATTGTATTATCATGAATAAGCCTCAAACGTCCGATGGCGGTTTTTGCACATACGCGATGAGGAGATAATATCTTAATACTATGTATTCCTCTTTTTTTTTGCTGTTTTTGCTTCTAAGTGGGATCAGAACATTCTGGCTTAATATTTCGCTTACCAATTCGTCCAGGAATTCGGCTTTCATATCATCAGGGATTCGATTTATGAAAGGATTAATGGCGCACACGTGATCTGCAAAACAAATATTCTTCACAACTAGTAGCAAAATATGTCATTTTGACAACATTAGACGTCATTTTGACGTCAAAATGACGACAAATAATGTCAGCTTGCTACCTGGGTTACTTCATAAACAAAGAAATAAAGAATCTTAATTTAGTCGCGACGATTAATTTTTATTACATTTATTTAATTTATCTTTATATTTTAATTAATCCTATTTTTTAATATTTTCAATAAGTCATATTTTCGATGCAACACCATTCCCTTTTTATCATCAATTTATTAATATTATCAAATATTCAGCGAGATCCTTTAATTTATCCTATTTTTTGTAGATAAATAATAACCCACGCAGCATGCAATATCCAAAAGACGTCCAGAAGATATCCCGAAGACATTTTTAGGCGATAGAATATCTTTGGGATATCTTCTGGACGTCTTGTGGATATACATGCTGTGTGGGAAGTCTTGTTATTTATATAATACTTACTTTTAAAAGTGTTTTGATCATATTGATATGTTTTTTCACGCATACTGCAATGCAGGATTTGAAAACCCACATCCTCAAGCATTTTTCGTAGATTCGCTCTCATATTTTTAGACTTTCTTCGTTGAAAAAACGGGACGTAACGGCGCGCATCCTGAAAACGTAGGCATTTAAATTTAATTTTAACATTAACGTGTGTTACATGCGTTATAGCCATTTTAGCCATTAATACCTGGAGATAAGGCTGATATCGCGGATTCTGCTTGAGCCGTAGGTACGCTTGGAATCCGCAATGATATCCAATAAACATCATGAGACACTTTCCATTTGGCAGTAACAGTTGGTAAAAATTTTCGAAAGCGCGTCTAAATTCGATAACTTAATTAGACAAATCGTACGGAAAATTTTGTACATGGGATAAATATTTTCTTGATCGTAATATAATGTATTACAGAAATTATCAACACTTTATTTATGAAAACTTTTTTGTTTGATTGTTAAAAGAAAAAAAATGTATATATACATATATATACCGTAAATTTTTGCACCAGTGTAGACAATAGAAGGACATAATGTTATCATATTGCTCGACTTGATCACTCGGCAACTCCGTTTCGATATCAAGAACGATGTAGGACAATCGCTTATCAGAATATTTTTTGCGAGCGTAATTAACCATTTTTTGCGACAAATCAGCCCCTGCAAGACAAAAATTCTTTGTTAAAAAGAGCCACGCACTGCCAAATTTTCATTTTCTCACCTACTACTTCCGCATCATGGGGCAACATCGGTAATAACACTTCCTTGGTAACGTTCCCTCCCCCTGAACAGGTTTTTCAAAAATTCGACGGTAGATGACATGCCAAAATAGCGATAGATTTGAAATTTAAAGCGGTAGATTTTTTATTTCAGAAGTTTCGTATAATGGGTGGATTCCGTAAAGCGCATATGCGCGCATTTTTCTATAGTAAACGTTACGTATGCTATAGATATATGCGCGCATATGCGCTTTACGGAATCCACCCAATATACGACATGAAACTGATAGTTAAGAGAAAAAATACTCAAATTATAAGTAATACAAATACCTAAAGCAATGAGCCAAAATGGTAGATCTACCGCTAAAACGGTAGACCTGGCAACACTGACCTGAACCAACATCGAGACATTTCCCTCGCATCTTTGATAGTTCAGAACCAAATTCCTCGATGATGTCCTTAGCGTCACGATATTGCATACAGCTGCCTTCGTTCACATAGTAATCGACCATCTCCATGATCGCCGATGTGATCTGCGGTTTGTATAGTCTTTATTAAACTTTTATTTTATATTTATAGCCAAGCATACATTTGCAACCATGCATTTTACGATTTCTTATACGCAATTTGACACTATTTCACACAATTTGCGAATGCGGAAAACACTTGTTTACTTACATCGACTCATGAAACACGCGAAAAAAGGACATGTAACTTTATCATATATACACAGAAAATCTTATTTTATTAAAATTGTTATTGAATTAACAAGATTATTTTCAATTAGACTTAATAATGCTGTTGATATAGCATCATTTTTTATCCGTGTACTTAAACGTACGCAACTTTACAGTTATTTTTCAAAACGAATAACGAGGAGAAATGTATCATGAAAAAAAGGATTGAATGATTTTCAATTATATGATTTGTTACGTTTTTCTCCTTCTGTCGATCACGAGATGATACGCTTTGATCTTACGACCGAGTTCTCTCTTCGTGTCAGGATATCAAGGCTGGTGTGACAGCTCACAATACTGCTGACTTTAAAAGAAGGTCCGCTCTTCTACTGCAGACTTTTTAACTTCGTCTTTGGTATTTATATTCGGGGACTCGTACGAATGACTTGCTCTTCTTCCGTTCTCCCATTTTATTCTCGTCTCCCTACCAAGCTATCCTATTCTTTGTCGTCTACTGTGTCTATCCTAATATTCAAATTTTTTTGGGCCAACCTACCACTATTACTTTACTTAACGGAAATAGAACCTATGTATATCTGGTTATTTGGTTGTATTCTACTGCAATATATCTTGTCTATATATAATTGTCTATGTGTGGTAGTAAGTTAAACAAAGGCTAGTCACATAATCTTGCAATTAGTTCACTATTAAATTCAAGATAAAGATAAACTTAGCAGAATCACGGTCAAAAGAGTCATAATGTACAAGCCGTAAGGATAACATAAACATACAGAGGTCAAATGATTAACTCTTTCGGATCCAGTGGTACATATATGTACCAGCATGTTTAAAAAATCATATCTTTGTGATAAGTAATAAACTATTCAGTTCTCAACTACGGCTCGTTTTAAAGAAAATTGTTCAAATTTTAATTGAAAAATATTGTGATAAATGTAATCATAAAATATAAAAAATTACTTAATAAAAAATTATTACGCAGTACGATCAGAAAGTTCTCTCAGACTAGCCATGAAAGATTCGACATGAAGTACAGTATTATTTTCGCATGGCGATTATTCAAACATGTATAACTGATAGTATAAATTTCTGATGATATTTATACTATACATAATGTATAAACGTGCGTAATATTTTCAAGTTTTTCGTATTTCAATAATAGGAGAAATAACTATTGATGGAGAAATACTATTGATTGATACTTACATGCGAGAACTTTTGAATCTTTCTACATAGTTTTTAATATATATCTTGTTATTCAATGAATACTCAATTTTATTGATATAAAACATTTATTATAATATTATTTAGTAATATATTGTAGAACTAATTGTCATAATTTTTTAAATTTTTATATAGCATTTCATGTCTGATCGTATTTGTCTTTGAATAATTTTTTTTTTCAATTTTTCGTTTTTTTACAAAAGTTTTTGTACAAGTTAGTTTTAGCTTAATATTATATACATTTCTCCATAATAACCAATTTCATTAAAATTTGATATTTTATTTTTTGCATTCGCCATTTTGAATTTTATTATTTCGCCATTATTTTCGTATTCAGTAATACAAAAATCTCATAATAAACAAGTTTTCAGTACAATTTGATAATATTTTATTTCTTGAATCCGCTATATTGGATCCGTCATTTTGAATTGTTGTGTTTCGATATTATTTTTCTATTCAATAACCCATAACAAACAATTTCATTACAATATGATAATATCTTATTTCTTGGATCTGTCGTATTGGATCCGCTATTTTGAATTTTGATGTTTCGACCTCATTTTTTCATTCAGCGACCCTATAAATCTTTAAAAATAACTAGATAATATATGTTTCAATTCTAAAAAAAAGTCGGACCCCAAAGGATTAAGGTGAAATTTTATGTTAATTTATTGTTGGTAAGCAGGGAATAGACATATTTTAAAATTTTTTGTGCAATGGATGAATCAATCCCAATTCGTGAACTAATCATAAAATTAAAAAAAAAGAAAGACAGTCTCTTGGAAAAATTGCAAAAACGATAAAGAAATCGCACTCTATAATCTAATACATTAAAGACAGATACAAAAAGACCGGTTCTCTTGAAAATCGAAAACATACAATCGACCACAAAAATTATTAGAACCATATCACAAGTGTGTTATTTTAAGGACAATTAGAGATGAACCAAAAACAAGTGCAACAAAAATGACTGATATGATAGAAATCGACTATGATATTAAAGTTATACTTGAAACAATTCATAATGTTATCAGAAAAGCAGAATATAATGATCGCGTAGTTAGAAAAAAGCACTTTATTAATAAAGTGAATAAACGAAAATGTATGAAGTTTGCAAGGGCACACCTAGATAAGCCTTTAAGTTTGTAGAACACGATTTTGTCATTATTCAATGACAAAAGCAAATTCAACATTTTTTAGTTGGATGGAAGAGTTATGGTATATAAAAAGAAAATGTAATTAGCAGATGCAATATAAAAATTTGCGTCCAACCGTGAAGCTTGTAGTAGTGACGTAATAGTATGGAGCTCCTTGAATGTGGCTGGTGCAGGAAATTTGGAATTTATTGACTGTAATGTGGATTAATACATTTATTTAAACAGTATAAAAGATAACATACACAGCAATGCACAAAAATTTTGGAGAGTCATTTATATTTCAATAGGATAACGATCCCAAACATACAGCAAGAAAACTAAAGGAATAGCTAATATACACTCACCCGCAAAAAAATAGGCCATCAAATTTTGTCACAATTTTTTAACATTTTTGATTAGCAATAACTCAGCGAAGAATCATCGTATTGAGATGAACCAAAGCTCAAATTAAAGCTTGAATCTACCTCTTGACAACCAAAAAATGTAAATTATGTTACATAAAATATTTAACAAAATGGCGGATGTTGAACGTAGATCTGAAAAATGGAAAAAATTTTTTTCTTTTTCAAACTAATGCGCTGCTCAGGGGAATTGGTTGTTTCGTACAAAAATGTATGTGTTTTGAAGGGTACTTATTTCCTAACAAATCCATTATTTGAACATTTTCCTACAACCTGTTTTGATAAAGTTATACCGTTTTGAAAAAAATGTTACAAAACGGACAGCTTTTTCTTGTAAAATCTGTAATTCAGATACAAATTATCGTAGAGGACTTTATCAAAAAGGAAATTAAAGTGTAAACACTATAAATCTTAAAACTTTTTTATTCGTCACGATGAGATAATTTGCAAAGAATATATGTTCTTTGTAAAATGGAAAAAATTAGCCGATAATAACCATTTGTTTAGATAAACATAAAATTTCAACAAAACATCCTAAAAAAGCTTACCATACATATTTAAGCCTAGAAACTCTATAGAGCACTTGTGGGATAAAATAAGTAGACATCTTAAAAAACATCAGGCACGAAATAAGGATCAATTTAACATACAATATTATGTGAATAGTTCGAACTTGAAACAGTGTCGAACAGTGTTACAGCAAAGTTAGTCGCTGCAATGGAAAAGCGGATGAAAGAAGTTTTTAAAGCTAAAAGAGGAGTAACCGATCATTAACAATGAGAAAAATGGAGAATTTTAATAATTTAATACATTTATATTGCTGTATATATTGCGGAGACTTTTTTTTAACCTGATTTTTGTTCAATTTTTCTATGTATATTCAATATATTTGTTAATTAATTGTCATAACTTTTTTATATTTCTTATAATAATTATTATTATGAGAACGTTTATCTTGTTTTTCAATAAATGTGTTCATTTTAATTTAATATCTGTTGGTTGGTCGAATTTTGGCCTATTAACCTTCTCATAGCTTTTGCTTTTTGCTTTTTTTTATCGAGCGGTATAATATTTTTAATTTATTTGTAATTATTATTATGTTTTTAAGCAAAATAATGTTTAGTTTTTGACGTTTGAGTTAAAGTTATGCAATATTAAATAAGTGCGTGCAAGATGTACAGAAACTTTTTTGACCTATTGTATAACAGCTTGATTAACCCTTTCGCGCCGACTTTAAAAAAATGTTTAACAATTTTATGTATGATAAGGTGTGAAACATAATTTACATAAGGGTACATTGCAGAATTTTTCAAATCTTCGATGGGACACATATGTCCCGTTAGGCGCGAAAGGGTTAAGAAAGCAAGGGACGTTTATTAAAATTCGTAGAATACAGGAAGCCGAAGAAAGCATCTAAACGATCATCTAACAATCAAGAGTGGAGTACAGAATAACATGCATATAGCACGAATTTAGACAGAGGTCATTCAATTTAAGGTCATGTATTTTAGGTCGGAGGCTCTTAAAGCAGAAAAAAGCTGTTAGCTTCAGATATTTATAGCTGCCCCCTGAGTTCTCTACGCCCAATTCTATAAAAATCTAACTAATCTTTTACGAACATCATTTTCACTAGTACTTCTGTATTCACGCTTTAACTGAAGCTACAGTACATTCTAATACACGAAGCACGCTAAAACGTTCTCTTTCGCGTGCGCAAATGGTCCTTTCTTGTTTCAACTTTCGTCCGATTTGTATTTTCATTACGCCCGTTTGCGCTTATTTAACGAGTCGATCTTTAACGAAGTCAGAAGTGCGGCGCGAGTTTAAAAATGCAATATAAAGTACGTGCGGGAAAGACTAGAGGCATCGAGCAGAGTGTGCAAGGACGAGTTTTACCACGCTCGGGACGAAGGAGGGCTTATCGCTAATAATCCGTGGTTCGATCGGGACCGCGAGAGTCCTTCCTGGATATCCCCAGTCGGGATATTCCGCGGAGCCCTTGAACCAGTCTTATCTGACGGTCGCATGTATTTGCCTTTTGGACAGCGCCGTCTATTTGCATATGCGCAGGCACACTCTATACACGCCCGTGAATAATATACACGATGTGTTCCTAATCAAACACTCGTATTTCAACGGGGGATTCCTCATCTTTTTTTTTCGTCTTACCGAATGGCTCTTAAATCTTACTTTAAACGCGCTTACTCGACTCTCAGAAAGGCTTTTATCTGGCCGCATATCAGAACTCCCTGACCTACCTCATAGAAGTTAATATTAGAAGTTAACCCTTTGAAGCATGGTGGAATCCCACACACAATCCTACCTTTTCTTTCTTAATTTTTAATTATTTAAACTATGTTCTTGATCCTTTTATCCGGATTTTTTGTACTTTTAAGATCTATAACATGTTAACAAACATATTAAAAATGTGAAGAATCAAATTTTGTTAGTTGTAACAATGCTATAAATAAACAAATTGTGAAAAATTGCATATTTTACAGAAGAAATATATTTTACAGTGATCTATAAGTAAATGTCATAAAACTTGCATACTTTAGGTTTTTTGAGTCGCTGATTACGAATTTGAGTTCGAAATTCAAAAATTCAAAATGGCGAATCCAAAATGGCGGGCCTGAATTGCGAAAACTTAAGCGATTTGCGTGAAATTTGATCCGCCATTTTGAATTTTTGAATTTCGACCTCAGATTCGTAATCAGCAACCCAAAAAACTTATAAGTACATAGGTTGCCTGTAAATTAACAATAAAGAAAAATGTGTGCTTCAAAGGGTTAATATTAGAAGTCAACAATATAATAACTTGAGTTTTCATATCGTGAATCGTATCGATTTTCTCGCCGCGCGTACTTCGCGAATTTTTCCCTAACGATTGACGCAATAAGATGTAACGTATCTCGAGTCTTGTTACGTTGCGTTACATTACGTCCCGTATACTTCAGCTACTGTAAATCAGTTTGGCGACGCCCGTACAGAAAATATTTATGAAACTCGGCGGGTTGTGACCCGCTCTCCTCTGACGCCACGACTCTCCCTCTCGCTCTCACTCTCGTTCTCGCCCTCTCTCTTTTCTCTCCGCCGTCTATCTCCATTTTCCTTGCGCTCGGCGCGAGGTAATGCAATATGCACTCGCGTCTCTTTCAAAGGAGATAACAAAAGGTTGTGTAGCGCTCGCGCCCGCGTTCACGCACCCACCATCCGGAGTTTATGGAAGCTCGGAAGCAGCAAAGACCTGCAAGAAAGCGAAGTGGGAGATGGAAAGATGCGTCGCCGGGTCCAGCCGGAATCCAGCAGTCCGCCATCGGCGTCACGTGTCATTTTCATCGCGCTCGATCAGATTACCAGCCACCTACGTGCCGAGTCGTCGTTGTAAATTTTTTAACAACGGCTGGAAGTTGATGGCGCTCGCCTTTTTGTAATAGACTGAAATTACGTCGCCGCTCTCTTTACCACTTGCCACCCCCTCGTCTTATCCTCGAGCAGCTCGATCGCTGGGTAAGACATAATCGTTGGAGAGAACTGCTAGAAAAAAAGTAGAAAGACGGGATATACATCCGCGAGTACATGGAAGTATTTAAAAATTTATCCAGATACAGATTCAAAAATAATTTTCTTGGACCATCGAAATAAATTATGTAGGACGCTCAAGCAAGTTGCTAGAATGTCAAAACATTTTGCAGCATTATCACTATCCTTGAGAGAACGTCCTACGTAATTATTTTGATGGTTCAACAAAATTATTTTCAGATCTGTATCTGGTTAAATTTTTAGGTACTTGAGCAAAACCAGAGTTAGAAAGTAACGCGTTACTTGTAACGCCGTTACCGTTATCATTACTTTTTTATAGTAACGATTTGGTAATGACGTTACATTTTTTTTATAACGGAAACGGTAATGCCAGGGTTGGAAAAGTTACTTTTGGAAAGTTATTGTTATCATTAATCGTTATTCATTGAAAAAAGTAACTTGTTACTTTACTCGTTACGTAACGAGTAAAAGTAACGCGTTAAGCGGTGTCTACAATGAGATTTTAAGTCGTAAGATTTAACATATCGACCAATCACAATCAAAATTGCGGTCGTACTTTTAGAATGCTCAACTGTGATTGGTCGATATGTTAAGTCTTACGACTTAAAATCTCATTGTAGACACCGCTTTACTTTCGCGTTACTTTTCGCGCGTTACTTTTACTTAACGTTTTTTCAATGAGTAACGAGTAACGGTAATGTATTACTTTTCAAAAGAAACTTTCCCAATCCTGACGTTACCGTTACTGTTATGAAAAAATATAACATCAGTACTAAATTGTTACTATATATATAAAAAAGTAAAAGTAACGATGACGGCGTTACAAGTAAAGCGGTGTCTACAATGAGATTTTAAGTCGTAAAACTTAACATATCGACCAATCACAGTTGAGCATTCTAAAAGTAAGACCGCAATTTTGATTGTGATTGGTCGACATGTTAAATCTTACGACTTAAAATTTCATTGTAGACACCGCTTAACGCGTTACTTCCCAACCCTGAGCAAAATCGTCCTTTCAGTGTAGAAACCTCGCGAGTGCGATGTCCCTGACGCGCCGCTGAAATCTTAATCCCGCAAGATTTCACGATGACGCGGAGTACGGCGAGTGTATTCTCCGGAAATGGGAGGGTGATCGGGGGCACAGGTGTGAGTCGCGCGCGCGTTGTAGGTCGTTGAGTTTTGGCGGAGGATTTACTCGCAGCATCGGTCTCTTCCACGCGCACTCGCGCTAAAACCACAAGCATCCGATACTCGATCGAGCTCTTGCTCGAAGGGGAACGGGGGAGGCGGAGGACAGGGCGGAAGTGAAGCTCTCCTCGTGGGGAAAGGTTGCGTGCGAGGACGTGGCCGGGCAAAAATTGCCCGGGCCAACGTTGGTAACTGCAGCGTGGCGGCCGTCGAATTTTTTCAGGATTAATGCCCCGGCCTTAATTACCGTGTTCGCGGCTACGTCGAGTACCTTCCGATACGTCCGTCTATATTTTTGCCATTATTCGTCACAGGACGGAAGATTTGGTACGCCACGGACACGGGGCCGACAGAAAAAGAACGGGTGAAAAGCGCGGATGTCGACGGTCGCATAGGCCACTTCTATGTGCGATTATCCTTTCTTGTCGAACTGTGTCGCTAACATAGGCGCCCTTACAACTTTTTTCAAAGAGCGGTAGGGTAGAGTGTAAATATACTAGGAGTACCAAACGAACGTATTTTCAAATAATATTTTTTAAATAAATATTTATGCAGATTTTTATTTTTATCAAAATTAATAGGGCATAAAGAGCCAGGCTGGATTTTCGTGCCACGAAAATCCAGCCTGGCTCTTTATGCCCTATTAATTTCGATGATTTTAAATCTTTTGGAGCCTTAGATATTATTTTTATGGAATTTGTACTTTTAATTGTATAAATTTCAAACAAAAAATTATGTGTGGTTGTCAATTAAAATTATTTTAAATTTAAAAAATTAAAATCTAAGGAGGGGTTATACCTCTCTTTGCTTCCCCCCCATCATGGGAGGGGGGGGTCTAAGAGGTCACTAATAACGAGAGCGCGAGTGGATCGGGGATCTTACGGCGTCTCGATCCGATACTGCCGGATGTAGTCCGAGGAAGGGCATGTCCCCTCCCCCTTCCATCCTCCGCCACCCCTTTCCTTTTCCACCTCCGTCTAGTCTCTTTGCCTAAATCCTTCGGCCGGATCCGCGTGTATCGGGTGGGTGGGGTGCGACCGAGAACGAAGGGCTTTGATAAATGACTGACGCGGAAAAAAATCCGCGTCGATACGTCTTGCTCAAGGAGATGCGCGCGCGAGAGAAAGAGAGAGAGGGAGGGAGGGAGAGAGAGAGACTACGACGGAAGAGAGAAAAGGGAGAGAAAAAGGGACGGACGAGGGCGAGAAAAAGCCGTCGGTTCGTTCCCGCGGTCCACCGAGATGTAGCTATCCTATATATCTCGCGCGCGATCTGCATTCCCTTCGCGCGCTCGTTTATTAAAACCAGTCGAACAGCGCGCCGCGAAATTCACAGATCGATCCCGCATGGAGTAGAAACATTGCCGCGTAGAGTATCGGGAGATTTTACGCTTCCGAAAATTCATTAATCTCCCGTCGCGTGCGCGCGCGCGCGCGCGCACGATGTCGAGTTTAATCGCGGCAATTTAAGTTTCTCCGCGCGTACCGTGAATACAAACGACGCGCATATTTTCGCGACGGGGCCGCGGGGGCGCGGGAGAACCGCGGTTTTTAGTAAATCGCGAATCGCACGATTGGCTAGATTTCGTTCCGGTAACGGCATTCCGAGACCCCATACCGCAAACGAACGTTGAATCAACATTTCAGAAACGTTGAATTGCAACATTGCGAATGTTGCATCAACATTGTGAAATGTAGATTCAACATGGAAATGACATTGCAGAAACGTCCAATGTCCGTTGATGTAATGTCTTGCAGACGTTACATTCAGGAACATTGATTCAACATTTATTCAACATACAAGATCATTGTACAATATTGATTCAACATCTATTCAATGTATATGCAATGTAGATTTCATTTACATTATGTACATTATATTGTTAAAAAATTGAATAAAATAAATGTGCAAAATTGTCTTCCAAAATAATATTTACTTTTGGTACCCAATTTTAGAGACTCTCCTTCAAAGAGTCATATCATTAGAACATGAGTGAAAATTCTTATAATGCTGTGTCTTTTATATTCTATTCTGTGGTTTTTTACTTACGAGAAATAAAACTCTGCCGCGTCCATCTGGCGGCGGTGCCGAAAAAGATAATAATTTGTTTAATGTTGTTTCAACGTTGCAGCAACATTAAGAATCAATGTAGAAAATTTAACATAGATTCAATGTTGAAAAAAACATTCATCCTTCAACACTCAACATTGCAACGTCTCAACAACATTCTTTCAACGTTCTGTGCTGTATGCGACACGGATCGCGGATGCTTTTTTTCCGCAGCCAAGTGATCCGAGGATTCCGTCTACATTTGCGAAGAGTATTTCGACACGCTGGGATATCTCTGGGACGGTCGATGGTCCTTTCGCGGATGCGTGCTTTATCGGAAAACACTGAGTGAGATATATGGTAAGATTATGCGAGATGGCGTTTCGGAGTCGAACAGGCCGCTATTCTCCGCTCCGTCAATTATGCTAATTTCGATTGCGGCGAGATTAATGGAAGAAGGCGGCGTCTCCGCTCCGAACGCTTCGCGTTCCCTTTCTCTCTCTCTCTTCTTCTTTCTCACGAAAGGTCGGTCGGTGGGAGCATGACGTTCTTTCCGCACTCGGCCGACCGTGCATAATGCACTCGACTTGCAATTATTGCAGATCCATCCTCGGTCGGTTTCAATCCCGCAGCGGCGTTCTCTCGCCGTCGGGAGAACGCGATCGAACGGAGTCGATCGCGATTCTAACGCGCAACAATTTATTTTTATTTAAAAAAAAGAAAGATCTTTTTCCTCGTTAAATAATATTCTAGGTATTTCTAACTAAAAAAAAGGAGACGCAAAAAACCGTGATCGATCGATGCGCGCTTTCTTCACACACGGATAAAGCGCAGAGGGACTTAATTGCGCGATGAGAGTATGAGATCGAGTTCCCATCCTCCGCGGAAACTAGGAAGGATTTTGTTGAGCGTGTACGCGTATGCGTGCACGGGAGAGATATCGAGTGACGGAGACGACGACTGGGATTCCTGGCGGAATGTATCGGAAACTGGAAGACTCGCACGGGTGTTTTCAAGGGAGGAAAGGGGAATGGAAGGGAGGGTGGTGAGGTTTGGGTGGTGAGTGAGGCGGAGGGGGAGGGGAGGGGACGCAGATACTCGGAAGAGCGGAGTGGCAGAGATGGGTAAGAGAGAAGAGAAGAGAAGAGGCAGAGGCTTGCCGGCGACACAGGCACATCAATAATACATGTCGTCTGCTTGCTCCACCTCTTGCCCCCTTTCGTTGTCTTCCATGATCTCCGAAGCTTATAACTGGCTCTGACGCAAGTAACCTCTCTTACCCTCTCGCTCTCTTCCTCTCTCCCAACTTGTCTCTCTCTCTTCCTTTTACGATGACCGATTTTTTTTTCACTATGCTTTTAAGCTCCAGGAATACGACTGATTTTACTACGTCGGACAAAAATCGATGACGCCGCAGATAGAAAATTCAATGGAATAAACTTCTTGCTAACTTCCTACGGGAATGCACGTTCTTTGAGAAGGCTAATTGATACCTCAATTATATGTAAAGAAACAAAGTAACAAGGTAGAATTGGCCGTTTCTGCTGGCCGTTCACACAAATATCCTCAGAGGCTAAAGCTCGCGCATTCTTTTGTGCCTCTTGTAATTAGTACCCTTTACCCCATGGCAATTTGATCAAAAGTTCATCTTAGGATTCCGCTCAGGGATATTCCGGAAACGCGAAACGCTTTTGCGAGGTGAACGTGATGACGGAGCGAAGGGGATTTATCTCCTTGCAACTCTTCGCGGAGCTCCCAATCCCCGTCGTTTTCTTTCTCTCTTTCCATTTTTATTAAAATGCCAGCGTGGGAGAGAGAGAGAGAGAGAGAAAAAGAGAGAGAGAGAGAGGAAGGGAGAAAGAGAGAAAGCGACCCGCTCGTGCAAAATATGAAAATCCATACAGTCGCGAGGAGAAAATATCCGTCATTTAAAATGGATGGATTTAGGTGGATATAAAAGTGGAGGGGTGGAAGAAGAAACCGACGGTAGCGCGCGCGAGGGTGGCACCTACTTCGGTCCAGGCGGGGGGGGGGGGAGGAGGTGGCCCAAGGGTGAACGAGGGGGTAGAGGCGGGGGCAACTACTGAAAGTCGACGGTGGTGGCGGCGGCGGAGGAGGTGGAGATGGTAGCGGCGGCGGCGGCGGCAGCGGTGGTTGCCGGTGGTGTTGGAGATTTAAGGGAGACATTTTAAATGGATGGTTCCCTCGGAGAACCCGGGGCCTCCGGTATTATCCAATGGCGTAGCTCGTCTCTCGTACCCTCGCGTTTCTCCGCAAGAATTCGCGAGAAAGAAGGAAGCGCGAGGATGAAAAGGAGGCGCCCACCCTCCCGCCCGCCGTATGCTCTTTCGCGTAGGACGCTGCAGGGCGATATTTAACCCTTAACGTAACTCTTGCGTGAGGTAGCCCGTAAACGTCTCGTCGTTCGCTTTACGCAATTACGCAACGTGAAATACTCGAGGAAAAGCCGGCTTGATTAAGAACGATCGGGATTAAGATGCGCGAGATTATTTGCATACTTTACCGCGTTTTCCACTCCTGCGAGACACATGGCGTTTGTTTGCGAACAACCTTTGTTTCCCATTTACTTTACACTCGCGTTGTATTCGTCGTTCGCAAATGAATAATAGGAATTGAGCGAAAGATGAAATTCGGACGTTTTGCTCTTCAAGGAACTACAGATACGACTCGCGTACGATTATTGCATGCTCAGCGAAAGTTGTCACTAGCGTGCTGTCGGGAGTAAGATTTGTGCGAATAATAGGAATAGTCAAACTCTTATATATCCCGACGACATTTTGTCGAATTGTATCGCGAGTGAAGGTAGTGCTCCATCTCTTTAAGAAGCCTCTGTTTTCGGGATCGATAGGGAACGCAATCGCATTCAACACCTTCTAGCGTCTTACGTCTCGCACATAATCTCGTTCGAAAAATCGATCGTCCCGAGAATAACGTCGTTCCTATGCCGGGAGCATAGGATAATTTCGACACATAATTTTTTCGCTTGTCTAAATTAGGCGCAAGTCTCGTTATCCTTTCCGGTATTCTTGCGACACGCCTGAGAGAGACACGCGAAACTGGTCGAAAAGGATTCCAAGGCGGTGCAACCGCGTCCGCATTGTAACCTCGAGCTTTACTCCCGATATAACTTGGGATTAATGGCCACCGTTCCTGCGGCGGTCCTTCAGGATCATGCCCGTCCGTTAATCCCGAACTCGATAACCTCCTGGCAGGATCTTCGTCTTCGCGGAAGCTACACGATGTCTCGCCATTGATCCCTCGTATTCGGCTGGAGAGGGATGTACTTTATATATTTTAACTCGGCTCTTATTCCTAATTCAATGAAATTGTATCAAGTCTTACAGTTGAAATAACGGTTGCTCTTCGATATCCCTGCCTTTGCTCGAAAATGAGTGTAGTGATTAGATGGAGGTTCAGAGGAAATCATGAATTATCAAAAATTATGGAAAATGTTTTCATTTATCGAGGTATTACAACTTTTTACCATAAGATCTCTCTTAGGGTGGAGACCTATCGAGATCCGCTCCATTTTTCGCGAAAGGAGGAAAAGCGCGGCGCGATACGACCAATCGCGATTCGGCAGTTATTACGACCAATCGTCGTGAGTTTCCAGCATTCGGATGTGACTGCACGGACAGGTGGAGGCGGTGTGTGGATGGGGGTCGAATCCCGCGGCGAGGGCCGGCGGGTACCGGCGGAAAGCGAGTGATCCTGCGCGATTTGCCAGGAGTTTCCCGAATTCGTTTCCACGGACCGGAAGTCGGTGTCGTATTTGCGCTTTCCATTGGGTTTCCGAGTGTCGTCTGGGGCCAATGGCACGGCGAAATGCCGACTGTCGGTGTCGCTGTGTGGTTTTCACAGGGGGGTAGGTTACGCCCCGCGCGGCGCGTACGTATATACGCGAGCGGGCGCGTAGTGGTGCGGACGGAGAGAGAGAGGAACGGTTAAATCCCGGCGGAAAGAGACGGCGAATTTCGCAGCGGGATCTCTCGCCGTCTCCGCGCGTCTGTCTGCGTGTTCGTTCTCTTTCCTCCGGCAACGACCGTGCCTCCGCATCCGTGAGGGAAAGAGGGATTTCTCCCTCTCTCTATGCCGGCGAGCGCGTTCGTACGTACACCCGCGCGTATATATATATATATAGATATATATATATACGCGCGCAGCTTCGAGCTATATAGCTCTGTCAGAGAGAGGGAAAGAGAGAAAGAGAGAGAGGTCTGAGAAAGTGCGAGGAAGAGAGGTAGCACAGAGAAAGCACGGAGGAGGTCGAGGGACGCCTTGCTTCGATCCGAGAAAGAGACGCAGACAGAGTCGGAGAGTCCTGGGTTCGATCCCACAAGGAGGTAGACACTCGGCGGCACTTAAACCCTCCGTGTCCTCCCTCCCGCCGTCCTCCCCGAGCCCCATCCGTACTCCTCGGCGCAACCCCCTCGCCGCCTTCCTATCGCGAACCTCCGACCCGACCTCCCTCGCCCTCTCTCTCCTCGGTCGTTCCGTCTCTCTATTTCGCCCACTCTCGCTCCGTTCGCCTTGCACTCGGTATATATTGCTCCTCTTTCTCCCTTTCTCTCCTGCCCTCCGTTACTATTCTCTCTCTGCACTGGCGTTCTCTACGAGCCTCTCTTCCCACTCTCGCGAAGAGAAACCCACCCCAGAAGCAGAAGCGCGAAGCTAAGGCTGCCCGAGGATCGTCGAGGGTGGTTGGAGGATTTTTTTGTTACTGCCGGCAGATGCTATGCCTCGTGAAACGCGGCGAAGAACGACGCGGTGGAGAGATAGAAGGAGAGAGAGAGAGTGCAGTGTCCGGGGGGGGGGGGTAGTCGGGGGTGGCCGCGGGCAGGTTGGCAGCGAGAGGAACGAAAGGTCCGGTATGGAAGTGGAACGGGGAAAAAGCTCGGCACGAAGCACGATATTTCCCTCACGGAGAGCGGTCACTTTTTACCTCGCCTCTTTCGGAGAGTGCTCCGACTGGAGCGTCGGGAAAGAAATTTCGTTTTTCTTGCGCGGTGAAGGTAACGCCGGCGCGCGCGCGCGCTCGCACACACCGTACTTTTCGTGCGGTTACTTCTCGCAGCCGCCCTCAAAGAGATGTATCTTCAATCAATTACTTCGCAAGACAACAATCTTTTTCGAGAAAATCTTTGTCATTCTCTTAGGCGCTCAGTTTGAATTTTTTTCAATCCAAATCGATCCACTTTTTCTATTGCATAAAGTTTTATTAACCCTCCCTTTTCTAGCGTATTATAAATGACAAACATATTTTTTCCAAGGATTAAGAATGTCCCTTTAACGAGTAATATTTAAAAATTTCAAGCAGAGTCATATTCCTCGGATCTTTCAGATGGAATTCGATTTTGGATGTAACTAGTCTGAAGCCAGCGTCTCTTATTCTAGCCTGGCTGGGTACTAGCGTGGTGATGGTCGAGACACGCTTGCGACGCAAGCAGTCGATAGGACGTTGCGCATTGACACTCGGGTGGAGCGACGATTTAATCGAATTACGGCGGCGTTGCCGCATCACAGATAATCGTTATTAAATTATCGAAGTTATATGTGTGGTGGCGACGACGCGGGCGCGCTTTCTTTAATGGCGCAGCCAACAGGGCTGCCTTCTCGGTCGCAATTAAAACGTCCGTTACGGTCAATCGACGCGACGGTCCGTTTATTTTTATAAGTCAAGGTTACCGTAACACACCTGTGCACGCCTCTCTACAAGCCTCAGCTGGAAGCTCGGAAGGAGTGAGAGAGAGAGAGAGAGCGGAGACGTGTCGAGACGAGCCGTTTGGCGTTGACATTTTACTCGCGCTCCCATAACCGCGGGGCGCTCGTACGACGCGCCGTTAAAAACGAGCTAATTGGTTTCATCAAAGCGCCCGCTAGGTCGCAAGGGATAAAACGGTGCCGCCGCACCATGAGGCGAGCCGAAGTCGATTCTACTTTCACGCTATTTTCCGCGGAAATATTTTCACAAAACGAAAATTAGAGAGAAAGAGAAAGAGAGAGAAGGAGAAGTCCCATCGAGGCGGCCGGCTATTTTTCAGTCGGTGGTTTTTCTTCGCCCACTTCCCCCGCGAACGTCCATTTGCATCTTGCTCCCTTGTCGAAGTAGAGTGATCTTTTTTCCTCGATCGCTATATTCGGAAAAAATTAATAACGCGTTCACCTCGCGTCGTAAAGGTGTTTCAAACGAGTTTCAAAGTCGCGGCAGCGCACACCCCTTATATTTGCGCTTATTTATAGAATCTTTTTTTTAAATTTCCGAGCATCGACCATCGCTACGACGATGACGACGACGACACGATCGAGGCAGCTAGGTTACGATATAAAGAGAGGCCAAGAGAGGGTGAGAAAGTGCGGGTTAAAACCCTTTAGTCTGGACCGCAAGCGGGACCCGCACTCGTCGCGGCGCGACGTTCAGTTTCCCAACGTTTTAATAACGAGGAAGACAAGAAATAAATTCGCCTCTGTACAACTAGAGCCGGAAGCGAGAGGACCGTCCGTACGCTCAAAGATTCTCGCGCGATGCTACGCAATTTGCATTGCAAAACGCGAGCCCTCAATTATCGACCTAGTTAACTTGCTACGACGTTACGGCGTAAAGAGCATTACAAGATGTAACAAATCGCGCCGATTCGTGCGATTTTTCTTCATTCTTCTCTCGAAGGAAAGAAAATCTTAGAACAGAGGGAAAACTACGAATGACGATAAAAGTGAATTAGCAGGCATTCGATGAATCAACGTGCGTGTCGATCGGTACCCGCGAATTCTTCGCGATACGATGGCGGCGGCGACGGCAGTAATGGGAGAGGACGACAGCGGGGGGGGGAGGGGACGGAGGGGGGAGCAGCGGGAAAAAGACGCGAAAAGAAAGCAAGTGGAGGCGGAAGGGAAAGAGAGGAGGGGAATCCTCCTCTCCAGGAGCAAGAGAGGCATCCCTCCCTCTACCGCCACCTCAGCCGGCAATGACAGATACAAATAAACGATCCGGCGATTTCGCGCAAGCGCCCCCCGCGACTACGACTACGACGACCACCCTCTCCTCGACCTCGCGCTCGTTCGCGGAGGAGATCGAGATAGGTAGGATAGGTGGCTTCGCGGAGGCAACCAGGGGGCCCACCACTACCTTGGGTGGAGCTTGCCGGTTGACGTCATCAGACGTACAGACAAACGGCACAAACGTAGAAACCAATGCGCGCCACGGTGGTGGCCCAGGTGGCTGCTTTACGTCTGCGTACAAATAACACGGCCGCCGTCGTACGCCCCCCGCCTGGAGAACCGCCCCTCTCCGTTTCTCTCTCTCTCTCCTTTGCGGGGAGACACAGGGTCTCCGGTCCCGCCTGACTACAGGCAACTGCCATTACTCGTTGCCCCGAGAGAGAGTCTAGAACTACGGATAGTTCTTACGCCCCCCTCGGGGAACTCGTGACTCTCCACCAGAAATCGTCGAATCTCCCAAGATGGCGACCCGCGAGTAGGGGTGGTGGCTTTTGTCGCGAATTACCCCGCTTATTGGACAATAGCCCAGCAGCTGAGAACAATTCCGAGTAGTTTGCAGAAATTCTCATATGAGAGTTGCCTTCTCACGTTTTATTAATAATAACTCGAGATAGTGTCTTGAGATTCTTTTCTTGTCGCGATATCGTCTGGGACTTTTTGATTCGATCGTAAATTTGAGAGGAACCGGACTAATTGAAGAAAACGATCGAGGACGAGTTGAGAAAGCCGAGACTGATTAAATCCTCTTCTCAAGATTGCGGCCAGCGAAGAGCCCAGTTTTAACGCGGTAACGAACGCAAAAGTGAATTCTTAACTCGTTATCCCCGACCTCTCTAACTCCGGTCGTGGTTGCGAGAGCCTGGTAACGCCGATAGTAGCGCGCGTACGGACGTACGGTAGAATAATGTGGTCGTTGGGAAGTTGTATCGGGACCTAGTGTCACGACCGCAGCAGCAGCAGCAGTAGCAGCGGCAGTAGCAGCACCAGCAGCAGCAGTAGCAGCGGGGTGGACCTCTGCGGGAAAAGCGGGAGGAGAGCGGGGGGAGGGGGAGGAGGATGGGTCGGTGGGTAACACCGTGGCGATGCTTGCGGAGAGAGAGAATAGAGGGAATACGGCAGATAGAGGTAGCTTGGAGTCGAGTGCCCGGGGCTGAATCGACCGGGCTACACACAGAGCACACCCCAAGCCGAGGTCCCTCTCTTACCCTCTTCCACCCCTCTCTCCTTCTCGCGCTCTCTTTTCCTTCCCTCTCTCTCTTTCTCTCTCTCTAGCCGCGTCTCTTCCGTATGCGCGTCGCTCTCCACCATCGCTTCTTCTTCTCTCTCTCTCTCTCTCTTTCTCTCTTCGTTCCTCGGCGGAATTCTCGCTTCCTCCTCCTCTTCCTCCGCCTGATCCTCCTTCTCCCGCTTTCTCTCTTGCCGCTTTCCGTTCCGTTCGCTTTCTCAGTGCTACTCCGAGTGGCGTCGGTCCTCTCGCGACAACCACCGATGTTGCCTACCGTCGTTGTCGTCGTTGTCGTCGGCGACGGCGTCGCTCGACCGCCATCCCTTCCTGCCTGGCTGGCTCACTCTCTCTGTCAACCACCCACCTCGTCGTAGCTTTCCTACCTCACCTCCACCACCCCCGTATCGTCGGGGTGGCCACCCTCCGTCGCCCGCCGACGTGTCCGCCTCTCGTGTCGCGAGCGAGAGCTACCCAATGGCAAATGCAACCAGCAAGTCGAGGAGAGGACAGAAATGGAGAGAGCGACCGTACGTTCTCGTCGTACGTCTCCCTCCTCGCTTCCTTTTTCTATTTTCCCTCATCTCTTGCGAACCTTCTCCGCTTTACGCATATAGCTGCTTCGATCCTCGCCGCCTTCCTATCTCTCTTTTTCTCTCTATGGGTATCTCTACTCTCCGTCCTCCGACTTTCCGTCCATGTGGACGTGTTTCCTCCGACGACCGACGTGTCGTGAACTTTGTGCTCCAGTTGCCGGCACGTCGGAATTTTAGCTCGACTCGCCACTGTGCGCGTCGCCTTTTCTTCTATCTGTGGTCGTGGATTTTTTTATCAAAGTTCACGATGCAATGTTTCTTTCGATATTCCGAAGACATTTTCATTTTTCATTTCTATCATTACGAATCACTATAAATTCGATCTTACTGAGAATCGCTCGGCGTGCGAAACGAGATGCACAGCGGCCACGTGGATCATTTTTGTCCCGCGATATGGAAACCGACGGTCCCTCGACGGGGTCCATACGACGGGGTCTCGTCGCGCGGATTAGACGCATATCCAATCCGAGAGAATTCGCTTAGATCGCCGGATAGGCGCTCGAGAGCACGTCGCCCCGTCGGGCACTCAACGAGACCGAAAAGCGGCTGTTCGCGGGGGCTTCTCGAGTTTGTTTCCTCGTTCATGTGGAGGAGAGGGTCCCCCTTTCCTCGCCAATCGACTGCCTATTTACCCGCCAAACAACGGGCGCGCGGCGCAAACGATAGCCCTCCCCTCCTCTTTCAGATTCACCCTTTTGAGCCCTCTCTCGTCCGGCGCCTCGCGCGCCTCAAATATTCCGCCAGGACAAAAACGGTCTCATTCCCATCTCAATCTATATTCGCACGTCCAACACACTCGAGATTATGAATGCGTGGGGTTAATGAAACCCGGGGAAGGCGTCTGCCTTTGCACCACCGAGCGGCAACCGTCGCCGCTGACGACCACCGCCACCCCCCCGCGTCTCCCGTCTGTCCACGCCATCTCCCCAGTCTTCGGGTATATATGTAGAGGAGAGAGAGAGGCACTGACATTCTCTCCATACTTCTCCTCGACTTTCTCCGTGTCGCATTGCATTTCAGGGTGCGCATTCCCCGGGGTGTAAACACCGCAGCTGCGCCGCGTGCGTCTTTATTTTTTAAAGAGACCACACCGCAGCGGCCGGCGTGTCGTGCATCATTACTTGGGAGATGCTACGCGTTCGCATGAGAAGGCGTCTCTTCGCTCCGGGCGAGACTCGGACCCGCGACTCGTTCTTGAGCTTGCAGGTTCTCTCAGAACAGACAGATAATATCAAATATTATCGTCCGCGTTCTGAGAGAATCCGATAGCATAGAAAAGAGATGATTTTGGGAAATCAAAATCGATTTCATCTCGACAAAAGTTTCGATATTTTTTTGATAAACGGTTTCTAAAGAATCAAGCTTCGCAGGCAGAAGTGAAATATGTAAACTTATTGCATTTATCGCGTACTCCGCTATTTGTATTTTAATAGAATTTTTATTTTAATAATGCGTAATGTAATATATTTATAGATTCTTATAATTTATTAATCGAATTGGAAATCTTGCTTGTATGAAAAAAAATTATTATATATATAATAATTTTTTATTAAACAACGATATTATAACAATATTACAACGTTGCATTCCACGTCGAGAGACCTTTACAATTATCTCATTGCGTATCGACCGAGTCTCATTTGGTTGCTTTACGCCATTCCTCTCCAGATGCCTCCACGTACAGGATAGAAGATTTTCATTCATATACTTCGAAAACTTCTTTTGCTATTGTTATTCAAATCTAAATTCTGGTTGATTAAACAGTCATTTAACATTTTGATAGCCACTTATCTTCCCACAAATACCCGAAAAAAAGAAGCTGCTTCTGATCTTCTCTATATTTTTTTAACTTAAACCTTAAAATCTGATAGTGTGTTTGTCAAAGTGAACTCCGCGTCGTTCAAATATTAAGAAATTTATTGCGAAGGTCGAGCAATCTGTTGCTGATCCAAAAAGGAGGAAATCCGTGGCGCCTCATAATGCTTGCTGCGCCTTCCCTGGACCATAAATGGAAATCGAGCGGTGTGTGGACCCAGGGAGTTCAAAACGATCGTGTCCCATAATTCGCCTTTCCTGCCGTAAATTATTTCGCAAAAAGAGACGAGACGCGGGGTCGCAGAGGGGAAGAGTAGATGAGGGATCGCAGGAAGGGGGCATAGGGTACTCGCGGTTGCGGTAACACCGTTATTATATACGTACGAAATGGACATCGGGGCGCGCGGGGGGAATAAAATGGATGGAAAGTGAAGTAAGGTCATAAAGGTTTTTATTCCGGGGTGTTATCCTCGAAGTAATGCCGGCAGTAAACCATGGGAGCCCCGGGGATACCCTATCGATACCGGAGCGAGAACCTTCTTCTGAGGCACTGTGTACCTCTTACGTAGGAGCCCCGTGTGGAACGGGGGATAGACTTTGCATTACCGGTGACTTACACGCAGTTATACCGTACCTCTTCGCGCCTCTTCTTAGCGAGAGAAATATTTCTGTCGTCCGCTGATGCGCTATTTATTTTACAGTGCGTGCCGCGATCGCACAGCGCGATTGCGCGGTGCGCCGAGGAAAGGAGGCCGCGAGATCGCGGAAGAGACGTTGCTGCTTGATACTCTTCCACCACGCATTAAACCCCAAACGAATTTATTTCATTAGTTTGTCTTGTTACATTTTTATTTTTCTTATTAGAAGTATAAAATTTATTAACATGTAATAAATTGTAAGACGACTTAACTGGCCATAGATGGTATTCTATTTATTACTATGTGTCAACCATACAGATTGTGGTCCTAAAGCTTTTAGCATTATTATTATTAAAAATTTAATACTCGTAGAGAAAAAACCACAATCCGTATGGTTGATACGTAGTAATAAATAGAATACCATCTATGGCCAGTTAAGTCGTCTTACAATTTATTACATGTTAATTATTATATTTACTGGAGATTTAGGAAAATTAAGGTTTCTGGTTATAAAATTTATTCTTCTCCAAAAAGGATTAAGAAAAGATGTAAAAAAAGATGTAAAGGAAAAGATGTAATATTCTTCCGCATGTAAAGCTCTTCGTCGTAACGCAAACGTTGACGTCAGACAATCTCCAATGATTCGCGCGAAATTTGCAAAATTTTCTTTTCTTAACTGGCTAGGAATAACAAGATTTACTTTTGTCCCCTATTTACAGCGCTCACGATGACTCGCCGGTGTGTTTCCTCGAGTGGGATCGGCTCTTACATCGAATTCGATACGTTCGCCAAACTCCCTCTCCCACAGGCGAATGGAGCTCGTCCTGGAATACAAAAATAATGAGGGCCGAGTGTTTTGGTTCGATTAGACGACATCGATTTTTATCGCGGTCCCGGCGCCCTCGGTTTCTCCTCCTTCGATGGGAGCTTCTCTCGCGGCTATGCAAATAACGACGGGGGCGATGGAAAAAATTACGCCAAAGTGCTAAACGATCGGCGAGGAGGGCGAACGACTTGCGCGTGTGTCGTACGCGTGTCATGCGTGTGTGGGTATATGCGCGCGCGCGAGCGTGCCGCACGGGGCCACCTTATGTCGAGTGGGTGACTTCGAATGGCAGAGGGTGCGGGATTTTCAGGTCGGTATGCAAATAAGCCACTCCCGGATGTCTCGGGGGTTCGATTCGGTTTAAAGTTATTGCTCGCGTCGGCCGGAATCATCGTCGTTGGCGAATCGTTGCCGACGGCACGTCTCGCATGACGAAGAAAGGGATTTGGATTATTGTTAACGGCGCTTTCGTGCGCGCCACGCCGAGGGATCGGCTCGCGAAAAGGAGAATCCTGGAAATGTGTTTTCGTGAGAGCGCGAAGCTCGCGGACTTGCCGCTCACGACGCGCGCGGTTTATCGTTATCCCGCTCGTGCTCCCGCTCGGGCACGAAGCCCGCGCGCGTGTGATATAAGGGAGCAAGACGATCGGAACTAATTACAAGATAAATGGATGCCGTGTCGAGTCGAGAGTCTACGAGAGATAAGAGAGCGCGAGGAAAAAGTAGGAAAGAGCGAGATGGAAGGAGCGAACAGCTCCTTGAATGGTGATCAATGGCCGACCAGATGGAAAGGATGGTATCGTCATTTAATATTTCTAATCGCCGACGTTAGTCGCTTCATCAGTTCATTAAAATTGCTTTAGAAATTGAATTACACCAATTCAATTATTCGATACCGCTCATTTAAAGCGCACGCCGCATGGTAATTGATGATTTCGAATTAGAATTGTACTTATGATTTATTCTAGTTCATTTTGTATTTACATAGAAATTCTTCAGCGATTTCAATCTAAAATTGAAAGTAATAAATAGTCGTCAGTATCAAATTAAAATATTGAAAATTAGTCGACCTTGACTGACAAAATATAATTTATTAAAAATAATAAGTAGACTACGTTTCGACCCGCAGACTTGATAAGGACTCAAACCGAAGGGTCGAAACGTAGTCTACTTATTATTTTTAATAAATCATATTTTGTCAGTCAAGGTCGACTAATTTTCAATATTTCAATCTAAAATGTTGCGCATAATCATGGAAGCTCCATGGTTCATGACAAACGTAGCCATACATCGGGAACTGCAAGTACCTAGTGTTAATGATGAAATATCAAAGCACAGCATTAGATATCACAGACTGACTGACCACCCGATACTCTTGCCAAGTACCTAAACAAACCAAGAAGAGCTCACAGGCTCAAAAGAAAAATACCAAGCGACCTTTATAAGGAATAGTCAATTTTAGATACCCAACTGTCACAAAAACTGCAAGTATATACTTATTTACGCAGTGAACAGCTCTAAATAAGGATGTATTGCTGAATACATACCTTGCAAGTTAACATTAATCAGAAAGCTGTACTCAATGTCTTAAAGACAGATTGTAAATTGCTCTGGGATGTCAAATAAAAAAAAATTTTGTATTTATCGCGATTGTTTGACTTCGAAGGGACACATATTTCTAAGCATTCACGCCTTCTCCGCCTTTCTCTCTTTCTTCCGCGTCCGACACACGTGGCGCTTTCTTAATTTCTTATTCGATCGACGCGAGCGGAGGGAACGAATTTAAAAGAAAAGACACGCGATACCGCACTGATTAGCGCGTCTCGTAGACAGCTAATCCCTTATAGCGGCACCCTCCGCGGCCTGTAAATGAATATTGATCACCGCGGGCGAGATGGCCCGACGCGTCGGAAAGAATCGTATCTTGAAACCGCAAGCGCGAGTGCCTCTAAATGGGAAATCAAACGGAGCGATCTCCGTCGACGTTGACGTCGTCGCTGCGCTCGGTAATGAATAAAAATTATAATTACGTTTCTCATCGTCGTTCTCGTCGGGGAGGAAGGGGAAAAAAAGGTAGTTAATCAATCACGAGTGAGGGACTCCGAGACGAGGTTTCGTCTTTCCCATCGTCGCGTCGTCGGTCGCCCCTTTCCGATACCAGCCCCTCCTCACGGGTTTGCTCGACGAATGCCATTCGCAGACCGCGGAGATTCGCAAAGCCCCGCGGATAATTATAAATTCTCCTTCGTGCGATTTAATCCGCTTGCCGGATTCGCAAGTTTTTCGCGTGTAAGGATTTCTGGGAATTATTCAAATGTTATTAAGATTCTGTTTATTGCAATGAGATGAGTATGAAACAATCAATAATTTGTTCCACAATCATATGGAAATTTAATAAGAATAAAGATATTTAAATCTAACAAAGTGTAGTTGTCTCTGTTATTTTAAGAAAATTAATATTAAATCATAAATACACGCGTGAGAATTAAAATAGCTAATTATAAATAAATAAGATTTTCTAACTCGTTGTATGCGAAGCAAATAAAGGAGGAAACGGTCAAATACGAGTAAATAATAAGGCCGTAAAAAAGTAATAATACAAATAATAAAAATAAAAAAAAGTAATAATACATAAGCAAGCAATGTAATAATGGTCAAGGATACGAGCAATTAAAAATCAAGATGTTTATTATACATAGATGAAATTAAATAAAAATCGTAATATCAACTGAAAATAATTAAATTCCCTAAATTCAACTGAACGTTTCGACTCTACTAAGTCCTGTCTCTTATACACATCTAGATGTGTATAAGAGACAGATTCTCAGTCTGTGATTTACAGATTTGCACTTGAAAAGGACCCAAAGCGAGGGTCGAAACGTTGTGCTAGGAATTTATTTTTTCAATAAACGGGCCAGTTGGGTCGAATAAAGATTTTAATAAGTTAATAATGCAAAGATTTATTTTAAAAAATCATTAAATAGATGTTTAGAATAGAAAATACGTTTCGACTACTACTTAGTCTTCTTCAGTTTTACATCAATAATATTTTAACATTATATATAATTATATATTATATATAACAACATTATAATATTTTAACATTAAATACATAAAAAACAAGAGATTGAATAAAAACCACGGTCAGATATTAAACGAGAAGAAAGAAATGCAAGTTGTAGAAAATATATATGTAAAATAGTTCGGAGAATAAGAGGTCAAAGCTAGACATAAACATATTATAAATATAACGGTTGTCCGTTTGTCAAAAGAAAAAATTATAAACTAAGTCACGAAGGTCGATGATATAAAATAGTTAAACTAATTCGTCGGTTGGAGGCAAGAATTCGGTTAGTCCAATTTGTAAGAACCAGTCGATAAGTTAAATAATTGTTGAAGTGATAGCTGATTATACTTGAAGCGTCTTTCCTCAATCCCGATCTTCCTCTTTTGATTTGACCGTAAAACGTGGCGCGGGGAATACCGTAACTGTTCCTTAACATCTTTCTTTTAACTATTAAAAATTTATGATCGTCATCGATTCAGCGTTTCTGTCCCGTCGTATTGCGTAGAACGCAAAGAGTTGCGGAATTTTAATTCCCGCTTGACAAGCGTGAGAATGAAGCCGATTTATACTCTGGGACGTCAAATTTACATATCCCTATCAATAAAACGGTCGAGAGTAAGGAGGTGGTGGTGGTGGTGGATGCAGCCAGCACGGGAGGTGTTCTTGCCGATGCGAGCTGGCGTTCTGCGCGCAGGGATAAGGAGGCGAGCGAAACGAAGAATATGCAAACAACCGCGTTACACGCATCGCTCACCGCGCATCAAACGTTTATCGCGTGAAGCCATAAGAGAGCAGTTGGCACGGATGATTCATGGTGGCTGAAGAGCGGCGGCGACAGAGAGAAGGGAAAGGAAGGGACAAAACGCGTGACGAGACGGGGAGGGAGACGAAGGGGGAAGAGGCTGCAGCGGAGGAGCTACCGACTGTATATACCTACATCATGCAAATGGTTCCAATCATAAGCGAAGTCTATAATCGATCTATAAATCTGCTTACCGTGAGGAAAGGATCCGGGGAGTTACGCGTCACGATTCGCGCGGGGGGGTACCGCTGCCTTCACCAACACCACCGTGCCTCGTGCTTACGCACTTGCTAACGGCGGGGTTACACACCACCGTAGACAAATGTATCTTGTTAGCATACCATTTGTATGCATGGAGTTTTGTACTTTCTCTCGCTCTCGATTTCCCCCTCTCGCTCTCTTTCGGCGGAACTCACTTATTGTTAGACGCCTCGCGTACGAGCGTTTAACGATTGACTCTGGAAAATCGAATGGCACCGGCTTGGCCGACGACGCTTCCTGCGGCTGTTAACTATTCGACAATCGTCTACCATCGTAAATCGACGTTTGACGAACAAAACGATTAGATTGCGTCACGTAATGAATAATACATCTGAAAAAAAGAAATCTGTACCAAAGCAATTTCGGTATTTACAAAAGTATTCTTTTTAAAGATTTGCAAAAATTCTTGTGTGGAGAATTAATTATACGTCGTGGTTAGGATCGATATTGTTAATGCATTTATTATTCGATTTGTAGACTGATAGCCGAATAATTATTTGGGTTTGTCAAGTTGGAATGAGAGAAAAATGAATGCCGTTTACAGCACGGCGTCGAAGAGGAAAAAGACACCTTAAAGACGCCCCCGATAATTATAGAAACTTGTTGGGCTCCTGGTTTCTTGAATATCAAAGCACTCGACGAAATAATCAGCGAACCAGAGCCGAAGCGAACGGCCGAAGGGTTTGTCGGCTCGAATAGAAGAGGGGCGAATCCTGCAGCTCGGCGATATTCTTTGCGTCATTATCGCGATTTAATTATGTCAAGTTCCTTTGAGTCTCTTAATTTGGGTGGCTTTGCTTTTTCTATCTCGCTCACACTCTCCTTCCGATTGCGGGAGTAAATATTTTCGAGATGAGTTACCTTGCTAATCAAGGATTTCTTTTAATCAGTCATCTCATGACGTGTAATCTATTTGTTATCGTGCTGTGCGCGCAACGTACTTCGCGATGATCGCGCGAGATAATGTGCTTCTGATACCAAAATTATATTTTCGCAAGAAATTTCTTAGATTTATTTTATCATACACTCTCTTATCGGACAGTTTGTTTCGTATATCGCGGAAGAGCGGAAATCGCATGAGCAGGAGGAAAGGCCGCAAACGCGAAACCTCGTTTCTTACCACCAGAAGAGAAAGAAAAAGAGAGAAAGTGAGAAAGAGAGAGAGAGAGAGAGAAAGAAATTAATTTTAACTTTAAATTAAGACTCGTCCGATACCTGGCTGCCTCTTTGTTGCCGCGACCGACCAACGCGGGGACTGAATCATCCGCACGAAGGGGAAGGCAAGGGACAGAAGCCGGGAGCATGTCGAAGAAGACGAAGGGACGCGGTCGAAGTTTTCCCGCGCTTTTGTCTAGCGTTAGCGAGAACGTTAATAATAAAATAACGACCCCGCGGTAACGAGTTGACGCGCGCTTCCCCGCGATATTCATCATCGATTTCTTCGCGTGGAATTGCGACGACTCGTCTTCTCCCGCCCGGGCCTTCTTCTGCCTTGCGCCCCGTAGCTAAATCGATATCTCGGCCAAGTACAAGCCTGCCGAAACTTCACACACGCGTACATATTAATCCATTAGATTCTATTACGTTACGTGGATGACGGTTTAATTTTTAGTAGATAGAAATGTGATATCTTCCCGCCTTCCTCCCTCCCTCCCTCCCACTCTGCTTTCCTCTCTCCCTTCGTCTCTTTCTCTTTCTCTCTCTCTCTCTCTCTCTCTCTCATAACCATTATCGGAAACGTCGCGGGAAAATAGACGAAAAACACTTGATAGATGATATAAGAAAAATAGAGCAGAAGAAGGAGGGCACGGCCTGGGGGTGCTGGAAAGCAGGGGGATAGAACCGATGCCGAGGGTGGGACGAAGAGGCCATCGGTCAATTAATCAAGATAATGAGTGCCACCGAGTCAAGCCGTGAAGCACTAGTACGTAAGGAACGGAGACGGCCGACAAGTGGGTGGCAGAAATAGAGGAGGGTGGACGGTAAGAGCGGAGAGGTAGAGGAGAAACGAGGGTGGTGGCACGAAGACGAAGAAGGAGGAAGAAGAAGCAGCACCGCCTGGACGAGACATTCGACACCTCCGAACCGCTGCCGACAATACCGAAGATACGCAACTTGGTGGTAAACTTGGTCCGGCGAAGCCTCCGGATAAGCTGCCCAAAGGTTGGGGAGGGACGCATGATTAATTAATTAGCCCGGGCCAGTTAGGACGACGATGGTAGCTCCACGCATAGCTCTACGATGTATGTGTATACATATCCGCTTTGCTTAACCGTTATTGAAACGCGGCCGGATCGATGATCGCGCCTTCCTTCCTTCCTTTCTATCGACATGACGACGACGACGTGCCCAGTGATTCAGAGGCCACTAAGGCTAAGGCTAAGGGCTGCACGCGCTAATTGACGAGCTCGAACTGTTCTGAAAGTCAGAAAGATAAGTCGGCATTGGACCTTCTTGCCGTCTTTTCGTGTGACGATTTATCAAGGAACGACTTGAAAAATAGAAACTGCTGATTAAGGAGAGGAATGGTAATGATTCTTACAAAATGATGTTCTATTTTCGATACTGAAGAAAAATAAAAGTGACAAAATTACATTTAATAACTGTTATAAGAACGTGCATCTACGTTAAATAGTGGTGACTTTAATCGATTGAAACGTTACTGTCGTGTTCGCGGACACAGCGTTCGCGTCCTTCGCACCGTATCACATTATTTTGTTGGTGGATCGCGGGGTACGGATCACGACTAAGTAGTCGCATGAAATATAGAGCGGACAAACATGGCGACGGAGTGGCGGCCGGCCGTTATCGCAGGTATACAAGAGTGCGCAGGACGAGATGGCCAGGCGCACAATCCTATCTCGGCGATCCTATCGTTCGGCAAATATGACCCTGAATGACCAACCCTTTGGATATTAACTTTCCCAATGTTGGCCTGAACGCATATCTGCCGAGTGGCCTTCGCTCGATCTCGTAAGATCCCGGACGTTTACTCTAGATACCAGCGAGAGTACTCTCGTGGAGTATTCGTGGAGTATACTTCGTTTCTTGTCTCAAAAAGTCGAGACGGACTCGGAGAATCAATTCATCGGATGATGAAGTAAACGTGCAACAATACTTGGCTTCAAAACTGATTCGTGGACAATTCTTAAAGTAAAATCTTAATTATTTTTTAATAATTTCTGTAATCGAAACGCTTGAGACATTTTGCATACTTGTGATAGTGCTGTGCATTAATTCGCATGATTCATGTAAGAATCTTTCGTCAGCTTCAGCAGATAGAAGTAGCGAAAAAGATAGGATAAGTGCATACGAGTTCAACTGGTCCGAGCGATTATTTCTATAGGAAACACACCCTAACTTACGCGTCGAGACGTTTCGGTTCGAGGATCCACGAACTTGTATCCGGTAATCCAAGCTTCCCCCTTAGATTCGTAGCTCTTCGTAACCACCGGTGCTCGCGATGAGGGGAAGAGAGAGATGCTGCCGCTGGATGGCTGCCTAGATGTTGCTTAGAACTTGCGATAGTCCAAACATAAGGCACAAACACCGTTAGAGTAGTTCGAGGGGGTGAGAGAGAAGGGAGGGGAAGCAGGTCGGACCGGAAGTTCTTACCCGGGAGAGAGCGGTCGGGTAACGTTAGGTTACCCCGTTGGAGGCCACCTCCGGGTACAGCCGCCCCACGCGTCACGCATTAACATAATGCTAATTATCTTGCCAGCTCATTAGCGCCGGCAAACTGTCCGAGGAAACTCGGTTCCCCCCGAGATAAGAAGGGGGTGGTTGGAGGATGGGGAAGATGGCGGATTGTCGTGCCAGGGGCTAGTGTTGGCTCCTTGCACGTGCACCCATCCGCCCCGGTCGTGTGTACGCGTTTCCTTGTCTAAGGCTACCAAGATTAAGGTCCCCGTCTCCTCCTTGGATGTCTTGACGTGGGTCCGCGCCGAGTTCGCGGAACTTCTCGGGAAGTGTTTGGGACGCGTCCTGACAACTTCCTCCCGCGCCGGGACTGCATTCGACGATCGCATTTATCAAGCGCGCCGAATCCTTTTATTTTGTCGGTCGCGCCAGCTGTTTTAGAATAGTTAGAGTCTCCGCCAGTTCTTCGTCCCAAGAGTCGAGTTACCGTGTGCGTATTAATTATCGCGCATTACTTTATTTTTATCGATCTGTCCGATTATCAAGGATTTTTCCCCTTCCTTCTCTAACTTACGGGGGGCTCTTGAATAAATCTCTTAGATGTGAGTATCGTCGCGTGCGATTACGCGTTTCGACGCGCATCGTTTCGCTCAAGACGGCGGGACGCTCCTCGTCAGCGATACGATTAGATTCCCGAGGCGAGTCGAAGAATGGCGGCTTTCGAAGAGAGCTTTAGCCCTCCGGTGTAATAACCGTAAAGTAGTAACGCGCCCGCCAACCATCCCTTGCGCCCATCCCCCGCGCCACTGCTCTGCTCCGTCTCGCTCGTTCATCTCTTCTTGCCTCTCCCTCGCGCGCATATGCGCGCTTGGGGGAAAGGGCAACCCCCGTGGAAAAATCATGGCTTTACGCGTCAAATCGCGTATGCATATAAAGCGGTATTATTTCGCGCGTTGACGCACCGCCGAGTGTACCTAACCGATATATACCTATACGCCCTCGGTGTATATTATGCGGCTATATTTATTCGCAGCCAGCCAGACCGCGCCATGGAAAACAAGCCTCCTCGCGATTTTTCCACCGAAGACGCAGACGTCGCTCCGTTTAATTTGCCCGTCGTAGCGACACCGCTATTTTTTCGGCTATTCGCCATTCGTTGGACATTTTGCCTAACGTTCCGCGTACGGTTCACGCTGTTTCATTATTTCTTCCATTGTAGCATATGTTGTTCTCGTGACGATATTAGTGACGACGTCGTACGAACAGAGAACCGCTATTCGCGGTTTTCCTTGTTATCGACGTCATTCGTTCTACTTTCCTTCGTCCCCTTTCCTTTTCCACAACCACGCCTTTTTCTCTCGCGCGTATAGCGCAGATGCATCGCGAAAAGCGCTTCTGTCTCAAAGCCCGACGTCGGCCATCTTGCCTGCACTTGAATTGTTTCGGCCTTAATAGGAGTTGCGAGCGTCCGTCGTCTCCTTGCCTCCCTCCTTTCCTCTTGTCCTCCTCCTGTTTGTTCGCGACTTCGCGCGTAAAGCGACGAGTAATGAGGGGGGGGGGGTGAAACATCGCCAGATACATCTTTTATCGCGCACCGTAATCTTTACGTCATTCGTCGCAGTCGGAAGTGTGTTAGGTATTCAATTTCAGCGTATACTTATTGCGAAACTTAAAGTGCAAGTGCGAAATGTTAACCCTCAGTACCCACCCTGGGTTAGCGTAACCCGGGCCGATTTTCAAAGTTGAGGCATTTTTTTCGATCTCTTTTTACTTATTGCAAAATATCTTTTGTGCTACGACTTTTTCGACTTTCTCACCTGAATATTCTTTTTTCTCAGTCTTTAAACTATCGATTTAAAAAAAAATCAATTAAAATCAATGCATTACAACCCGAGATACAAGCAAAAGAAAACGGCGGGTTAGGAATACCCGAGTAGGTGTAGATAGGACCTTTTTTGAAGTGTGGGTACTGAGGGTTAAGTACATACATTCACTTAATTGCCATTTTTCACGATTCATTTAATTGTCCCTCGTACGCGAGCGGCTCGTGTCGCTTCGCGAAATCTCGTTCGATCTTTAAATACGATGAAATGCAATTGCGCGGCGAGACCGATTAAAAACAAAGCCGATAGTTAAGCTGTCATCGTGTCCGGCCGGACGCGAGGCTGCGTGAATGTAACGAAAGCGAACTCGTGGCGGGTTGATTTATTCGTAGTTCGGAGTAACTCGTTACGAGCTCACTTTCCCTGGTCCTGGTAGTAATACCGCCGAACGACCAAGCGACCAAGGACTCTCCTACTCGCCGCTCGTCGCTCGTAGACGAGTAGTGCAGTCAGCCGAGCGACATCAAAGAGGGCGCGGAGCTTCCGTATAATTAGTGTCAGTCATATTTGCATATTGATTGAAGCGAACGTGTCGCCACGGCACTCTCGACTCACTGGCCTCTTTTCCCATGACGCCTGCGCTCGTTGTGCACCCTTAGCTCCGTCTTTCCTATCGCCGAAGAGATACAGAGATTGTATCATCTTGATCCGAATATCCCTATCAATTCCTAATCGTGTCTGCACACTGAGAGAAAATGGCCGCATTCAGCAGACTCAACAGTTGCGCAACATTACTAGATTTTCCGCTGAATCTCGACGTTGATTTGTTGGTTCTAAAAGTAAGAGCTAATCACGTTCGATTGCTACTAAGCGGTTTGTTCTGCTGAATACGCCAAGTGTATGATATTTGGAACTATAATGACATAGTAAATGATTATTAGTTAGGAATATCATTTTTATAGTAAGTGTTACCATTTATGTTGGTGACAAATTACGATATAACCATAGTATAAGTGACCCATGTAAAATTTTTACCAATAATTATAATTATTTAAAATAAAAAAATATAACAAGATAGAATATATAGAATGGGTAAGAGAAATTAACCATTTCATATAGTTAATACAATTGGAATATTTGGCAAATATTGGTACAAGTAACTATATTCTTAGCATGCTATACACATGGTAATAATAACAAAGCAAATATGATAACTATAAATTTCTGTTCACTCTGCTATATTTTGCATGTTTAAAGGAACTATAAAAATATGTTTAAGGCCAAAACTCACTATAAAATATAGTAAGATTATTGTTATTCGAACTATTTTTTTCTCTCAGTGCACATTAAAAGATGATTTTATAAATAAAATCGGTCCTAATCTTATTATTATTTAAAATACGTCGTCTGAAAATTGACGTTTATCTAACATATATATTTGTTATTGCGAAGAATATCACCACATGCCTCGATAGTCGAATTGGTTAGGACACCCACACGGATTGTAGGGAGATCCAGGTTCGAATCCTGGTTGAGGTATTATTTTTCGCAATAAATTTTTTTACAGTTTTTCGGGGAAGGGGGGATCTTATAGATGCTTGTTAGCAGGGTTGGGAAATAACTCGTTACTTGTAACGAAGTTACAGTTACAGTTACTTTTTTTCGGTAACTCTAACTTAACTTCGTTCCTTTTTCTCCATCTGTAACTGTAACTTAACTCAGTTATATATTTTCGGTAACAACTAATTTAATAGTTACATTAATAGTTACTTTATATATATTTCAAACTTTTGGCAATTGCATTGGGTGGCCTTGCGCTTGTGCATAAACATCGTTATCGACACTTTACAATTCAATGCACATGCTCCCAACTACTCTCGACATGCGACTTACGAATGGAAAGGAGAAAACAAAAAAATTTTTTTAGGTGTAAAATTCTATTACCTAAAAAAATTTTTTTTGGTTTTCTCCTTTTAAGTCACATACTAAGTATTTCTCATTTGTGGAGGTGACGTGAATTTCATTTCATTTACCATTTCATTTATCACTTTTAATTGTATGCACTGAGGAGGACTCATTTATATTTGACAATTTCGTCGATTCTAATCTTATTATTATTTATAAATAAAATTCAGGAGTGCATTTATACAATCGATACGTAATTGCAGATTTGGAGCTCGATCGAATTCGATCGTTTAAACCGGTCGCGATCTGACTCGATACTACTCGCGGTTGTGCAACTGCACGATTATTCCGGCTGTGCCAGTTAGAGAGCCAAGACTATTACCGATCATTCGCAACTTAGTGACTATTATTACGTCACCGTTGCTTTATTGTTCCCTTTGCTTTAACGGAATGCAGGATGCCGCGAGCAGGCGCACCGCGAAATGCACCGTCGCAGCGACGGTATATTGCAATCTTGTTGTCACGGTTACGTGATTTATGGAAATAGAGGGAAACTCTCAATGGAATTTCTACGACTTACGAGTCTAGCCGCCAGCCATCGTCAGTTGCGCGTTCTTTCTTTTTTTCCGCGAGCGAGCGCGGTAAATCACGATTTGCAATCGTCCGCTGAGCTCGTTCGTACGAAGCGTCGCGAGACTTTCTTTCTCGTCCGTTGTCTGTCGCTCGTTACCCTCGTTATAGCGCAATTTGCGTCATTTGACGTTTCGAAGGTATAAGCCGTAATCAACGTGCGTATATCTCATACTCATGTTAGAACTCTAGATACGTTCTGGATATAAACACAAAAATTCTTTGTCCATGGATCTTGTTTGACAAGTGAAAGGGAACGAAAGATAACTTAGATGTATGTAAATTTAATCTAAAATTTTTTCTTAACAATAGCATTTATTATTCGACTGACTACACTTATTACAAAGTGTGGAGAAGACGTTTTTTTGATATATTAGTGTTTGCTTGATAAGGACCAAACCAAGGGTCGAAATGTAGTAACGTTTTGCGCTTTGTAATAAGTGTAGCCAGTCGTTGTCGAATAATAAATACTATTGTTAAAAATTACTGGCGGACCATCTATCAAAAAATTTTCGATTTTTTCTTAATTTATCAAAAATTAATTTAAAATAATCTTAATCTAAAATTTGCATAAGGCTGTTAGAAATTAACCAAATTAAATTATAGAATTGAGTTATTTTATAAGTTAATGATACATCGGCGGAGGTCATATTCTTATATAATCCGGTTATTATTCGGTTATCCGCTTCTTCGGCCGAGCACGCTCGTCGCACGCGCGTTGGAGGATGACAGGAGCATCTTGCCGCGAGAAGTGGGTCGGAAAAAGCGTTCCACGGCGCGGCTTGCGCGCTCCTGCGCCGGACGGCTCTCGTTGCGGGGTTGAGAAAGGGCGCGCACCCTTCCATCGCCGCGTGCCGGCGGCTAACATATGAAGCCTTGGTGACTCCACGGTTTTGCGCCGTCGATTCAAATTCAACCCGGCACGGATGAAATCGGCGCGGATTTAAAAAAAAAGAGAAAGGAGAGAGCGGGGGTGGACGCGCGCGCGCGCGCGCACAAGAGAGAGGGAGAGAGGCAGAGGGCGGCAGAGAATGGCAGAGCAGAGCGGGAAAACGGGGATAACAATAGATTGCAAGTCACTGGATAAACGACCGGGAATCGTTAAAACGCGAAGCTCTATTTTGATTTTATACGTCGCGTCGCGTCGCAAGGACGGGCGGAGTGATAAAGGACAAAAGTCGACGAGGGTCGCAGTTTTTAATTCGAGCGATGACTGTCGACATTTGTCCGCACACAGCGTGGCTCTTTTTATGTATCACCGAAATGCTCCAGAAATCCATCTCTCCTCTCCTCACTTGCGGATTTTATGGAAATTTCGAAAAGAGAAAGAATCCCAAAGTCATCCGTAAGAGGCTCAACAAAAGTCTTTTATAAATGCGTTTGTACGAGAATTAAAGATTCACGATAAACGGCGAGCTTGCGGCGAATTAAAGAGAAATTAGAGATTTCAAATTAAAAATACAATAAATCAAGAGGGTTAATGAGTCAAGCCAGATAGTCGTGCTAATACGATTGCATTATAAAACAATTCTTAATAAACAATTCGTTGAACAACGTTTCGACCTTAACTTCGGTCATCTTCTCTCTCAGTGCGCCGATAAATTAGAAAAATACAAATAAATAAATAAATCAATACGTAAGTACGCAGAAAAACCTATTCCGCACGCCGATTTCTTTATCGCAATAAATCGTTTATTTACAAATCTTACTGAAATTTGTCAATCGCATGTTCATTTGCCTAAGGTTGTCTGTGATAAAAATTGGCAGTGGTCAAATTGGATACAATGCTAGAGTCTCTTGGATGGATGTGTTACCTACGTCCAGATCGTCATTTTAGATTCCAAGATAAGAGATGACCGCACGTATGATTATTTGTGTATGTGTCAAATGATGATTACTGAGACAATGGCTATTGTCTTTTGATTTATTGTGATTATTAATCTATTAAGTCTAAGGAATTGAATTGGTTATTTTTAAAAATACAAATTACAGAATTCATGGTTAAAAGATTATTCAATGAGTTTGGCACCTTCTACGTGGTTCATATATTACATATATGTATGTAATTTTTATTAAAAATTAATGATAACAAGGCTCTCAGATATAAAATCGAGGATAATTTAAAAGTAAGCCAATGTGAGCCATGCCGTTGTTGGGGCAAAATAAAAATGAATGTGAATTTACATTCCATCCTCAGTCGTGGCATGACATTTTCATCCATTGTTCTTTTCATTCATGCAATATGTTTGATCAGTTTAAAAAAAATTTTTCTTTATCAACCTTCGGTTTCTAAATTTTACTTACATTAATTTATCCTTACCTCCTCAAAATTCTCGATATTTTCTTTAATTCATTCAACTCCTCATTTTGTTTTTCTCTGTTTCACTTATTAATCAATTCATAGTGGAGGTAACGCGAATTTCATTCTTATTCTCATCTATCTCATTATTATATTTTTGCACTGAAGAGGACTCAAATTAAAGTCGAAACGTCTGCGTATTGTACATTTGCAATTATGTATTTAATAAATATTTTTATAAATGAGATGATTTCTTCGACACAATTGGCTTAAAATATTTGAATTTCGCCCCAACGTGGCTCACATTGGCTTACTTTTAAATTATCCTCGATGTAATTTTTAGTTATATAACGCATACACACTTTTTCTTATCTGCGCGTAGGTATATACTTTCACGAGACTCGTTGCTCGTGAGTATTTCGACTTGGCGAGGTCGATATATGAGAACGCCTGCGTCTTGACTAAGAGATCCCGCGGGATGCGCGCGAGTTCGATGCCCGTGAAGGATAGCCGTGGGTCAGGGGCTATCGCGGAGTTCCTCATCCTCTCTTGCCCTGGTTTTCTCTTCCCTCAAGGATAGATTGAGCCCTCGAGACCTCCTCGTCAGTCATGGCGAAGAGCCCCCGGGCGCATTCTCTCCACGGGGGCAGGACAAGTCTATATTTTTATTGATTTCGATTACGGGCGCCAATTCCTCGCGAGACCCACGCAAGTCTGAGGGACGATTCGTTTTCTCGAGATGATCAATCGCCCGACCATAGGAATCCGGACGGATCCAACGAAGTATCCACGCATCCCAATGGCACTCAATTCGCGCGACACGCGATTTACGCCGCGTTAGATGTAAATGAGCGTTGCATTCGGTTCCGAATTTAGTCCGTTCCTCTGTATCGCAAATCACCTTGTTCCGATCGGGTTCACCCTCCGTCCGCGGCGCAATTTGGCGGCAGAGATTGGTCTCCGCTATCGTTATCGCAATTTTTCGATCGTGTTTCCGCGTATGCATATATATATTTTTCGCGGACGGCACAGTATGCACGCGGCAGTATGCGGTATTTACAGGACGGTGGGTGCACCACCGGCCCGATTCAAAATAAGCAATTGACCCACGATATTTTCTCTCTCTCTCCCTCTCCCTTCCTCTCCCTCTCATATCCTCCCTGTCCCCCTCCGGCTGGTCCCGCGCTTCCATACCCCTCAGGTTCCACCCTCTCACGCCTCCTCCGTCTCTCACTCTCGTGGTAACAAAACCCGTTCGTTCGGTGCGCCAATATGCGGCTAATTTGCACAACAAATAAAGCTTATTCTCCGGATTTGCATGTGTTTGAACTGCAGTGTAATTGGGTGGTACGCTCGGCTCGGCGTTGTCCACTCTCTCTCCCTCTCTGTCTTTCGTTCTGTCCCTCTTTGCTCTTCCTCTCTCTCTCTCTCTCTCTCGCTTTCTCATTCTATCCCTCGTCATTCCTCACCCCTGTATCCCCTCCCCTTTCCCCTTGGCGCCGTGTACAACCAGCAACGCGCCGATCGACGGATTTCGCAATATCGGCACCGAACTCGCGTTAAGTCGTTACTCGTGCCGTTGCGGAAAGTCTCTGATACTCGCTGATCGCCGCGAGATCAAATTTCAGCTTGCGATAAAATCTTGTCCCCGCACACAATCTTTCTATTAACTAATTAACTCGAAATCCCGACGGAGTAAGTTCACATCTTTTCTGAGAAATATATATATATATAGGATACACAGAAAAAAATGATGTTATATCAACAGCATTAAGTCTAATTGAAAATAATCTTGTTAATTCAATAACAATTTTAATAAAATAAATTCATACGTATTCGTTTTATTAATAATGTTATTGAATTAACAAAATTATTTCCAATTAGACTTAATGCTGTTGATACAACATCATTTTTTTTCCGTGTACACTGAAAGAGAGGCTTGGTTATAAAAATCCAGGCTTGGTTAATGTTACCAAGCATCTTGGTGAAATAGTTTCAACTAAACGTTTAATAAGTATTACATAATTTAGTTGGCTCAACTAAACAAAATTTGCCCTTTTATAATTATTACAAATGTTTATCATTATTACAAAATGTTTTGTTATTATTATTATTATCGGTAATAATAATCAAATACTTCAAAAGAAGGTATACTGAATGTATCTCACAAGTTTATCAAGAATTTTTTTTTCAGTGTACATATTACATATTTTATATATGTATTTTAATTATATTCCCCAACTTTAATTACTTTATATGAAAAATCTTCACAGTTATACATATATATGACTATAGAGATTTGTCATATAAAGTAATTAGAGTTGGAATATAATTTAAATATATAAAATCATTAGTTTATATTAAGTGTTTCGAATGCACGCGACTTTTGCCAGTCTTCATGACACCTAAAGTAACGAACCATGATCGCAATCGTAAGCTTTAATGATTCTTCGATAACGGTTTCTATTTCCAACATTCGCGACGTTATCGATAGCTCTTATCGAGCTCGCCCGACGAATTCGTAAGGCGCGCTCGAAAGTGCGGCGGCTCGGAAGTAGTTCTCGCGTTACAGGGGACGATTATTTCTGGACGGGCCATGATGTAGGTGCGTGCCGATCGTCGAGCCGCTACTGCCGCCGCGGCTATTCGTGACCGAGACCGATATTCGTGCGTAAAGAGAGAAAATGGCGACGGGGAACGAAACCCCCCCGTTCAAAATGGCGAGTCCAACACGCGCCGAGATCGATTGTCGGATATGAGAGTTTCGTGGCAGCTGCGGCGCACCACGACAGACTTCCGACAGAACGAACGATCGACAACCTCGCTTTCAAAATGGCGTGAATTCGGCTAAGCGGCTATCGCGTCCACGCCTTGCACGCTCGAGGTTCGCGACGCTTCATCCTCGATTCGGACTTCATATTTGTCTTGAATTATAATAAAAAATGTGACAACTATAGAATGATGACAACTAAAACACAAAGGAACTTTGTCCTAAAAGCAGGACTTACTTCTTATAAGCTTGATGTTATTTTTTACGTCATTCCTATTGCTACGTTATAACTTTAGTTAACAGGGTTGGGAAAGTTACTTTTACAAAGTAACTCGTTACCGTTACTCGCTACTTATTCAAAAAAGTAACTCGTTACCGTTAGTCGTTACCCATTAGAAAAAGTAACTCGTTACAGTTATCGTTACTAAAAATATAACGAGTCGTTACAATTTCCGTTACTTTTTCGCTAAATTTTAATGATCTTTTTTTTATAATGACATCCGACTGTCTATATTGCTAACTGATTGATCTCAACGCGAGATCAATAGTGGTTATGATTAATCGCAACATGATCAAACATAACGTTCCATTCTTTTAAAACTCGCTTATGCCCTTTCCGAACATATGTATTGTACATGTACAAAGTAACGATAAAAGTAACGATTATATTCGTTACCATTACCCACAAAATGTAACTGCGTTACCGTTACCGTTACTAATGAAAAAATATAACGTCGTTACCAATTCGTTACTGAAAAAAGTAACTGTAACGGTAACGCCGTTACAATTAACGCGTTACTTCCCAACCCTGCTTTAGTATATCTTTGTGGAAAGTACTTGATATTTTTTTCTGACTTTGTGAAGTTAATAATCTTAAAACGCTACAATTGTAACAGCATATCATCCATTTGTTCTTTTAACCTTTAGACTGCCGGAAAAGTCACTTTTGGCTCTTGAGTGTGCTGATGAGTTAGTGGTATCTGACTTAGTGCTCGCGCATATACTTTATGAGAAACCCTAAAAGACATGGTTTACAAAGAAGAACCAACTACACCTCAAGACATGCAACAACGGATCATTACAGCCTGTGCTTCAATAACTCCCGACGTTATTAGAAGAGCAAGCCAATCAGTGATCAGAAGAATCCAATGTTGCATTGATAATGATGGCCATCACTTCGAACACTTTTTATAAACGTTTTTATTTTATCCTGTGAACTTATTAAGATGTCATTTACAAAGAGTGTTTGTTTTCATTGAAGTAATTTAACGTGAGTATTGAAGTGATATCAATTCAACGACAAATAAACACTGTTGAAAGACATCTTAGCAAGTTCCCGGGATAAACTAGACATGAAAATGGCTTGAAATCAAATAAAAATAAAAGGAATATGAAAAGCGTATGAAAAAGGTCTTTTTTATCGTTCTTTTTACTTTCAATCTTGTTCAATAATCTTTTGTCATGAGTTCTGAACTTGTTTCGAGCTCCTCTATCATATTATGAAAAAAAACATACCGAACCTATTAAAAAAATAAAGATGACCTTGATATCTCCGAAGCGTCTCCATCTGGTCAAAAATTATTATCGCCATATGATAGCCCCCTTCGTACCGTGCAATTTTGGTTATACAAATCTTCCTCTGGACCTTATAGATTCGAAGATGTTTAAGGTGATAATAGTTATTGCCCCACCCTGTATAATACAAAAAAACCCGAAAATCAAAAAGGAGTTACAAACTTTCTACGTCCAGGTCTTTAGCTCTGGGTAATGCTAAAGGAAAGTTCTCTGCATGAGCCTATACGTTTATATTCATTCATGTTGTCAATACTGCTCTTAGGCTCGAAATTTCATAAATCTATGCTCAGAATTGGAATCAGCGACACCGAAAACTCCCAAATACACTATTTTTGAAAAAATAAAAATTTTTTATATTTGACCGTCCATTCCCTGCCGGGAAAGCCACTTTTGTGGCTCCAAACAAATCTCGAAATTCTGCGCAATGTGTATGTTATTTATATAGATATAAATTTTTGGGAAAGAAGAACACTATTTTTTAATGAAAAAATTATTGAACCTGACAAGTAATTTCGTCGCGTCTCCGCGTCCAATTGAAAATCCCGATTTTTCATACGATACTCGATCTTATCGACTCTTGCGGACACGATGAGGGGGTGGATAGAACAAGGCAGAGTGGTGGGTAGTCAGCTCCAGACAGGAGCATCGTGCCGGTGCGCGGGGTGTCGCGGGGCGTCGCCGGGCGGCCGGCCGGGCCGGTGTGTCGGTATAAAGTGATAGTGTGCAATGAACTTGTAAACCAGTGACTGAGCATACAATGGCCGACGACGAACAGGGCTTTCGGCCGGTTGGTGACGTCATCACTTTGTGTCCCATGTCCGAATTGCATCGCATCGGTAGGACCCTTACCCAACCCACCCCCTCCGTTTGTTTGCCCTCTCTTTGATGTGCCAGCCTAGACCCGGCAGACTTCACAGAGAGACGACGTACCCCGTAAGCTCGATCCGGGAGAGCCCGGGTACAGCGGACGATATGCCGAAAACACGAGTTTTCGGGAATATCGTGCACCGGACGGAATTACTTTCGAACCGATGGCACACACCGGCACCGATACCCCTCGACGCCGCGCTGGCGCCGCGATTCGCGACCGGTCCCGCTCCGGCACCCTTTTGCGAATTTCACGCCACCCGCGGATTAATCGCGATCTCCCGACGCGTGCTAATCGACGACGGTAATATTTGGTAATCGCGGCGACGCGATCGATCATTTTCGGTATCAACCGATGCGCCATGCGCGCGTCCGTTTACGATCGTTTTCATCGTTGTCACCGTCGTTGTCCGCACGGTGAATCGTTAATCGACGGCGAGTCGAAAGCCGGATCAAATTTCGCGCCGCAATTCGCAAAAGCGCGCGCTTTCGAGCGATACAGATTTTAATTCCGGGACAACGGCACGACAATCATAGGCGCCCATGAGGGGGGGCAAGGAGGGGCATATGCTCCCCTGGATGTTGATTTTTTCAATTTAGAATGACTGATGATTAAAATAAAGATCTGCATAAATATCTCTTTAAAAAATATTATTTGAAAATACATTCGTTTGGCACTCCTAAGTATATTACACTCTGCCCCCCCTTGAAAAAAATTGTAAGGGCGCCCATGACGATAATTCGGATTTTTCAAACTTTTATCCTCCGCAATTTCGGTCTCTGACTTTGCCAGCCTAGATTAGTGATCTCACGAGCGCGCATTGACTGGAAAGAGCTCAAAACGCACGGTTGAGTTATCGAATGCGAAAACAAAGAGGTTCGCGCGGGCGACGCAAGATCTAAAAGGGGGACGGCCCCGTAACCCTATCCGCACTCGAGACTCCGTACGGAACAATTACATTTTAATTAATATTTCCTAAAGAGGCCGAAGAGTTCCCCCGCCGAATTTATGATCGTTTTATCCATTATTAGGGGCGGAGGCGGGAGAATCTTGCGAAAAGCCATAACTTCGTCTTTACGGCTCTTTCTTCCCCGCTTCTCCTTCTCTCCATCGCTCTCTTCCCCTCTTAGTACCGCGGAAACTCCCGGTTTCCATTTCGCCATATCTGTCGCTCGACTTTCCCTGAATTTCGCGCCTTTGGCTCCTTGATGCTGTATAATGGTAAAACGCTATTTCACAATGGCGCGAACCAAACTACATATCGCGCAGAGAAAGTAAATATTTGTAGAGTCTTTACCGAGCGACCATTACGACTCAAGGATAAAACGCATTTCGTATGCTCGTATCTCGTTACATCTCGATGGCTGAAAGATCCGGTTAACCGCGCGCATATTAATATCGCGTCGTAATTACGCTTAAAAGTCGATCGGCAAATATATAAAGGATCCGCGCGGCCGAGAGACGCCTTTCGCGTTCGTTATCCACTCGGCGAACGGCTTCCGTAAATAGGGTTCGGTAGTGGGGAAACATGCATCGTTTAATACACCGCGCAGCCTTACATACGTATGTAACGTAGAGGCAGCCGGGCCGCCGCGCTGGTGCAACGACGGCTCGGACCGGAGCTCTCGGAGTTACTCCGAGCTCCGCTAAATGTTTCGAGTTGCCGATGAGCGGCGGTATTATATTTCGATACGCCGTAAATGCGTTATACGATCGATAAACGCGCGGTGCACGACGAGCGTCATGGACGGCAGGCAACGGTGGCTCGGCACGGCCCGGCTCTCGGCTCTCTCGGCGGCAAGTCTGGCACAAACTTATTACTATTACCGCCAAAGCATATCAGATACGATGTACCCGCCGCGCGGGACGCTTTAAATTCATAATTATGCACATACATAATTATGCAAATCAATTATTACGCGCGGGCTGAAAGTTCCGCGCCCGCGTCTCGCGTTTCGGCCAGTCCGGCGCAGCGCGGCGCAATGTTCCGCTGCTTTTTTTTTTCCGATCCATTAGGCCGCTAATAAAATATTTCCTCGGCGTCGATGCGGCCGCGGGGCATATTCCCGAATTTGCGGCAGCGGCGGTGGTGGTGGCGGCGGCAGCGGCGAAAGTCCCCGGCAATGCGGGGGATGTTTAAGGCGAGCAAGCGCGCCCCGGGATATCATGCGGTCAGAGATTCCGCCGCCGTCATCGAGGATGGTTGAAACTTCGCGGTCCCCAAGACGAGAATGTCTTTGAGTTCCGGAAGGCATCCCCGGTCCTTTCGTAGTGGTCCGACCTGTATTTGCGGCGCCGCCTACCGCCGCTGCCGCCTCCGCGCGTCCGTCGACCCCACGAGGTCAAGTGCCATGGGGTTAGGGGCGCGAAAAATGCGTCTCGGATGAACTATGTCGTGGTACCTGACGGTTTACACACAGGTATGCGTCTTCTCGCTTGCCCGGGGCGTCGCGTTACCCCAAACTATACGCGTCGCTGCAACTTGCGCCGCGCGTGCTCCAAAAGACGCACAGACACAGAACTTGGATCTTAGGACAGGACGATCTTATCTCAATTAGTATGTGAAGAATTCGATCTGTTAAATTATATAATATCTAGAGAAGATGGGAGATCAACTAGGAAACCAGATATGTTAACAATAAGTCTGCAATGTGTACTCTATAAGGCACATCTTTGTTTATTATCCGGGCACGTAATTTGTCAAAACGCGCATTTTCAAATCCTTCTTATTAGTTACTTCCCAAATCCCCGTGCAAAAGGACATCTCTTTATAATATATCGCGGTGACGTACGATCATCGATCTCGCTCGGTTCCGGTCTTCGCTTTCACCGCCCGTTCGCTGGCGAAGCTTTTGACACTTTGCAAGCGAATGCCTACCCTCTCTCCCGTCCTCTTTGTTTCTCGAGTTCTTGCCTCCTCGGCAAGAAGAGAGAGTTTTCGAAATACGATCTGCTACCTTCGTGAGGACGCCCTACCGACTACTACCCGGCGGGGCGCTCGTCGCCAAAGCTTTAAGGGTCGATTGGGGTGGAATAAGGATGGGTCGGGCGCAGCAGATTGACTAAGTTTCCGCGGTGGAGTTTCGACAGGTTGATATCTGCCAACCGATATCGAGGTGTGCCTCTTTCTTATACTATAATAGGTCTTAAACTATTTGTCCACGAGAATGGATCGTCGGCGTTGTGCTACGCGGCAAACTTTCCACGATCTCTCATTCGAGCCACGGCAGTTTTGAGTTTCGCATCAATGAAATAATGTTACGTTTTTATATATGCATCGTACACCTACATATATTTCGGAGTAAATATTTTCATCTCGTTATACAATACATATCTCTTATATATCTCGTGAAATAAGAATCGCTCTACTATTTCTTCACTCTGTTGTTTCTTAGACACCGTCGATTCCAATCTAAACAGGAGCCGGAGAGGGCTCCAAAAGGGCGCGCTTGTCTCGTTTCATCGCGAAATCGGTGCGGCCGCTTCCTCCTGTCGTCGTGCGGAAAGGGGCGATATTGTTGACAGGCGTCTCACGAAGTCATCCGAGTTTGGGTACGGGTGATGACGCGCACTTTTTCCCCGCCGGTGATAAATGGCACGCACCTCTATCCTCCAAGCTGTGTATCCGAGTCGAGAGAGAGAGAGAGGGGAAGAAAGGGAGAGGGGGGTCGGTTGACAAGGAGCGTGAGAGTCCTAGCGGAGAGCGCGGAAGCATTCGGGGGCTGTTTTCGTGTATATGGGGGTTGGAGGGTTGCGTGGGCAAGACACCGCTCTGATTGATACGCATTCGTCCTCCTCGTCGCACTCGGTCGAGCGCCTTGCTCTGTCCTCCCCCTCGTTCCGTTCGCCTCTCGTGGTGCTCTCTCCCACTTTCTCTCTCTCTCTCTCTCTCTCTCTCTCTCTCACTTTGGAAATCTCGAATGCAATTAACAGCGAGCAATCATAAGCATTGAGAATTAATGTATCGCATCATCCGATAGTCATGCGGCACATAGCGAGGTATTTGCACCGCGTCTACCTTCGTTGGCTTGAGTGCAGGAGGCGAGAAGTGAAAAGAAGAATTTTCACCTAGGAGACTAGGAGAGAACGTTGGCATTCACCGTTTCGCGCATAAATCTGCTAGTAATAAAATTACGAAGGCGCGCGACAGGGAGAGGAAAAGAAAGCGACGCGCAGGGTGGGGAGGAGGGAGAAGGGGGAGGAGAAAAGGCGATCGAAAGCGAAACCGAGGGATGAATTTATTCATGGACGGCGCGGGGTCGAGCGGGGCGGGAGGGCAAGCGGGGGTATAAATGCAAAATTGGCAATACATACGAAATCTGCGTGGGTTCAAGTAAAAAGGGGTGAATACATTAGCCCTGGAATTAACCTCTTTGAACTCGGCTTGCATTGGAATAATTGGACGTTGCAGCGCGCAATGATCTCCGAATGCTCGTGTGGACGAAGAGAAAGGGAGGGAGAGGGGGAAGGCGGTAGATATATCGACAGTGTCGAGGACTCGCGAGGGGGCCGAGCGGCGACGAGAAGGGACGGCGAAATTAAAGAAGGCCGGAGATGGCGAGAGACGGGAAAGGCGAAACGCGGAAAGGAAGGAATAACGCCGGGACGACGAGTACCGTCGTCGTATGTCGCGCGACGTGCAAGTGCAATTCAGTGCGAAACATATGCAACGGCATGCGGCCAGACATCCTTGAGAATCCACGGATTTATTCCGGCGCATGCGACGCCGCGACAATGGAATATGGATACATTGTTTTTATTCCGCATCACGTGTGCGCATATATGAAGCTCATGGCGTTGCCCCTCGTTCCAAAGTCACTGGATCGCCTCAAAGCGTGAATCTTCGGGATGAGAACAGCAATTTGCGCGTACCGCGGATAATATCTCGGGACGGACACGGGGTAAACGGGCGCGGGGCCCAAGGGTCACTCGGAAATTAGTGGTACCGCGAGGGGTTCGCTGTCTCTTCGGCAACCACGCTTCGGATTCGAAAGGGTTAGCTAATCTGATACCTCGGTACGCGCCCGTTTCCGAGTAGCAGCTCCGAGTGGATGATTAATGGCACGTTCTCCGCGGTTTTTTGTTAATTACTTGATTGGGAACGCCTAGTATGATATGCAGATTCTGCCGCGGCGATATTATCGGACGCGGCTTTAATTTCGGACGCTGCTGCTGTTGCTACCTTCCGATCGCATTCTCCCGATTTGAGTGGCTCCCATCCAATTGGATCTTCATTTCCTTCCTCCCTCCCCCCCACGGCATATCCTTTTAATCTTCCCGATTTTCGCGAAAGGACGCCACTCCGGCCCTTCTAATGAATTACGGCGCGCCTTCATTTCTCCCAGGATGACGTCGAAAGTTGCGATTTAATATCGCCGATGTAAACTCGCCTTACATAAAACAAAAAAGTACACGCATACAAAAGTTTTTCGCTGAGGGAAAGCAGCTGCTCGTTTGACAGAAACTTTGGGATTTTCTTTCGTTTGTGTTTTTCCTTCATGTCGACAGAATGTGTTATGCGTTTCTCAACATCGCCATCCGGTTGTCATCCGACGTGATTGATTTTGACATCGTGCTTCGCTCCCGGGAAACGAAGGTGAATACATATGTTGCTGGGCGCGAGAGAGCTCGTCTCTTATTCGTCCTTTCCCCCCTCCCCCCCTTGCTCTCATCCGTTTCTTTTTTAATATCTGTCCGATCCCCGCGATCCCATTGTTTGATCGTTCCGCGGCGAGCAGACGTGTCGAGTAATCGAATAGATTCTCTGGCGCCCTTGCTGTCATTTGTCATACCAGTATTTTTCCGCATCGGAACCACTTTGAACGAATAATCAGACATTCTATATAATTATACTAGAATTTCATATCTGAGTTTTGTTTTAAAAAAATCGGCCCTTGCCATAGGATAGAAGAATTTCTTTTGTTCTTGCGGGCGAATTTTGGGATGAATTCTTTAATAAAGCAGACACGATGCGCGCGCGATGCCGATCTCGATGGCTTACGTATATTCGATCGTGATTTAGGTTTCTGCGGTGCGTATTCCAATTTTGTTTAATTCGGAATCGCTCCCTCTTCTTCCTTTTTCTCGGGCTCGTCAAGATGAAACCTCGAAAATCGGCGGGCCTCGGGCTACGGTGCCTCTCCTAAATCCGGACCGGCAGGTACCGAAAGGCTATTCGTACGATCGGCTCGCTCGCGACTCGGAAACGACCGGCCAATTTTTGGCAATTACCGAGATTATCTAATACACCTCGCGGCTAATGATTTCTCATTACAAGGTATAAATCTCGGTGGTCAGCCGTGCGAGAATGCCTCTCGGGATCGATTCGGTGCTCTCGTCGAAAACTTTCCCAACAAGTGCTGATACACTATTAAATACGATGTAACGATACTATGTCTCCTATTTCTCGACATAATTTTGCAATGTTGTCGTATAGAACGAATACAAATACTATCCATTGGTGTTTTACGAGTTAGGTGACTTCGTTATTCATTTTTTGTTGGAGAAAATAAGAAATAAGTCCCTCTTTAAAAGATCCACCTCGTTTCTTTTATCCATCTTCTTTCTTTTATCGCTCTCTCCAGATCTTTCATCGTTAATTACATTTATTTTATGATCGACATAAAGTCGTCATAGCCTATGATTAGGCCGCGAGTTAATATCGGTTACCGGAATAATGAAAAACAATCTCGATGCGATGTCTCGATTATTTTACGCCGTCGACGTTGAGGCACTACAGGAATATCTAAGAAACCTGAAAGCCAAGATCGCCTAGAATTAAACATCTTTTGCGTCTCTTTTATTCACATTTGCCTGATTTTTTTATCCGATATAAAGAATGGAAAATAATGGTGTGGATTTCCTGAGATTGCATACGCAGCCGTTCGTCGATAAGGTAATGTAAAAAGAGAAATGGCAACGATGTATGTACTTTCCTTTATTAATGCCATCACTCCGCTCTGGGCTAGTCCCGCTGCGTGTAAATTTGAACGAAGCGATACTTGCGCAGCTTTATTTGCAGTCGACTTGCTGCGGATGGCCCGCTAATTTCCAGACAATGTTCTCGATTGTTATCGCGTACGCGTGTGTGCGTAAAAATGGCACGACATTCGTTTGTGCGAGCGTAACGAGCTAAATAATTGAATGTGTGCTCGTTGACGGCGATTAAAGTTTTATCGACGTCCGTGAATAGACCGATACGTATCGGGCGATACTTTTTCCGCGATTTCCGAACGGCGTCTCGTCATCGCGGCAAATTATCGCCGGTTGTGCCGGGCGCGCGTTATGTGTGCGCCGTTTTTAATTTAATTCGAAAATTTTTATGGTCAAACCGGGGCACAAAGAGGGGCTTGGAGCTAGTAGAGCTTTTGGCCCGACCAACCGCGCCAACAAACTACCCATAATTACAAAGTTCCATAGAAAATTGCGTCCATTCGAATCCCTTAAATGGACGCGCGTCCATTGTCTACACGCGCGTCCACACGGGGGCCCCCGACCCGACGCGCAACTTTTTTAAGGGAGCCAAAATCGGGCCGCGCCGGGGCCCCAGCGAGCGCGAGCTTTGATTTATGAGTTTTCGGTTTCGTAGTAAAAAATACGAATTAGTTTTCGGGATGATGATCGCGCGGAGATAATGGGCCCGATTAAGAATCCGTGCTGCGGCGAGGCGAAACGGAGAGAAAGGGCGGGTGGAGGAAAAAAGAAAGGGAAGCGCAGGGAATCGACGTTCGAAACGAACAGAAAGGCGGAGGGGGCGGTAGAGAGGGAAGGAGGACGAGGAAGGAGGACGTGCCTCGAGGGCGAGGAGGGTTGCTCGCCCTTTTCTCTTTGTTTTTCAAAACTCGGGACACCCTTTCGAGCGTTGTCGATCAGCGATCGACCTGTCCGGTCCCGCGAATAAACTCAGGATCGAACCTCGAACGCGAATTATGTACGTTCCAGCGCGAGAAACAAGAATCCCCGATCGGTTTCTTCGTCGAAGCGCAGATAACCAAGTCGACCAATTTCTCTGCGGACTTCTCGAGGAACCGAGATCTCTTGGATTATTTTTTATCGGCGGGTACGGGATGGCCGTAATTCGTGAAGCAAGATTCGCGAAAAATTTCGACCGTAAATCGTCCAAGTTTTTTAACGCACGGCAGCGAGAAGATCGGCCGAGAGAGAAAATTGATTTTTTTTATCCGCTCGATGGCAGGATATCACGCGCGCTGGCGACCCGCGACTCCACGAGAGGTATCGCGAATAGAAACGTCATATTTGCGCGTAATAGCCGACTATTAACGTCGCGACGCCATTTTAGCCGGGGACCGAGCCGCGGGCGGCCATTTTGAATTCATTTCCACCAATCGAGTCGGCTACTTTTTCTCTTATTTTTTCCTCCTTTCCTTCCTCCTCCTTCTCTACTCTCTTTTTGCTGCTTCGGTTTCTTCTTTTCTCCTCTTCTCCTTCTTCCTTCTTCCTTCTTTCACATTGTCCAAGGATGTTGCTGTCGGTGTACATATTCACACAGACGCACACACATACTCGCGGCCGCTTGTAAACACGCGAACGACGTTCACGCAGACACGCGCACATCAACAGTGCTACTGGCTGTTGTCGGTAAAGGTTTCAGAAGGGCGAGAAGGATACGACGACGTCAGAAGAAAGAGGAGAAGGATGAGGAGGAGGAAGAGGAGGAAAAAGACGTGTAGAAGAAGGATGAGGAGGCGGAGGACTCCCGGGAGAGGGAGACGGTGGTAGCAGCAGCGGTCTTAAAGGGGGGGACCACCACCCCGCGATATAACGTAAGCGAGCACACGCTGTCCATCGTAATGCCGTAACATTTATTTTGCCCTTTCCCGCGCCATCCGACGTCGGAATATTTTAAACGTGCGCGGGCGATGCCTTGCGCGCGAACCGTATAATTTGGCCGCGTTTAAAAACTGTAACCTAACACGACTACCTGCACCGCCGCGATGCGATGCGATGCGATGCGATGCGATGCGATGCGATGCGATGCCGGGCGCGTATATAACGCGGTGCAACGTTGTACGACTACTATCGATCCAAGATGGCAGCCGTATATAAATTGGACGACGGTTGGGAATGTGCGCCGCGAGATGCAGCGCGATGAAAGAATGGCTTCGACGATCCGGAGGATCGTCTGAAAGTACTAGCCAGATCTAACCAGCCGGTTGGTCGATTGATCGATCGATCGAATTCTACTACGGCCACGAATATTAGAATCGGTCTTCTTCGAATTGATCCGCTTTCATCTCAATTGATCCACATTTGGTACCAGCGATACAACACGCTATTGTAGCGTCACCCCGTTGACCAGAACAATTTAATGAGAATTTCACTGGCGACCGAATTATTACACGAATATTTAAAACACGCTGCCGCGCATTCTTTTATATTTTTTTCATATATTCCGCATTTTGATAACGCAGTTCGTTTGCTTCGTCCGATCAATCCGTACGTGACTTTGCGATAAGACGTCAATCGTAGCGAAGAGACGAAGACGAGCAAAGTAGAGCCCTACCGACGGTGTAAAGGGGCGTTGTGGGTGGCGGTGGGTAAGGGGAAAAGAGAGGAGGGGGGGTTGATGTTACTAGCTGACTGTACGGAATAGGGCGTGGAGAGAGCGCGTTGCAGAGAGCAAGTGCATGGAGGAGGCAATAATCTGGTTATAACTTGAGAGATTAGGTCCGGATTCGATTACCGGCGAGGTATCAAACCGTTAAACAGTCTCCGTGCTAATCAAAACCGAACCTCATTATGAAGGAACCCGGACCCGGCTCTCCACCTACCTGCACCTTATCCTGCCTACCTATCCGCGATTCATACGCGGAGGAAGTCGCGCGGAAGGGCGCCTCCGTGCGACAACATCCCGTGTTCCTGAACTCACGATTGGCTCTAAAATCCGGTTCTTCGATCCGACAAGCGCGACGGCGCGGCGCTGTGTACCTTTGTAAACTTTAATCGTCGATATATTCCTGCGAGATATTTTTTTCTTTTATACGACGAAAAGATGAAAAATTTCTAGAGGTACACACGAACGTATGAAGAGTCGAGCAACGTTCTGACTTTTTGCTACGTTCCCAATAGTCTTGATCGTACGATCCCGAAAATCTCGCGAGTCATTCGTGTGAAGATCACCTCGGCAGAGTATTCCCAGATTCCACGGTGTCTAATAGACAAGTAGCTGGCCGACATGCCACGGATATTTCGGAGTCATAATCGGCCATTGCTCGACAACTTTGCCGTTCCCTCCCGTGGCCTCAGTTACTTCCGAACTTGCGTCACCTGTCGAAGGCCGCTCGACGTGCCCAACGTATAAAACATCTTTTATCTGTTGTCTGTCATCTTTTGTCTGTTGAGTATGAATTAAAAGATCTGAACGAAAAAAAAAAAATAAATACAATAGTAGAAATGCGTTAAAAAAATATATATTCTTCTTTTTTTAATTTAAATCATACCTTTGGCAACTCCTCAGACATCTTTCACGCTTCCTTCATAGAAAGCAAACTATTAATCAACCGAATGATCTCTGCGAATTTTGACGTGTTGACCGCAGCCCATCTGTCGTTCTCCTTTCTTCCTCCCTCTTTCTTTCTCTCTTTCCTGGTGGATTTTTCCTGCGAAACACGACGATTACACGCGAGAGAATATTTTCGTAGATTAGCCGACCCTATGGAAATTCGCTTCTTCGCGCCACAGGCGCCGGTGTATGGATGGAAGCGACGTGTCGGGCTGTGCCTCGACAAGGGACAGGGTCCGGTTATTCGGTGGCGGGACGATTTTCTAATTATTGCCCCGTCCTCCGGAGCCCCCTCGGGGCTTGTTGCCGGCGAGCCGCGTGTGCGTGTACACGTAAATCCGTGATCCGTAGGTATGCTCGGTCCAATGACTCGATCTCGCGCATACGCCGCCGCCTATACCTGCCCGCGCAAATAAAACAACGCGCGATAAGAATGCATATTCACATTTTACGCTGATTATTATGGAATTATGCCGCGGTGAAAGTATATATGTATATCCGTCTCGCAAAAAAAACCGCTTACATTAAGAATATGGCTGCGTTCGGAAACATCACCCGAGGTCTCTCATGTATCATTTTATCCTTGTTTAACATTCGGTGAACTGCAAGGATAAAATGCTACATGGGGGCATGATGTTTTCGAGTGAAGCCTAAAAGTGCGCCGCGTTTCGCTTGCGCATCCGGTTGTATCATCACACATTTCAGTTTAGATAAAATAAATATTCGGTTACTTTGTCTACTCGGAGCCTGCGCGAATGGAACCTGCTGCCGGCGCGGCGTATAGCGCATCTACCTACAATCTACGTTGTGTGCCTGTCTGCATCCATTTCTCTCCTACTTTAGGCTGCGTCGCGTTATTTCGCCTCTACGGTAAGTACATTAACCACTCGTATCTTCTCTCTCGTGGTTCTCTCTCTAATAGTTTTCATGCCCGGAGAATGTGTTGCCCCGTGGCTGATTTAAGTCCGCGTAATCGAGACCGTAGTGGCCGAGATATCGCGAGTCGCTTCACCCACTTCGCGAGATTAGACCGCAGGTGGATGGAAAACTATCTATTATCGCGATATCGATATCGCGTTTCCCCTCGCGGTCCTCGGCATCGAACGTAATATCGACCGATAAGGCCGCGACGTTTCGCGTTAGTGTTTTACGCCTGGCATACGTTAGTGCTTTACGACTCCGACAACGATGACGACAACGGCAACGACGTCGGCTGGTATCGCTGCATCAGAAAAATGGCTGATAGCCCTTATCGATAGCCGTTGATCGGAATCCTTCCACGGGCGGAAGTTACGCATAAAATTCACTATCATGGGACAGGCGAGCGTGCGCGCGCCTTCGACAATTTTTGTTTAATTACAGCCTCATGCGGCGATAATGCGACTTACATAGCGATCGCAATCTATGAAAATGACCAGTGTACCTACGGGTACGGGAGGCACATACGAGAAATCGGCCGTAGCCGCCATCGAAGTAGGCGTCGTTCGTGCGGGAATGAAGTGCGAGAACTGGCACGACGCGCGAGACGATCCGATGGCATGTCAGGGACTAATGCGATTACAGCCGAAATCAGATCCTGCAGTTAGTCAATTACGAGGAAGTGGATGGCCCTGCGTATTATCCATTAAAACAGTCGCGTGTTCCTTTTCCGTTTTCCCGCAAACATAATTACCCCGGCGGTGCGTAGCAACCTGATAGCCATTAAATTAGCATTCAATATTCCGTCGACCTTGCCCGTTTCTACGAGACCGTGCGATTACACTTTTGCGCATCACGCGCGCCTAATTGAAAATTAGCGGTTTTCCGGTAACCTCCGAGAAACAATTATTTCGCATCGATTATATTCCAGCAAAATTATATCCCAATTTTTCTCTTTACATCTGATTTTAATTTATATTTATCTTTTTCTCGTACTGAAGAAGACGTGCGTCTACGTGTCATATTACACATATCATCACTGAGAAAAATGGTCTGATTATATGAACAAGACATATCTGATAGAATGCATTCTAGTGAGACAAAACAGAATTTCTGGTTGTCGTGATTGGACTCAATTTTTTGTAACTAGAACGTTTGATAGACCTATAAGGATTTGATTAGTATTTTTCAGTTGGATTAATAAAACTTCTAGTTACAAAGGAACGTGCAACCAGAATTCTGGTTAATGTTACCCGCAGCGCACTCTAGCAGTTTTATTATTGTGCGAGTTCGGCGAACATTAACAAGAAATTCTGGTATATTTAACAGGAATAAGAAATTAATCATGCACATCTGATAATTCCTAAAAAAATTCTGATTCGTTCATTTTCCAACAGACATACTGGTTGAATCTAACAGAATTCCAATTAATGCAATCAGATTTTTTTTCAGTGATTATATTAAACAATTATATTAAAATAATTTGTTGTGTTAAAACGTTTTTCCGTTTTTAAATACGTCTTAAGTTCGCTGAAATGGAGAGATTCGAGGCGCGGCTTTCGGTAACGCTGCGCGCAGACTTTGCGAAGCGGAGTTCCCGTAAAATCGCGTCGAAAAGCCATAAATTCTGGCGAGGTTTTGCCCGAGGTTGTCGTATACTTCTATATACCATCCACGGGCCCATCGACGCCATAAAAATTAGATCGGGCATATGGTAACCGTGGAGGTGGCGAAACCCCATTACGCCGCGCCAGCCTCCTTCTCCTCCTCCGCTTCTTCCTCCGATCAAAGCCAGAATAATCGAAAGCCTTTGGCACCTGCCACCTTGTGCTACCCCGGTTATACGCTTTGACAGAATGCCGCGTTTATTTCACGCCGGCTGCTACCGGTTTCTAATGGACTAACGCATGCACGAAGACAAGCGATGATTTCTATGTACAACACTTTCATATTTCACTAAAAAATATATATGTATATATATATATATATAAATGTGTAATATTTTTTAAAAGAGATTTTTAAAAGAGAAACACTGCTTTCCTGAAAATATCTAATTTCGTATATCGTCTTCTCAATTATACGTTCGTTATAATTTGTACCTCATGCTATTCCCATCTCGTTGTTGTATCGCGAGCATTATCATCCTTTTCTCCTCTCATTTAGCATTCTGCGTTAATTAGCACGTAATTGCGCTAACGCATATATCGCGATTCTATCGAGCAGCTTTTATTACGGCGCGAGGTCGTGCCGCTTCCAAAACGGAAACGATGCGACTCCGGAAGGTGTCTTCGAAGTACGCTGCTGTTGAAGGGACTGTAAAATTCGACGCTTAACCCTTTGAAGTACACATTTTTCTTTATTGTTAATTTACAGTATGTACTTATGTTAATTTACAATCTTCTTTATTGTTAATTTACAGTATGTACTTATGTTAATTTACAATCTATGTACTTATTGGTTTTTCGGGTTGCTGATTACGAATCTGAAGTCGAAATTCAAAAATTCAAAATGACGGATCCAAAATGGCGATCCGAAATTTAAAAGAGAATTAACCTATTTACCATAGATCTTATAGATATAGACTGGCAATTGCTATAGTTTCTGCATAGGAAACAGTGTCCGGAGGAGGTTGGAAAGAGAAACATACTTCTCTCTTTTCTTCTTAGTACTTCTCTTTCTCAAAGTGTCCAGAAATGTACATTGCGCATGTCGATTAAACATATATTATATTCAGCGCGTGAATATAATATATGTCAAGCATGCGCAAATGTACTTCCGGACTCTTTAGAGAGAAAAGTACAGACGCAATCTTGCTTGTATTGCCTGTCCATATCTATAAGGTCTATGCTATTTACATAAAAGTAGATATTTTTACGTTTTTGACCTCAGATTCGTAATCAGCGACGCTAAAAACCTAACGTATGCAAGTTTTATGACGATATTACATATAGATCACTATAAAATACATTTTTTCTGAAAAATATGTAATTTTTCACAATTTGTTTATTTATAGCATTGTTATAACTAACAAAATTTGATTCTTCACATTTTTTATATGTTTGTTAACATCTTATAGATCTTAAAAGTACAAAAAATCCGGATGAAAAGATCAAAATCATAGTTTAAATAATTAAAAATGGAGGAAAAAAGGATGGGATTGTGAGATCCCACCATGCTTCAAAGGGTTAAGGACGGACAAAAAGAAGCAAAGGGATACCATTCTCGTGCCCTTCTCACAAGCAGGGACAGGTTCAGTTCAGGCGACAATTTCGATTGATTCGAGTTTTAAAATGAATTATAGACCATGTTTCTTTTCTGGCGTGCGCGTAAAAAATATAAGCGAAAAAAAATATTTATATATATTTTTTGTAAGAATGTGGAAGATAAAGTTTGCAATGATATTCATCGAGATGTTTACATTCCATGAGGGATAGCGCGATTTTCAGCATTGCGACCGACGCGATTCTCCAAATATTCCTCTATCTAAGCGGCTAGATCTCCGGCGAATTCCCCACGAGGAAATCCGTCCCTGCGGTAACCGTCAACGGCAACGGCAGATATAACGTCGTAGCACGCACCGGACTGTGATGAGGGGTGGACACGCGAAACCGATCCCTTCTGGGAACTAATTTCCACCGCGTAACGTTGCTTACTTAACTGGCCGGCCGTGCCGGCGCGGCGGGCAACGTAAAAAGCTATCGTCATCGTCGTGTCGTCGGCGTTGTCCTCACCCGTCGTCGCCGTCGTCAAGTAGCCGGAAGAGTACTTTGTCGCGCGGCTAATTAATTAATGTCCGATAATTAGCGATTATCCCGTTTGCACCCGGCGTTATCGCGACTTTCCCCGCGCGCAACTGTCGTGCGTTCATATAATCATAACCCTCGTCCGGCGCGAGACGTAATAAACGAGTCGTGCCATTCGCCGCACGTACTCGCTCGCTCGCTCGCGAAATTCATCGTGTTGATACGCGGCACCATACGTTTCCTCGTCCAATAATCCGTACCTAAGCGGACGGCCGATTGGCGCGGGCAGATACGCTATCTAATTTCTAATAACAACGCGTCGTCGCTGTGATGACGAGGGCCATGGGGCCATGCCGCCGCGCCGTAGGTCGGAACGCGACCCCGCGTAACGAGAACGTAAGTTTCGTGTATGGGTGTCGGATATGCGGCTGTCCGGGGTAACTGAGAGAGTGTGCCAGTTCGGCGTGAGCGGCGACGATCCGATGGCCTCGCATCGGATGGCGTTGTCGATGCCGTCGCCGCTGTGCTTGTTGTTGTTGTTGTCGTTTCTCCGCCCGCGCCTGCCTGTCCGGCCTGTCCCCGAGTCCGTCGCGAGAAGGACCGGGGCGGCCGAGAGGGATCCCGGGGGGAGGCGGCGGCGGTGGTAGCAGAGCGGTGGCAGATAGTTGGCGGTGAGGCCAAACGGCGACGGGCGGAAGGGTACGGAAGGGGGGACCGCACCGCCGCCGCCACCGCCGACAACGCACGGCAGCGTCCAACGACAACATCGTCCGCAGCGATCATCGGCTGCAGCGGCCTGCGCGCGTGCACAACGCATAACGTCAACAACAATAGATAATGCTCTAACGTAGAACAGCAAGCGGGGCGAGAGAGCGAGCGAGCGAGCGAGCGGGCGGGCGAGCGAACTCTCTCGCGCGCGCATCGCGCCGCTCGCACTCGCGCGGATAAACGCGGCGCGTTACACTACGTGTCCGTCCGTTGGAGCCAAACACGACCTCCTCTCCCTGAAACCCTTCCCGCCTGCGTCCCCCCCTCCCCCTCCCCCTCCATCCCGCCTGCCCTTGTACCGGCCATCTCTCTTCTTCCCGCCGCCCATCATCGGTGCCCCTCCGCGTGAGGCCGCTCGAACGATCGAGTCCAATGAGATTCCATTGTCTCGAGTAATTAATATTGATTACAATAGGTTATACCTGCTCGGCCGCGTCGAGCCTCCCTCTCGCGCTGTCCCCCTTGTCCCCCGCCGTGCCGCGCACCCCCGTCGACCCCGTCCCCTCGCCTCATCACGCTCCTTCCAACCCGCTTTGCGTCGTCCAGCGCGACTAGTGCGCGACGGCTTACCTAGATGCTCATATTCGATGCGTATCCCGCGCCCGTAATATTAGGATTTCATCGGGCGGCTCTGATCGCAATTATCGTCACCCCGCCGCGCTGGCCGTGCCCCACCGAACAAACGCCCGCTCTAGTCGTTGTCCTCTTCGCTCGATATTCCCTCGGCTAAAGCGCCGTTGATCGACGTGACAGGGACGCGGCGATCTTCGATTTTATCGTCGCGCGAGCGGCCATCCGCGAGAGTCTCTCAAACTGGAAAGAGAAAGAGAAAAAGCAACACCCCGTACCGATACGATGCGCGACCGCGCGCAGAAAAGTGTAGATTAAAGTATTAATGAAAACGATTACGCGCGTACGCACGTAACACACGGACGGATATGCAAGTGCGTATCTCTAATTATCGTCAAAACCGGATCGGCTAATAATACATCGCCGTTTGCGCGATTATCGCGGACCGCTGCGATTGAGACGCAAAGGCAAAAGCGTACTTTCGCGCTTCGTCGCGCGCGACGACGGGACGCGATTACGCCGATTGATCTTACTTTCGCATCGTCGCGCGTTGTTGTAATCCTCAGCGATATCGATTCGACGTTAATTATTATTCGCGTTATATAACGGTGAGATTCCGTCT
>NJRL01000174.1:114928-132186 GCA_003063815.1 Aphaenogaster rudis
TAACATGATAGCCAACATGATCGCCAACGATCGTTAACGGTCATGGCACTAGAAGAAGAAGAAGAAATGCTTTAAGGTCTAAAGAAAATGTCCTGAACGAATATTGTTGTCTTATTGAATTAAAAAAGTTATGAGTTGTTCTGTGATTTCAATTTTTTAAAAATCCCCCCGAAATAAAATCCTGGCTACGCCCCTGACTAAAACATTGGTTAACATTTAACCATGTGTGTGTCAACATGACGATTTGTCGTTAATTTAACTAAAACAAGGTGTCGAAATTAACAACATATTGAGTAGGAGCAGTGGCGACCTATAGAATGGTTAAAAATGACCCAAAGGAATTAACAGTGATGGAGACGGACGAGACGAAAGAGAAAAGAGAGCGTTCTCGGCCACCGCGATCATTTATCGATCGCACAATGAGACACACGATACTACCCTTATGGCGAGCCGATCGCGCGGGCGAACTGTCATTGAATATTACGTGCCACGGACTTGTTTGTTGTAAGTGGCTACCTACCAGTTCGCTCCAGCAGCACCACCTGTGCCGCCCGCATTGTGAAACAAAAGACCGCGTCGCGCCGAAGGTCTATTTTGATGGAATATTGAGTGACGCCAAATGGAATTTCGTTCCCCGCGCCACGTGACACTTGAGGCCGCATCCGTCGGCATAATCAACACCCACGAATCGCGTTCACCGGAAACTTTTATCGAATTTAAGTCGATCGTGTAGCTCGATCGAGATTATTCTCACTACGTCTGATTTGCGAGAGCCATCCCGAGAGTTACGTCGCGCGCTAAATCGTAAATCGCGAGCGCTGAATTTTTATCCAGGATCGCGTCGCTCCGAGACCGAGACGTGCCATGGAAGACCGATGGAACTACGTAATGATAGTCCTCGCCGTGTATTTGCAAACGCGAGTCAGCAAAACTTCGTGACACCGTTGTTCTTTATGGGCGAGGCTCTCCAAGACGCGCAGGCACGACGACGGTCGACGGGACTGCGCTCTCGCCAGAGAGATTAATTAATTCGCCAAGCGCGGTCGTTCTCGCCGGCGGCCAGGGGGACGAGATAAGCGATTCGACGGTTCGCATGACGGAGGCGGCGACTCTGCCATAACTCGCTCGCAGGACTCGCGATATCGCACACGCGGCTACCGTCGACACGCCGCGCCGCGCCGCGCCGCGCACCACCGCGATCGCGTCGCGTTTAGCATATAGAGTGCAACAATTAAGCGGAGTTTCCTAGGGCGATTTACGCCGCGGTGCGGTGGTTCGCGTTTCGCATTCGGCTTTATTCTTATTGTCGTCGCCGTAATAATCAGCATCGCGGCTAGATTAATGCACGCGGTAATTGCGCAGCTCGGGGCGCTACGTCCTCTCCTCCTCCGTCCGTGACTAATGGCGACCTCTCCTTCGGCCCGTGCTACGCGAGGGGAACTCCTAGATGACGGACGGGGTCTCTCTCCGAGTTACGCGCCCGAGACTCTGTCCGCGATGGAACTCTCTCTCTCTCTCTCTCTCTCTCTCGACGTTGACGCGCCTCGGAAACGCGCTAGATCGTTCGGATTCCAGAGGCGATCCTCATTCGCCAGAGATCGCCGAGACGCCGAGAGCTCGCCCTGATGGCCGATAGAACGTTTTCTTTTTTTCTCTCTTCTTCTTCCCCCCCCCCTCCCGCCCCCTTCCTTCCGTTCTCCGCGGCGGGAATAATAGAGCTGTCTAGTTAGCGGTGAAGTTTAATTAAAAAACCGCGTGTCCTCCTGAGAACCGTTAGGTCGCGCGGGACCGTCACCGGTGCGGCGCGTTGCCTTCGGCACTATTTTTTATGCCTGTATCGTAAATACCGAGTCTACCACTCATAAGCTAGGGCTATGATTTACCGTATCCCGCCAGATAGGGTTATCGGGAGTATCGCGACTTAACCTTCTCCCGCAAGACTGGCTCGTGTTATCGCGAATCCCACCTATTTGCTCGCATGCGCTAATCACCCGCCATATATCTGCCATTTAGCGGTCGAGTTACTTCACGGACCGCTTCCTGGTTCCGGGAGTTTCGCAGGAAATGTTTTCCATCGTGCGACCGCGCACGATGGAAAGGTTTACCTGGAATGGAAAATATAAAATGTACCTCGCGCGTCAAGAAAAATACGTTTTCTTTCGAAACATGATTGGTAGCTACGCTTTAAACGCGATGTCAACGTATCGTAAATCTCGCCCGTATCGCGAAACTTATTACTTATTACTAGAGGGAACGAGATGGGCGTTCATTTACTGGTAACTTTATCCCATATCGCGGTCCATCTCCGGGGCATCACTTTACAATATGCATTTTTGCCGCATTGTACGCTCCACGAGGCAGATCGTTCCAGTCGCCGAACAGTTGAAATTCCGGCGGCGCAGGTATACGCGTCCTGAAATGACTTGACAAATAGGATCGTCGACCTGAGACGGAGGCGCATCGGCGAAAATGACGTTTCGTATCGCACCGGCAAAACATAAGGATACCGATAATGGAAGGGAAGGAAACAATGGGAGCCGCCGTCGTCGACGAAATATCAATTAAAATTGGGCCGTCCGTTCTTTGTGTCTCTCACTGGGAACGTCGGGGAACAGAATAGCATTTTGAAAAGGGAAAATAGAATCGAAAGGTGGCTACCGTCTTACGTTCCGTAGCATGTGGCGCCGTTAAATTGAATTTCTTTGGTTCGATCCTCCCAAGTTTTATGGAAAAGACTTTTCGCGCCATATAACGATTTCTTTTTTTACATTTCGCAGCTCGTTATAGTTAACATCTTAAGAACACCCGAGACACCAATTTGACCCATTAAACGACGAGATCGAGGACTCTGCGCGGGAAAATAAGCACCGATGGGAGCGGCTCCTTCCATGTCGCAACGCGCGCTCCAAGACGCGTAATGACATTAGTCGCAACTAATTGGATAAAGCGCAAAGTGTACGCGCATGGAGACCAAGTCTCGACGAGACCCGTAAGCCGGGCGTATTGCGAGGAGCGTCGCGGGGAAACACCGTTAACGTTAGGAACCACGCCACGAACGCGGTGCGCGGCAGAAGGTGGAGGACGGCGGTGGTGATGATGGCGTGGCGGGAGGGAAAAAAGATATGTACAAGGGTTGGCCCTTTCTCCCGCGCGAGCCTCTAATGGCCTGGCGGGTCTTAAGGGCGATTTAAAAGGCTCTTAATGACATCCACTGGGCTGGCGCGACGCGGCTTTAATTTCATCCCAGTGGAAACTGAAGAAACAAGTGAATTAAGCAGCCCGCTAATGACAGATCGGGTTCACGGAGGCGAGGCGCCGTTTCTGGCCTTCCGTGTGTAACGATATTCCGGCAATTTATGCGTTCTCGCGACGCTAATCCGTTTTAATAATCCTCCACCGGCGACCGGCACGGCAAAGTGTTCGCTCGTCATGCGGTTTTCTCTTTCGCGCGATGAGATTTTCTTGTTTTAAGATCATCGTCGGGGAAATGTACGTCTTTCATTTGCGACCGGAAGAAAACCGAAGAAAGATTGAATGAAAGCTTTAGGTGGAACATTTTAGATAAATCGAGGAGACGACGATTAAAACGAAAATAATAAATAATTTACTTTTTATTCGCGAGTGACGTTCCTGAAAATTTTCGTCTTACGTTGGCGAAGTATGGGAATCTGCATTACGAGTTAAAAGGACGTCCGTTCCAAGAGTGCACGATCGAATCTCTGGGAGGTAAACGATCGGTAGGTGGAGAGGTTAAGGCGGATCGAGAATGAAGAGTTTAAGAAGAAGCGGCGAGAAACGAGAGAGGGGGAAGAAAGAGAGAGAGAGAGAGAAAGAAAGTCTCGAGAAGGGCGAAGAGTAATCTACATAGGCCGAGTCACCGGTGGAACCTTTACGCCCGACAAAGGCCAGTTCTCCCCTCATTTTTGTCTCATTTGAATATCTTCATTAATATCCTACCGGCTACAACCACCCGCCACCACAGGCAGAGACCGCATGCATTACTCGACTTCTTGCCACCATTTAATCGATCCCGGTACGTAGATTATAGCCGGGGCGGCTTGTCACTCGTCACATTGTCATTCCCGCGCGGATAAATGAGATTCCGCGCGTGTAAGGAAAAACGCAACGATTTTCCACGTGATGGTAGAAACGCGGCGGCGGGACCTTGAAGAGTTTTCTTCAGCGAGATGGATTCGTAGGTCTTACATCGCGCGCCGGGGCCGGGCGTAATGGCGATGCTATTATCCACGTGCGCTCGTTTGTATCGAGAGGCGAGAGATCGTGCCGCTTATAATCGTTACGGTTCGCGTTCGAGGGCAGCTTTCCGACTGCCGAGGCCGTTGTTCTTCATCCTGTCCCGAGTGTCGCGGGTCAAACCGGCCACGGATCGGACGATCTATCAAGTCCGGAACGATACGAGTAATTATTCGGCTCTTAATGACTCTTACGCGCGGTCGTAACGAGTTCGAACGCGCCGAGCAATGTATTATAAACGTGCCCTTTTCACAATGCAAATTCCGCAGCGATTCATTAGGCGGAGCTCTCGCTTAGGTGGGATTATCCTTCTTGGATCCGCTTGATGCTCCAGGATACCGCGATGACGGAGACAAGGTGTATGTGTGTATATATGTGCGCGCGCGCGCGGACACCGTTCTTTCGAATTATTCCGCAGCACCGCGGATCAGTTCCGTCGTCGTTTCCGTATGCGTCAATTTCCGATCGGTGCGTAAAACTAATTTTACAGCGTGTCCGACGTGCGAGCCGAGGAGGCACTTTTGAAGGGAGCACATTGTATCGCCGTTCTCTCGGTGCGGGAACGCGAATCTGCGGCAATTTGGACCACCCATCCTTCGAACTAATCATAATGGCGTTTTGTTTTGGGGCTTTTTGTTCGGAGAGAATCCCACTCACATGTGGCACCCCTCCTCCCAGCCACCGAGGGGCGCGGATATCTACGAACGCGAGTATATAGACGCCGAACGTCCGTGCGGGCCGTGTGTCCTACAGGTGTATGCGTGCGCGTGTGTGCAAAGTATACTATATGCACACCCCGTATATTCGTACATCGGCACCGGGCCATACGGGAGAACGAAAGCCAAAGGAGGAGCACTGTGGAAAGAAGAGCGGTGGCATGAGGCAGGGGAGACAGGGGAGAGTACCCGAGGCCGAAGAAGCCAGCCAGTCGGTCGGACTCTGGCCACGTAATAATCGCCCGGCACCATTAAACTAAACCGGCGAATAATATTATATTAAGCTGTAGTCGAAGCCGAGCCCCGAGAGGGTGGAATAGTGGATCGGGTCCAAGGGGGGAGGACGGAAGGGGAACCGTTGGGGGGAGGTGGAGAGATCGAAGCTACGGAGGAGGACGGCCGGGGCACCGGCGCTTCTCAGAACTAAGTAGATTCGAATTTCGATACGGATGATCGGGCTGAATACAAATTACTCATATATGCCTCCTCGTCCTGGGTAATCACACGGTGGCTGCTCCACCACGGTCCAAAGAAAAATGCTCCTCGCCGGACGCATCTTTTATTTCCTTTTGCCCCCTCGCCCCTCCTCTCACCCCCGTCTCTTCTTTCCATCATCGTCTTCACCCGGTCCGTCTCATCTTCTCTACTATCGTTTCCTCCCACTCTTTTTACCTCTTCGCGGTCTCTTCCTCTTCCTTCACCTCTCTTCTCTTTCTCCCCCGCGTTCTATCCCCTGCGAGACAGACACTCGGCCGCCAAAAATTTCGAAAACAGATCGCGCCGAGCGATCGCACCCCAACGGATGATCGCGTCGTTCGGTCTTCGCGTGTAACGAGGAAAAACACCCTCATCGTCGAGTACGATTTCTCCGAATCGCGCGAATACTCGAAGTGATTTCTACAATGAAGCACGATCGGCAGGTAGTAATTATATCTTAAACGTAACTTTATTTGATAATGGAATACGATAATCGGAAGTTCATACTTCTCCTTATTCCTCAAGTTCGATCTTGATGTGCGTGTACCTTTTGCTTAATTCATTAATCATCGGTTTCTCTCCGCCGATCGTTGGTACCATTGATCGGATTCGATGGTCGGCGAACGCAAAGATGGTCCGAGTGCGCAGCCTTGCACTTTTAATACGACGATCTCGGGGCCCGACGCGCGCGCTCAGGGGGACCGGAAAGTCCTGCCCCCAAAACCCCGGGGAATCCAATCATGATTATTATTCCGGGCGAATCGATTGCGGCTCTCGATAGGATTGGCCCGGTTCGCCCGGTCCCCGGCTCGCGGTGCCCGGGCTATAATGCCGATACCCGGCGCCGCGGCGGACCGGGCCCCCTTCGCTCGCTTCGTGGTGCAACACACGTGTGCAGCTACGACGACGGGGGTTGGTAGCGGCGCAGCACTCGCAGCATAAATAATTAATAGTAGCCGGAGTGCCGCGAAGTGGAGTCGACCGGTGTTTTGCGGTTCCGAAGCTCCGCCCAGACCGACTCCGGGGCTCCTCCCTGTACCCGGAGTAGAACACGACCGGAGAAGAGACCATCAGACGGAACCAACGGAGACGACGTCCGCGAGGAATCATCCAGAGTTCGATGAGCCGCGCCATTCGTGGATTTACTCATCTGAATTTGCCATTATCGTATCGGATCGACGTGACAGCTTCCTTAAGCATTATTTTACTTCTGCCGTGGTAAATGGAATACGTATCGGCGACCGTACACACATGGCTCAGTTATTGAGGCGAAATTAGTATTCGTATACGCGTAATTAGCCATTATCGTAATAACGGCTTAACGCGAGAGACATCGCGTAAATAACGTCGATATATCGTACGGAAATATTGAATTTTTCGCCGGCTTATCGCGATCCTCTATCGCCCGATAATTACTGCGTGCCAACTTAATATCGCTGCCCCACCGTACTCCGGCAATTTCTACAGCTCCGAAGGAGACGTTAATATGCGACGTATTCCCCCTGCACCGTGAGCGGAATGACGATCTCTCATTCTGCGCGCTACGGACGGTCTCTCATTTCTTTTTCCCGTTCCTCCGTGCGTCGTAATTCTAATGCGATCACGGCTTATCTCGAGAACATCTTTAGAGGCCATCACGATCCGCGGAGACGTTTATGTAAAGCGGAATAAGCGTGATCCAACGTCTCTACGACGCCGCTGGTTCGATAATCGTGGCGCGAATAAAGCGGATCCAGTGGTCTCTGTCCTGGGGGCCGCTGAATCCTTACGTTAGAACGTAGTGGGCTCACGACACCGGGGAGGAGAAGGGGGGGGAAGGACGCGGCACAGGGAGCTGAGCTGGCGATAAGGAGTCGTAAAAAATAATGACCGGAAAATTAATCGAACTCGACGTCGGCCCGTCGCTTCGACTTCTGCCGCCTCGTGAACTTTCGCCCACCGACGTGCCAATTCGAATGTAAAATCTATCTAGAAAACGAATCGCGTTCGATCTACCCGATAACGAGATACGATCGCTATGGGAAACGCTATGACAGAAGGACGTTGGATATAGAGAACTGTTATCTCGATTTTGTTAATTCGATGATATTGCTTAGATTTTAGATAGTGCTGCTGAATCGAGGAAATTTTTTTTTAAATTTGTAAAGGCAGTTATTTGAGAGAAGATGTATAGATACGCAAGAGACTTGTCTTATTGTTAGAAATCCACTGTCTTTGTAAACTCTTTGCTTTTAGTTATTATTCATGCGACTCTGCGCAGCGGCGGTGGAGTTTTTTCCGAGCTGGCGAGCGTTAGAATGGGGGTACGATCAAGGCGAGGCATTATTTCCCTTTCCAGTCGAGCGAGGAGGTATTATCATTATCGGACGGAGGAACGGACGGCGGCGGTGGGAGCGGGGGGGGGATAAAGAGGGGACTTTCCCGTAAGAAAGGGTTGAGTTTACGCAAGAGTTACCGACGATTCGACGAGCGGAGACGAGTGCTTACCGAATCACTTAAATGATTAAGGAAAAGGGTTGTTTAGACAGCGTCTCGGATCTCGGGCCGTTTCATTCTTCGTCGCTCCGACCCCGGCGAGGCGAGGCGCGTCGCGTCGCGACACCTCCGCCTACCTACGCCACCGCTCGACGTCTTAGGGTAATCCGTTTTGTCAACGACTCCCGACCCTCGCTGCCTCATTACCTTCCTTTTTATTCGTTTCCGTGCGATCGTGCCGACACGCTCTCCAATGCCTTCGTTCACGAGGCGCCTCTTCGCTATTTAATACCTCGGACGTCATACGACATTGCGATTCTCTCCTGCTTAAGATCTAACCGCTTTTAATTCGATTCCAGTTTCCATTCGATTAGCTCTTTTTCTCTCGAGCACAAAAAATGTTGAGAGAGAGAGAGTGCCAAATATAGCATTGTTTCCTCGGGTCGCTCCCGCTTAGGGAAACATATCGATCGATATTGTTGTTTCTCGCAGCCAGAGCGAACAATAATGTGAGAAAAATAAGAGGATGAAGAAGAAGAAGAGGAGGGAGATGAAGATCCATCCGTCTCTCGACCCGGAGGCCTCCGAGCTTCTCCTCTCCTTTACCTGTACCAATATACGTGCCTCGACAATGTCCGCATTCTGCGATATTTGCAGTGCTCGTAGAGCGTAGCTTCTCTCCGAGTAAACATCGTGAGAGATAAGGCGCACACCCAGGCGCAGCGCCTTGATTTAACCAACAACGTAGCGCATCGGATGGCGAAGGGGGCACTCGCGATTCCTCGGAGCGCGAGGAAATTTTAGCCTCGAAGAGAGAAAGCAGCTTCCCTCGAAAGCTTGCAATCTGCGAAGAAAACTCTCTTTAATCGCGTTTTTTTAATATGGAAAATTGAAAAAGGAAAGATCATTCCGAGACGAAACGCGCGCTTTTTCACAGTAATCCATTCTCGCGATCACGATGTCGATTAAATGACGATACTCCCGGAAGCCGAGAGACTAAAAAATCACGCGCGCGCGGGTTGCCGGGGGCGATCGGTGTACGCGTACGTGTCAGTGGTTACAGCTATCGAGAGTCAGACCCCGGGCCTGAGCGAACGACGGGCATTAAACCTATTAAGACGGCAGAGCCGCGGCGTCAAGAGATGACAGTGATAAACTCGACCCTCTGACACGGAGGTCCCTCTCTCGGGAGAATACCTCCACGAGGAATTAGCGTTTCTCTCTTCCTCCGCCCGGTCGTCGTCTCACTCACTCCCAACGGCAGTGGCCGCGTTGAGGATTTCTCGGAGGCTCACGTCGAGAAAAAGCTAGGAGGATGCCCGCGGTCGGTCGTAGGCGACCCCGATGAGAACGAGGCGAGCTCGTAGAAACAGCGAAGCCGGGGGGCGAGCCAGGAGGGCAGCAAGGATAGCCGGGGCTCGTGTATCGTTACAGTTTATTATAATATAATTATGTATCCTGGTAAAGGGATACGCCGATCGGCGGGGCGGATAGTCGGGCTCACTATCCGCCTGAAATGGCTGAGCAAATACGGAGTCACGAAGTCGTCCGGGATCATCTGATCGGGTGGGGACGGGTTCACCAATTCCTACCTCTCGCGGAGTCACGCTCCTTGCTCGCCACGGGGTCGGGAGTCACCCCGTTGTTCTCTCCCCGTATATGCCTGCACACGACCACTCGAGACTCGTGACAAAAGCCTACGGTGCAACGATGCGATCTTACCCCAATTAACGATCGATTCTTCTAAACCTCTTTCAGGGTCTTAGGAAAATCTTCCGGAAGAGATCGGTCGTTCGTTTTTCCTCGTTATCGGGATTTCTCGGGAAAAGTTACTTGGGTGACGCGAACGATGCCGGTCGATGCACGACTTGGCGATGCACAATTTTTAGACGATTTTCTTCGGGACCGGTCTCTCGACTACGCTCCCGACGCCTCGAGACTTTTCAGTATGGCGACCGAGACCATTGAGTCTCTTGGCCCCCTTTAACTATTGGCTTCGACGCGAAATTTATGCAGCCGTCAGAATATGGCTTCGCCACTACGAAATATATGGTATAATAATTCTCGATATCAGGTGCCTTTAATCACCTTAAATCCACAGCCCGGGCACACCCCGTGTTCACTTAACTTCAGGGTTATCTTAATCTTTCGACAGCTGCCCAGCGCCTACTCAATCGTTTCTGCTCTCCTTCACCCTCGACTCGGCCGTAGTGCGTTGCTCCTTTATCCTTCTACTCTTTTCTTGTCTCGTCTCGTTCTTGCCCCGTGGCTCTACCACACAAACGCACTTGCGGGAATTTCGTGTCTACGGACAACAGAAGGTGTCGACGACCACGTCGAATATCGCCAATGTATCAATGATGATCTTTGTGTTGCCTTTAATTCATAAATTATTCAAAATCTATTGTCCACCTATTAACAATATCGTAAGTGATAAAATTCAATAATTTATTGTTAATATGATTAAACAGATACCGCCAGAATAATCGCCGGGGAAAATCTAAAAATATTAATTCGCAACTCGAGAGAGTCTCTCACTCGTCTTCTTCAATCATCGACGGTATTATTAATGATAATTCCGCTTTAAATCATACGCCAGCAGTAAAAGGTCCAATCGCGCCAAGACAGTTATGCGATGGCACGGCGATGCGTCTCGTATCTCCGGCTTGTAAACAAACGTATATTACGACGGAACGCGCTGTCTAACAAAACTTTTACGTGTCCACGGGTTACGACCGGCTTCACCTCGTCTTCGATGCCAACGGGAGAAGAGGAGGCGCTAACGATGCCAGTGGGAAAGATGCGAGATAACTACTCGGCAGGTAACTAGCTGCCAGCTGAATGTGCCGAGGGAGTGAGAGAGAAAGTTCGTTCGCTCACCTATCCGCGGGATTTGATTACTATGGCAGGAAATTGGGATTGTCGGATTCGCGTTGACTAGCTTCGCAACCATGCGAGAATCCCGATGGACAAACGAGATCCAGCCGCGATTTCTTCATCTTTTTTTCCCCGTTCTCTTCGGCCACTTTGCATATCACGCTCCGATGCGCGCCCGCGATATCGAGGACGGATCGCAACGTCTGTATCACTTGCTTGCTGTTACACAGTTCGAGAGAAGGAACGTCCTGGAAAATTCTCTCGGAGAAACAGTGTCTTGCCAACGCGCACGATTTAACCATATTTATTTTAATTAAACAGCTCGATTAATCGGTTCAGGTATTTTGACATAGGTAGGTATTTTCGCGAAATTACGATGTCCATACAGGCTCATGTAGTAGAAATCGACGGCTTCGACATCCGCAGGAAGACCATTGTTTCTCGCATTTAAATAGGCGTCGTTGTTTCACAAACCGAAGAGGAACAGAAAGAGAGAGAGAGAGAGAGAGAGACTCGGCCGGCCCGAAAGAAACGACCTAATTGACGGCAATATCGTATACACGTATTACGCCGCCTAAGTATGCACTTTAAGTGCGCGGTGGCGAACGTTGAGTGTATGTACTAGCGTACCTTATTACGCGTTGGATCCTTCCAGTGCGGATAGATGCAGAGGAAACGATAGTGATTCCGGCTTGTTAAGCTCCTCCTTTAATTGCCCTTGGGTTTTCATCGTCCGTGCGTATACACGCCGAGATATCGTCTTAACGCGTATCTTCGTGTGTACCGGTCGTCTCCACCCATTCGTTGAAAACGAATACCTTTACGCGGGAGAAATTCAGCGGAAACGCGGGAAAGGCCATTTCCGCTTTCTGCGTCCTTCCCTCTTCACCTTGAGTTTGCGATCTCTTCTCATTTTCAATTTTAATTTCTTGTAAAACGCGTCACGTTATATCGCGTGGGATTCCTTTCGTTCTCGTTTGTCCGATTATCCTTCGCAAGGTGAGAAATTCGATCGGCCGAGGGTACCGATTCCTCTCCAGCCGCGCCTGGGCCGTGCGGCTCGTATACGGCAGTGCATTATTTTCCAATATTACATCAACGACGGGGAGCGAAGGACGTAGGACGAGGAGAGAGACTCCATCGGATCACGCACGGTTGAATTTCCGAGTCGGGGGAAATAGGAGGGCAGCGGGTGCAGAGGACGACGGATACGGGGAGAGGAGGGTCGACGAGTAGGGGGTTAAGCGGACCCGAGGGACACGTCGTCTCGGGCTTCGAAATTCCCTAATCGATCGTGAGCTCTCTCTCTCTCTCTCTCTTTCTCTTTCTCCTTCTCTCTCTCTCCCTCTCTTGACTCGAATCGAGATTGAAAGGTTCGCGTGCATTGCTCCAGAAATGAAGGAGCAATTTCAAGCGCCCGCACCACTCGCCCGCTCGCCCGTTCGCCCGCAGCCACACGGATAATCTTTTAATTCGCTTCGGGAACGGCACGTTCCGTGGCCGCGAATTTTTCCACAGGCGGTCTAGAAAAGAATTATCTGCACGTCGTCGCGATCGATCTCACCGCGCGACCGAAATTGCCGTGCCGGGAACGCTCGTTCATCCCCTTCCCCCCCCCTCCCGCCCCCTGCTCTCTCTCTCTCGTCCCACGGCCCCTCGTTGCGTTCTTCATTTTTACTATGAAATAAAAAATTATTCCGCAACCCGGCAAAATCGATCTTTCGTTCGATCGTAAATCGTAGACGTACTTTCGCATAGAGTTCTCCCTGTTTCGTTTCGCCACCGAGAGGTTCAAATAAAACTAGTCCGCTCGCCCCCGTTGCACCCTCCTCCCCGCAACCGCACTAATAATAACGAGCGATCGTCGTTGTTAGTGGAAATAATAGTTGGCAAGGTTGCGCGGCGCGGCGCGGCGCGGCGCGGCGCGGCACGGCGCGGCGCGGCACGGCGCAGAGGGACGGAAAACAATAATCCGGCCCAAAAAACAATCGGAGTGGAAAAACGGCCGGCTGGAAAAACGCGTTTATATTTCACCGGTTGCGAGAGTGAATTCCCTTTGTGACTGTAGGATGACAATTTCACGGCATTTAGCCGCGACGGACCGGGCCCCGCCGCGCCGCGCCGGTGGTGGATGGACGCGCGAGCGCGAAACAATGCTCGCGCTCGTTCGTTTTTTCCTCTCCGTCTCTCGTGTCTCCCCCGCTGCCGTCCCACCCCATTTCGAGCCGCCCACCCCCGATCTTTCTCACTCTCTCCCTCCCGCGTCCGCCTCGTACCGCGCTCTCCACACGGCGCCGACGGTCTCTTTCTCATCGTACCTCGTGCCTCTTTCTGTTTTTAATCGGTAACAAAAGCGTTATTGCGGAAATTAAATGACACGTCGTATGGCAGCGCGCGCGCGCGGCAGAGGGCGAATTGTCGGCTTAAAAACGTTGGAGCGCGAAAAGCCCGCGGCGATAGCGCGGCCACGCGAATGGAATTTCAACGTTCCGCCGGTAAGTCACTTTTTGGCTTTGTACCGTGCCCGCGTACTGCAAGCGTTCCTGCCACTACTTTTTGTTCCACGCATGCGACTCGCGTACTCGTCGTATTTGAGTAAAAGGCGCGTTCTCGCGCATCCGATGTCGCTAATTAAAAAAAAAGGTGAGAGAGAGAGAGAGAGCGCTTGTCGGAAAAACACGATATAACGTTACGTTAACGGTGGGTGGATAACATCGAAGGACGAATCGAATTGAAATTAAAAGCAGGGAGAGTGTGTCAGGAAGTAAGAATAACTGAATTTCTCCAACGATCGATCATTCATCGTTGTTACATTTTATGGACGTGAGAACAATTTCGAAAAGATTCCCCGCGCTCTCCCGGCTTCTCACGCTACCGGCGCGATCCAAGTGAAACGTCCAAGGTTTGAGCTTGCTTGTAATTTCGCGGATGGCAGGACTCGCGCTGCGGCGCGGCGCGGCGCGGCGCAACGATCCGACGCGGGGATCAAGTCGCTCGGCTTTAATTGCACATGCAAATCCGGACGCGGGGGTCCGGCGGACCCAGTGAACCGATCTACGGTTGTGGGCGCCGCGGTGGATCCGTCGACGGGGCCCCAATTCTATTGTCTGATCTAGGATCTCCACTTAGGCGAAGTAATTGATAGATCCCTCTAGATGGCGAAGGAGGGATCGAGGAATGACAGGTTACGGGGCCCCGGGGATGCCGGGTTCGCACGACCCTACTTCGCTGCCGTGTTATTAGTTAATTCTTACAATTACTCGTCGTCCCTGTGGTTATTCCATTACCGTATAACTCTCTCGTAGATCACCTGGGCTCCCCCTCCTCTCCTACCCCCCGCGCGGGCTCGCCCGATCCGACGCGCGCGCACACGGAGGGATGACCGCTGCCGCGATCATCGAACGACATCCTCGATCATCAGCCAACGCCTCGCGTTGTTGCACAGCTCGGTTCTTGTGGCGGGCCGATCGGCGATCCGACGTATTTAACTCGCTTCCGCGTGCGACGACGAACTGGTATGCGCGGCATGCCCGTTTGATCGTGCAACGCCTGGCTATTATTACTCCCGAAAATTTTTATCGCGATTTTTAGATAGAAATACCGACGTCTAACGACGCGTATTAACCCGTTCAACGCTCTTGATTGGTTTTCTGGATCTTACCGGTCGCGACAAGTTTACTCTTTTTTTTTTCAAAATTCTGTCGTAGGCAAATAGTTATTTTAGGAAAATAGCTTTTGATTAGACAAATGCTATCTGCTTGGTCAAATGGCTTTCGCCGTTTATTTGTGTTCTAATGCTATTTTCCTAGGCAAATAGCATTTGCCTGAACGCTTTTTAGAAAAATGGAAATAAATTTTATTTTATAAAGCATTTTATAAAAATATTTTTTTGATCGCAAATTGTTGAAAACTAAACTTTTTTTTACTCTGAACCTTTTTTGGCTAAGATTCCCAAAATTATACTACTTGAACAAACGTGACGTAACTATGACGTAACTATATATAGGTACTCTCGAGTTAAAATTTCTGAAATATAAATGATCTATTATAGAATTAATAAGATAATTGGATATAATTCCGAAGGGCCCCTATGAGCTAGCAAGCTGAAATTTTTGTAACACACTTCCTTAAGTGTGGAAATGCTAAATATAAAATATTGGCCCCGGCAATTGAACAGAAGCCAAGTTTTAGGGGTTTTGAAAACTTATGTGGAAACTCTTTTCATGTGATAAGTTGAAAATCTATGTGGAATTGTACAAGTTTGGACCTTGTTTCGCACTGCAGTACGGGGCAGTGTGGCGTGGACCTCGCTAAACCCACGTGGAACCTCGCTTCGCGTGGAAATTCCACATGGGTTTTCAACTTTCCACACGAAACCCAAACCAACTGTTGGATAGGTAGCCAGACAATTAGTGGGTAGGAAAGTGTATGCGTGGACATATAGTGGGTTCCGCCCCCCTCCTACAGGGGGACTCCACTTAAAAAAAAATAACTTAACCCAAACCAATTGTTGTGTGAGTAGCCACACAATTGGCAGATAGGAAAGTGTATGCGTGGACGCATTGGGTTCCGCCTAACCCAAACCAATTACGTATTTTCTAAAAATTAAGAAGTGTGTCTTATCACTAGGAAGCAAAACTTCTAAATCAATTCAGAATTAAATTACAATAAAAAAATAGTTTCTGAAATGTTTCATATTAAAAAACAAAAAAATGGGATTAATCTACAAAAGGATACAGAATGTCTTAACGCTTCTTATGTTAGTTTACTTGAAATGATTTCAAATAGATATTAAGGTGACATTTTTATTTCAGTTCGTTTTATGAGATACTTTTATATTTATATATACATCTTTGATGTTTTGATTTATTCGTTCACAAGCAATTGTATCGTCAAGTTGTATAATTGATTGGCACACACACATGTTCGCACATATAACTTATTGTTAGTAAGTCTTAATTTTTCGTTTTTGTTACGTTCCAATATTGATTTCTTATTAGTATCAAATTAACATATAACATTGATGGTAATTTTAACATTCTTTTGAAGTATTATTTGATTGATATCATCGGACTAAAAATATACTTGACATCTTTGATAGGTTAAAGAAAATTTTACATAATGGACTCCATTCTCTTCGCCTTCAAATGAGGAAGGGTTGAAGAATCTATGATTACTCTGTGTTTCGACATGCTCAATATTGGACCGATAATGTGGGACACTTATACCGACGATTGTAACATACATTGAAACATCATAATGTGTGGTTTGACTATTAATCTTTTTTTAATTTTTTCCGTGACTGAAACTTAACAACGTAAAATAATCAGGTTATAATTACTAGACTGAAGACGACTAAGTGAAGTCAAAATGTCTCTATTAATTAAAATTAAATAAGGGATTGTTTTTTTTTCTATAATTGTTCGTCATATTGACCTTTCTTCATTATTATTCCAAAACTTCTAAAGCTCGGCGTCTGTTCAATTGCCGAGGCCAATATTTTATACTTAACATTTCCATACTTATTGTTAGAGAAGTGTACTACAGCCAGATAATTAATTGAAATATACTGAAAACCAATCAAAAAATTGCAAGTTTTAAGAAACACACGCTATAGATGTTATTATCAATGTGAGCTTATAGGGATAAAATAATATACAAGCCTAATTAATCCAGTCGCTAGTAAAGTGTTTATTGTTGTTCTTGAACATGCTTCGCTGAATACCATTTGCCTAACAGCGCGGCAGCGGTTCAGTCAAATAGCATTTGCCTAGGAAAATAGTATTTGATTAGAAAAATAGCATTTGAACACACAAATAAACAGGCGAAAGCCATTTGACCGGGCAGATAGCATTTGTCTAGTCAAAAGCTATTTTAACAGAAAATTCTTTATTAGTATCGACACTGGCTAGTGATAGATTAACGCTTTATTACGACGTTTCGACCCGAGGGATTGAGTCCTTCTTAAGTAAAATTAGCTACAACAAATTCGTGACAGGAGCGTGAATTAACAATCAATCGATTTCACAAAATAAATACATAAGAATAAAAGAATTGCAATACACAAACAGTAGCTATGTGCAGTCATATAAACATCTTTCTTACGATAACATGTTTCAACAATGAATTTTTTTGATGAAAAGATCATGAGTCAAAAACTGCAAAAACAATTCTCGTTAAAAAATGTCAAGACGATATTAAATATAAATTGTTAGAATAATTACATGTTTAATATAAGTGATGATATAACAGAATACTTGATGAGGGATTTGGTGTTGTAAGGGTGTGTTTAAAACGTATTAGTTAAACTTGATTAAAATATGGAATAAAGTATGAACTATGATATTGGAGCACTGCGACAAGAGATGTCGATCGGTCGAGAGCAGACGAACAACTGATAAATTAAAGATGTAGGGGAACCCGGGGCATAACGGGAACGCTAAGGTTTATACAAGTTTA
>NJRL01000174.1:133191-147455 GCA_003063815.1 Aphaenogaster rudis
TAAGAGTAATAATTTCCATACATTTCATTACATGGCAGCATCTCTGTAAAGAGATATCGACCATATCCCATTATACCCCGTGGTCCTATTATGCCCCGCCTTCCCCTACAGAGGTTAAAGTTACAAACATGATAAAATTATAAATTAGAAATAACACTATCATATATTTGATTCAAATTTTCCGTGTCTTTCTGTAAATTTATGGAGTTAGTCTGTCTTTTTATAAAGAAAATCTATTTCACGTTTTCTAATATTCTTTTCTTTATGTAGTATGTCCACATTAGACCATTTGAAGTTGTGTCTACAAGATACGCGGTGCTTACTTACAACGGAGTGATTATTATCATTCTTTTTAATATCACACTGGTGTTCTTTTATGCGTGTTTGTAAATGTCTTTTCGTTTGTCCAATACTTATATGAAGCGTTACAATCATTACAATTAATCCTATAAACGATTCCAGTCTAAAAGCTATTTTCCTAAAATAACTATTTGCCTACATATATATATAGCTGGATCGAGAGACGAGTGCTCTCGCATGGCGTCACGAAGCCTCACGGAAGCATGGGGGAGAGAAGCAGTAGCCTCGATGCGTATTCCGGCCGACGTCTTCTACGATGCGCGCACATGCTAATAAATTGAATACTGACGAGTCGTACTAACCTTCCTCTTCGTCGAGAGAGAGAGAGAGAGGGGGGGGAGAGAGAGCTAGTGGCGTTAAATTCAGTTGGGAACAGAAAAGTAATAGGCGCGCACACCGAATCGTATGAAAATCGGGCCGTCTCGCGCAAATGTGTGTTATTATCTATGCGCCTATTCTGAATATCCCGCGCGATAAATGGAATTAATTTCTGAAAAAAAGGAGGAAAAATAATTAGGCATCGGGGGGAAACGTAAATGCGCGCGCGAGGTAAATGTAGCATGCCGATTTAATCTAGCCCACAAAGCCATCGTGGCGGATCGTGAGACTTGTCCGACGTCTTAATTGTAGTGTAATGCTCGTTGTGCGTTAATGGTGTGAATGAACCGAGCATTTCAATTACCGAGGAGACGAAAGGAAGCAACGATCCAGGCTCCCTTCGCCCCCCCCTTCCTCACGCCTGTTCGTTGCGGCTGTCGTGACCTACGTTAATCAGAACGACGATTAAAGCTCCTTACCTCACGAGTGGAAATTGCACGGTGGGGGAACTTCGGTTCGTGCGAGCTTTGCATATTCTACGATTCGGCGGGTTTTCGGTCCACGTTGCATTCGCACGGCAGCCAGGCGGACGCGCGATATATGCGCGTCGGACTGAGAAAATAATTAGGGAATACTAATGAAAAACGGGCGTTACAATTTATCCGCTGCGACGTACGCGGGTGCCTTCCCGCGGTAATTAGATTCATTACCTTTTCACGCACGCGGCTTGTGAGAGAGAAGAACGGATATCGCGCGGGTGCGATATGATTGGTAGAAAATGGGCTGCGGGAATTAACGAGTGGCGAGAGGAACGCGGGCGAGTTTCTCCTTCTTTTTTTCTTCCTTTCCTTTTTTCCCCCCTTTTTCATGTGTGCGCGAGTTATGCGCGTGTAAGAGACGCTAAACGACTGTCGATCGTTTATTACGTGATGTACGATGACGGGAGCGGGAGAGAGGAGATGGCACGCCGCGCTCGCCTGTCGTCGTCTTCTTCGATCGGCGACCGGATCACCGATCGCGCCGCATACGCCGTTTTTTCCATCGGTGGCGCCCGGGAGACCTTGACAAGGCGGGCGCCTCTTCTTGCGCCTCTTCTTCTTCTCCATCGGGCCGGGTCGTGTTTCGTACCCGGGTACACGCAAGAATGCGGCGCGATCGGTAAGTGTGCGGCAAAGCGGCGGTACACCTCGGCTCGTAACGACCGCCGGATGTGGTCGACGCTTAATCGGGGGCAGACGGAAAAATCTCTTCCGTGAGAAACTCACTTCCAGTGCGCGGGCAGTCTACATGTAGACCGAGACCTTCCGCTCCTGTCTCATTTTTCTCAGACTGCGCGCGCGGTTCTGTGCGTCTATAGACCTTAAAGATATGAACTGGCAATTGCTATCCCAAGTAGAACAGAAAGTCATGATGACGTCAAAATGATGCTAAAATGACGCCTTTGACGTCATTTTGAAGTCATGATGACGTCTAAATGACCTCCAAATGATGTCAAAGACGTCATTTTAGCATCATTTTGACGTCATCATGACTTTTGTGTTCTACTTGCGATAGTTTCTGCATAGGAAACAGTGTCCGGAAGAGGTTGGAGAGAGGAACTTACTTTTTCTCTCTTTTCTTCTTAGTAGTTCTCTTTCTCAAAGTGTCCGGAAATGTACATTGCGCATGTCGATTAAACATATAGCGCGTGAATATAATATATGTCAAGCATGCGCGAAACGTACTTCCGGACTCTTTAGAGAGAGAAGTACGGACGCAATCTTGCTTGTATTGCCAGTCCATATCTATAAGGTCTACGTGTGCGATGATCCTGCGTTACATCGGCGGGCGTACGATGAAAGCCGCGGTCGCGTCCGAAGATAATGCCGTCGTCAATGCGCTTTGCATTTCCTCGTGCGTCCTTCCGCCCTTTGATATTTCACAGCGTGAATTCGCCGCACCGTAGCGCCTCGCGTTCTCATTCGATCCTCTCGGTTCGCTATCGCGCGTCTTCGGCAATGAGATCTTAACGATCGAAACGGAACGAATCGTCGGAGCCCCAAATTTTCTGCCGTATAATTGGCCGTTTTTCGTGGTGAACCGGGCGTCCCGGTAACCGCGGGCGTCTTCTCCCCGGAAGGGCAAAGACGGCGGGAAAGAGTGGCGACCGAGGGAGAGAAAGGCTGGAATCGGAGGGACGCGTACGATAGGTGGGGGATGTGGATCGAGCCGAGGGCTCTTTCGAGTTTTGAATAAATTTGCATTGCCATCCCGCCCTCGTGCCGCATTCCAAGCGAGTTAGTTTAGCGAGCGTTCTTCTAGCGTAAGACTCGTTTTTGCCGTGTACGCGCATGTGTGTGCCGTTTCTGCACGCTCTTGCAGCCCGGAGTACCGCACCCTGCCGTATGAAAGAGCGGGACGAAGGAATTTATTTCATCGCGGAGTTGCCCCGTGTGCCACGATGCGGCAAAGTGACACCACCGCGTCATTTAGATGCGACACGATCGCCTTTACACGATAAAATCATGACAGATGAAAAATTTTTCCATTTCAGATTTTTTTTCTGTTTCCATCAGGAAAGTGACTTTGTCCGGGAAACGAATATTTCATATCAAAGTTCCTCGTTGACTCGACAAGGAATCGGAGTGAGTAAAGATCGTGAGGAAAGTTCCTCGGGGGAGGAATATATCCAAAGCGGAGAAACTTGAGTCTCGAGTACGTTGTACGTTTCATTAGGTAGGCGAAACGACGTTCCTCGCTCGGTGTCGGATGCATTGATTTTCGTTTACCCGCCTCTCTCGTCCCGCCGCCGTCTCCTCGTCTCGGCAGGTCCCTTCTGCCCGTGAACACCCCCCTAGGGGAGGGATGTTTCGTTATTTAAACAGATTAGCGATACGGCGGTCCCGGGAGAGCATCTTATGTGTTTCCGATGCGGTCCTCGTTCCAGAAAATTAATCCTTCTTGGAGTCTTGTCCAAAATATTCTTGTCAGATGTATCTCTGCGGTATTTTTGTACAAAAAGTCCAAATGCAATTCATAAACGATGCAGATTAGAAACTGAGAAATTTCTTTTAATAATAATAATAATAATAATCTAGTAATAATAATAATAATAATAATCTTTTGTAAGAGTTTCAATAAAATTTTTATTAAAGATGAAATAAAACTTTATTATTTATTATTATTTGATATCTGTCATTTTTATTACAACTCTTCCCTTTCTCTGGATAGATCATCGTTCTCTTCCCTTTCACGGATAGATCATCGTTCGGTATTCAAATGCAGCACTCTTTAAATGAGAAGAACTATTGTTTCCTTCCACCTCCCTCTCTATGACTTTTCAATTATCGAATCACGAGCTGCAACAACCTCGAGGTAATCGAGATACGAGCGGACGCTCGCGAAAACCGTCTGTAAAAAATAGACGTGCCGATGATGCGGCGAATAATTACCCGAAACACTCAGGTACCGAATTGACGCCGTCAAAAAGTGCTTCTCCCCTCGGCTCTTTAACGGTTTCCGTCAAGGTCTCCGCGGTTTCCAGCGCACCAAGTTTCGGCGAAACTACGTCGGGCATAAGAGGATCGTTCCCGGGCCAGAATCGGCTCTCGGAACCAATTCTCTAATACAAATTCATGAACGTCCTAGCGTTTACCCTCCATTAGAGGGAAGCGCAATCAAAACGGACTCCTCGATGGACGACGGCGGGATCCGGCCAGCTGTAAATCAAACTACGAAATTCCTCGTGTCTGCTCGCGCAGCATGTTGGGAAGTGTTGAGCATGGACGGAGCCGTGCTCTCCGTCTCCTCTCGCCATCTCTCTCCTTCTCTCGCCCTCTCGCTCGCCCTCACGACGCGCAAGGGTGTAATTATGCGTCCGTGGGTCCGAGCCAATCGCGAGAGGGCCCCTCGAAGACGCTCTCGGCGTGTCCGCGCGCTCGATCCCGCTCGTTCTCGCGCGTCGAAGATGTCTTCGTCCTCGTCCTCGACGACGATCCCCTCTTACGAGAGCACGCTTCTCCCGCTCGGACCGTGACCGAAATAGCGTAAAACGAAAGATTCCCTTCCGCTCGTTTACACTCGGATCGGTAGATAACGAGGAGCCCCAGCCGGTAAACGGCCTTCGATATTACAGAAGAGACAGCTCTTCATGTTCGTTCGGTCCCAATTTTTCTCCGGGTCGCGCGGACGCGCTTCAGGACGCGAAAGAGAGGCGCGAAAATGCGGATGGTGTACGAGGGCCGCCGAGGCACCGAGGGGTCGAATTACCGAAGGATTTATCTTCGGTCGCGGACTTGAACGCCGCCCGAAGTCACGTTGGGTGTCCCCCTCTCTCGTAAGTTCAGCGCCAGGGTTCATCGTGACGCGCGCGTACACGGGACGATTCATCTCGTCCCGTCCGGACACTCTGATTACTGGTTTCATGCTCGTGCAAAAGAATCGAACCCCTGCTGCCGTCTCATCGCTGCGCCCCGTTACGCGCGCGCTCGCTCATTCTCTCTCTCTCTCTCTCTCTCGCTCTACCGTTCCGTTTTTGCATTTAGTCTCTTCGCGGAAGCGTAAATTAACTCCTTTGAGATTTTTTGCTCGCCTCTCACTTAGATACGGCACTTAAGGCCATCGGGCGAGAGAAGCCCGGGCTCCTTGTGCACCGCAACGCAGCGCCGGGGTAACAACACTGGCTATTCTGACGCCCTTCACCGCCTGACGTTACAAAGTGTGTGTTTTACCTCGTGTGCGTTGCGCGCCATTGTGTACCTCGCGTATCCCCGATCTGCCTGTCAAAGTATTATTCTTGAAAATTCTCGTTCCCCCGCGACGCGGATACAGCGCGAGATGTGTTTCGGACAATTTCGTCGAGAATGTGTCCAGAAGCGCTCGTATAAGAGTCTCATGATTATTAACGAGATATGCTTTAACTAGAGTTGCCATCCGTCCTCTTTTTTTAGGGCGTCCGGGGGGGATTTTTCGAATGTGTCCGGGGTAATTATGAATGTCCGGGCTTTAAAAAAATTTCTAGATATTTTGCATTTTAGATTTAATTAATCACATCATATTCAATCACTTCAATTTACTCACTGAAAAAAAATGCTGTTGCTTCAATTAAACGTCTACGTCACGGGCTGCCACAAACATAAATAGTTCATTCAATTGTATTATGATTGGACCAAATATTTACATTATTAAAAGAATAATCTAGATATTTGGTCCAATCATAATACAATTGAATGAACTATTCATATTTGTGGCAGCCCGTGACGTAGACATTTAATTGAAGCAACAGCATTTTTTTCTGTGCTGATAAAAACCAATAGTTTTGTGCTGATTTCGTTCTTTAATATATTTTATAATTACTTGTTATTTTACTGATATTTAAAAAATACCAATGGCAATATAGCATGTAGGTATAGGTACAATATAAGGTAGATACCTAATAATAAAACTTCTTTGAAATTAAAAACATGTTTAATTTATTCATTTTACTCTAAGTACCTACTATTGAAAACGAGATGTAAAATAATTATTCATTTATTGTTTACTATAACCAATTTGCTAACCTATTCGCATTTTTGTATGCGTCCGGGATTGCAAGCGAAATGTCCGGGGTTTTTGGCTAATGAGTCCTAGTTTTGAAAATTTTATTATGACAACCCTAGCTTTAACGATCATTCAGATTTAAAAATAAAATTTTACCCGAGTTCAATTCTCGACGCCGACAGCTACGAAAAAATGTACTTGTTTTATGGCGACGCCCCAGAAAGTACTGAGAATGACGGGCTTCGATGCTCTCGCCTCCCGCGAATTTGCGTTTCGTTTTTTCCCTCGACGTCCCCATTGGTTCGTAAGGTACGAACGTCTCTTCGGGGCGGACACGCCGGAGGTTCGGTAAGAGCGTTTAGCATAATTCGAGGACGTTGCGAGGGTCCCAGAGCCGCTCGCCTGGTCGCTCGCTCGCTGCCGACAAAAATGCTTTGTTTTGCTCCGCTTAACTCTCCTTGTTAGCCGCGGTGACATCTTGACGAAAGGCCAGGCCGGAAAATAAGAACGGTGAAAACGGCCACGGAAAATCTCGTGGGAGCCCCTGTATTTTTCGCGCGGATGAGGCTTTAATTAAAATTAACATCACTATGTTGCTGAAAAATATTATTCCCCTGATTCCGCAGACTGTTGCGTTGACAAAGAATTTGAATATTGAAAAGCTCTTTCTTTTCCGCGCGATCAATTTTTTTTTATTCGTTCTTCAGACTTTTGTTGAAAAAAAGATCGTTTAATCGTTTGAAGCACGATGTATCCAGAGATACACCTTTTGAAAATTAAAGAAAAATATTTCTTTCATTCCGATTTCTTTTCAACTTTACTCTTATTAGTATTTTGAATCGCTGATTTCGAATCTGAAGTAAAAATTTCACAACGATTGACTCAATATGGCGGCTGAAAAATGTTTGTTTTGTATCAAATGTACTATAGTAAAAAATTTCGCCTATACATGATATACTAAAACTTGATAACAAATTTAATAACTTGGTTCGACTTGACTGGCCAGATGTATTATATAATAAGGCACTAAAACTTGATATCCGATAGCTTTTAGATCGCTGATTTCGAATAAAAAATAAAAAAACAAAAATTCAAAATGGCGAATCCAATATAGCGGACCGAAATTGCAAAAAATAGATTGATTTGCATAAAAGTTTGTATTTGTAGGTTTTTGGAATCGCTAATTTCGAATCTCAAGCCAAAAATTACCAAATTCAAAATGGCAAGCCTATATTGGATCCGCCATTTTTAATTTTTTAATTTTTATTTCAGATTATTAAGATCACCAGCGATCTTAAAATCTTCCAAGTACCCGGTTTCAAATGATTGGAAGCATTTTTTGCATTTTCAGTGTGGCATATCGGATCCATCATTTTGAATTTTAATAATTTTCAAAATCTGACTCCTCGTTTCTAATTAACGATCCCAAAAATCTCCAATACACCAAGTTTCGAGAAATTTGTATGTAAGAAAAAATATATACGTCAAAGGGTTAATAGTTGCTCGAGAAACAGTAGTCTAATTATCATTATTTTCTTCTATATAGTACGTTTAACTATAACTCGCACGTACTCGTGCGATTTGCGGACAAAGCGTTATTTCAGCAATTACGAGCAGCTGGACATGCTGTCAAAATTACGAGCAGAATTTATCACTGCACTGAGAAAAAAAATTTGTTGAAAAACACAAAATGTGTTTTATTCAACTAGAATATTTAGTCTGATATGTTCAACTAAACATTAGTTGGTTTAACTGAACATTAGTTGAACTAATTCTTGATTTAAAAATTTTGATGGTTGACATGAATGAACTACACCATTTTTAATGCAACTTAATAATTGTTGAATCAACCATTGGATCAACAACAATACGAATTTAATCCGTTCAACCAATTTTTTTTCTCAGTGTGCTATATATTCAGTGAAAGAGCTCTGAAATAGCTATTAATTTACACATAGTTTATCATTTATTTTTAGTTAAATGAAATTAACAATTCTGAGGTAATACCTGTACGACGATACCTTATTGTAGCAAACCGCTAGCGACAACATTCTGTCGAAGAGAGAAAAATCGGCTGTGCACGAGCGGAGTAAGACGATTCGAGTCGTGAAGAGACCATTGCTCGTTGCGACACTAATTAGAAGACTCCGCTATTTCTGCCGGGCGAATTAAGCCTAATCGCTCGCGACAGGGAGATAGGCGAAGCGCGTTTCTCGCGGAGGAGTGACAGGAAGGGGTCGAAGATAAAGACGCCAAAAAGAGCGCGTAGACGGAGAGAGGACGGGGCGAGGGGTGAAAGAGGGGCACGACCCTTCGGGGTGGAAAAAAAAGTTCGAGAGCACAAAATTAGTCGTACTCGCGAGGAAGGAGAGCGTTAGACGCGCCCCGGGGTTGCTTTGGTCCCCGCTCTCGCGCGCAGTCCCGTTTTATTCGATAATTATGCAAATGCCGGAATGATTGTCGGGCAATATGTCCTCGGAATAAAAGTACCGGGCCGGAGCAATTCGGTTATCTTTATGATTTCGGGTCGGTCGTCGTCGTGGGGCGGCGAAGGCGAGAGAAACACGACGGAAACCAGGGATCCATCAGGGAGGGAAAGGGGGAAGAAAAGGCTCGTCAATCCTCGGCGACAAGAGTCAAGCCCTTCATTTGCATCGAAACATGGCCCTCTGGCTTTCGCCTCTTTACGCGCGAATGCGACGACGCATTGTGATCAACGTCGTTCTTTCAGCGGCGATGAAATATGTACTTGAATTACTGTGTTTCTGCATCATTGCGTATCTTCGATCGAACCATTACATTACACGGGAAAGAATAAAAAATATACAAGAGAGATATACATAAAGATAAGAAACGTAGATTCCACGTTACATTTGCCAAATTGACGAGTTGCCTTCACAGGCAACATAAAATAATGTGAAACTGATGCACGAGCAAGCCGTATCTGGGAGTTACTTCACATTCGGACTAATTGATCGATCAGAGTATTAATTACTGTCCCTAATTGGGTATTCCCTACAATTAACCTTGAGTTTTAGCTCCGACACGATTCGCCCCGATTCCTCCGGCGCTGTACCAGCCGCGCTCAGCATCGACAACGAAACGAAAACGTCTAATTAACGCGCGGGAATGAGCAATTAAGACATCGACGTAGCAATCTCGTTGTATGACTGATTCAATTAAGAAGCCTTCTGTGTCCGATACCCCGGCGGAGCGTGCTCGTGTGGTGTGTATTATCGTTATATTTACTATTAAAATATATTCCTCGCGCCGAAAGGGTGGAGCCTGTCTCGACCAATGGGCTTTCGTCGCGTGCCTCGGGTCGTTACGGAACCTGCAAATTGATAAGAATACATCGCCGTACCCTTCGGTCCTTCATTAGCCCTCTCCCGCTCCACCGTCCGAGCGAAGATGTCGGACGCGGAATACATTTTTATTCGCACCCAGAGCGATCGCCTTATCGCGCCGTTCTTGTCGTCATCTTTAAAGGCCATGGCAATTTGTCTATTCCCTAGAAAAGATCTGACGTGCGTACGAAGCGGGAAACACGTGTACGCCTTTACGCGCTTCGACGAGCTGAAAAACGGAATGAGAGTCTGATCCATTAACCACGGGAGATTCTTTTCTCAGGTGTAAGGAGTTTAGGGGAGAGCGAAACACCTTGTATTTCTTGGGACGGGCTTTCACGCAGCGAGTGAGAACGTGGGAAAATAAAATCGAAGTTGAAAGATGAAAGGATCTTCTAAGGCTAAGTTGGGGGAAAGGGTCGCGTGATGATCGAATGAAAGAAATCCGATTTACAATAACAACTATTTATTTATAGGTAATAATGCTGAATTACAATGAATACACTTCTTGCCTCGATACTAGATTGTATAAGTCCGGTCGCGAAATCGGCGTCACTAGTCACCGTCGCCGTGACTCGCAATGTGGCGACGACAAAGTTTCCCCTCCCCTCCCCCCTCCTACCTTTCCACCTCATTCCCAACTCCGCCCCGCAAACCTCTTGCACTTTTCCTTCTTCGCGCATCCCCACGTCATCTTCATCCCCCTCACCTTCAACTCGGTATCGTTTTTCTTGATCGAGAACCGCACGCGCCGCACGTTTGGCGATCGTTTCGACGTTCGTTTTGCTGCACCGGAAATCAAACGGTGTGAAATATGCTCGCTACTACTCGTCTCGGGTCTCGTCTACAGTGGAAGTTTGCGCGGGATCGTATATCGATAGCCGTCAATGTTGCTCGTCTCGCGTGAGAAATCGGTTCAATCGGTCGCTCCGTCAATCTCTGCCCTCGAAATTTAATTTGTACTATTTGGCGTCGGCCAAAGTCCTCGTTGCGATCGGCGTTGCGGATGAGAGTCATCCCTACGGTACTCGATCGTGAAAAACGTTACCTGAACACCCCTCGTGACAACCCTCCCACCCACCCACCCTCTCACCGTCCCTTCTCTCCGTCAGTCGGTAGCGGCGATGGCAAATACGGATCAGCTATCGGTGGTTAAATTTTCGTTTCTCTACGTTTAGCATCGTCTTAACGGGCTTTAGCTGGTACGATACTAGACACTATGATTATGTGAACTTTACAACACAAGAACCTTACGGCAAAAGACTTTGTACATGGATCTTAAATACGGGGACCGTCCCCGGGGAAATATCCTTGGCGCCTTTCTCGCTCTGTGTCGGCACGCGCGCGCGTCTTACGGGATCCGCCGAAGTGCGCCTTTTACCGCTGCCGGTACCCCTCTTCCCACGGTCCATCCATTCTCGCGCACACGCCAAGAGATATTACGCCGGATTCCCGGACGGTCAACGCAAACGCGGGACACACGCAATATGGATTAGACTTACTTGTTTCGGTAGTAACTAAGTTATTTATATAAATAAGGTGTTACGATTTTTAAGACGCTAGGAGAGAATCCTCCGTTGTTTCCGTTTTTTTACCATACATACACACTCGCACATATACATGCTCATAAGACTCTTTCTATCACTCTCTCTCGTTTTCTCCCTCTCTTTCCCTCCCACGCGATCTCTCTCTCTCTCTCTCTACATCTGCCCCGCTCGCCCCTTCTTTCTTTCATTCACTCGCACATTTTCTCGTCGCGTCACTCTTACTCTCTCTTTCTCTCCCTCCCTCCTCACTCGTTTTTTCTATGATACAGCGCTCGAGTCGCGGCTCTAATCTCGTTCCGCGTCGAATCTAGAAAAGACTCGCTCGTCAAATTTCGCGCTCATACGCGCATTTTACAAAAAGCCGGCGCGTTTCTCGGCGCTGCGACGTGCCCGTCGAGAGAGACGGCGTTCTCGAAAAATCGTCGAGATGCGACATCGAGACGCGACGATCGGCGCCGCCGAAGACGCCGATTCCGGGATATCGAAATGGGCCGGTCGCGACGAGAGGGCCCGCGACTCGACATTCGTTTCGCAGTGGCGATCGGATCGGGCCTCGCGCCGCCGCGGCGACGTATATAATAATATTAATAATGATAATAATACTCGAAATCGGCGCGCCTCACGATGCGCGCGGTGACGGCGTGGCGCGCCCGATCGCCCGGGGATCCCTTAAAAACGATTATCTAATTAATTCGCTCGATAATTAGGAGATAGGTACCTCTAGGAACGCATGCACTCACGCACGCACTCTCCAGCAGTCTTTAGAAATATGCCTCTCTTATCTCCCTCTCGTCCGCCTCTCTTTCTCTCTCCTCGCTCCCGATTTCCTCTACCATCCCCCCCCCGCCTACTGTCCGCGATCGTCTCGGTACCGCGAGAGTCACGCAATGTTCGGTCATCATCCATCACGGGTATAATCGATGGTGCGTACATTCAGAGAATAATCTCCACTTTTTTCTCGGGGTTCCGCCGTCGTCGAACGATGCGACCCCACGATCGCCGCGGACGCGAATCGAGAGATCGGCGAATATCGCGTCGTTGATATGTATGGATCGGTCCGCGCCCCTGTCGCCAACTCCGACCGGACCGATCTCGATTCGAGGACCTCGCTCATCCCCCCCCCCCCCCACCCCCGAGTTTTCCGCCCGGAAAACGCGGCCGATCGCGACTCTGTACAAACGCGGGAATAGCCGCGCGCTTCTTATTCGTTCGTCGAAATCGAGTCCGCCATCGATTTAGTACTCGCTCGTTTTGACGATTTTGTCCGGAACTTACGAGTCTCCCGACAATAAAATATTCTCGTAGCTCCCCCGCAGTATTCTCGGCATTCGCGCGTTCTCACTGTTCGCCGAGCTGTACATAAGTCTCCGCGGACACTCGCGCGAGATCGTCACTCGGTGCTCCGCTACGGATCTTCCTCGTCGAATCCGTACGTTTCTTCCCGCGGTCGATCATCACGATTCCGCTTCTTCTTCGCTCCTCGTTGTGCGAGTCCGCTCTCGTGGATTTCGAATTGCGCTTCCTACTTCGTCCGATCGATCACTCGCTTCGGCTGCTCGCTGCACGATCTGCCTGCTGCCCCCGCCTGCCGTCGTCCGGCCTCTTCTAGGTCGCGCTCGTAAACAGAACGGAGTTCTTGTAGTAACCCGTCCGCGACTCTGAAACAGAAGCGACCGCAAGGTGCACTCTGGGGTCCGTGCTGGCGATACCTTCGATTTATGCGCCGCGTACGCGGCTGTCGGACGGTGAATTTTAACTTATCGGATACGAGAAACATCGTGCTCGCGATGTAATAGCAGCGCGGGATGAGCGGGATGAGCGGGATGAGCGGGACGGGGCAGGCGTATTGAGCGCTAAATTTAGATCTTACAGCGCCGGTGTGTAGCGTGAGTGTTAGGCGTGTCGCGACTCTTAATGGGAATACGAGAGAGGAGCGGATGTCTCGCGGATGAAGATGCATACGGGAGATGAATGATCGTGGGCGTAATTCCGCTACGGGATGGAGCTCGGAGGATTCGGTGGTAGGTGCCTTCTCGCTGCGGCGCGATACGGCGAAGGTGGACCAGCTGGGTCATTCGATGATCGTTCGTTGGGAAGAAGGCGCCGCTCACTAATTATCGTTGGCTCTCGAGACGCAGATGAACGCGGGAGGGACGCGCGAGGTGGATGAAGAGATGGACGAACCGAGAGTTGAGAAAAAGGGCGAAAGGGGATGGGAGAGTTGGGAGTCGGACCCTATCGTGTACGCACACGTTCGTAAATACGAGTCCGGCCGAGTCATCGGCCTTAGCGCGGCCTTTGTGCTCGAGCCGCCACTCTACTTTTTATCGAACTGTCGCTTATGATTGAAAATCACTATACGTTAATAGTCCGCGTGATTCGGTTTACTCGTCTCTCGGCGCCCGCTATCGTCCGGACCGCTTCAATCTGCCCACCCTGGCCCTCTCGGGGCGCGTCATTTCGTTTGATTCAACATGCGTGTTTCAATAATATTTTATTCTTTTCTCAAGAGAAAGCTTTTTGGCGTCAAAATCGTTATATAATACAATATATTATTTTAAATCGTTAAGTATATGTTAATGAAAAACAAAGTTGATAACACGCTCTTTTGCGGAAATGCTACTTCGCCACTTTCATTCTTCTTGCGACAGATCCGCGAGCAACATTACCACCGATAAAAAGCTTCGGGCCAAGATGTGGGAGTTGATTTTGCAAGGACGTTGCCAATTAAGAGCAGACTTGTTAATTCCTTTCGGGAGCCCCCGAGAGGGTGGGCGGGCGGGCGAAAAACGATTATTTACGTGCAACGTCACGCCGGCCGGGGCCTTGGAGCATCGAAATCGCGCTACGGATATAGTTTTTGCGCGAGTTGGAAACTTCCTTCGGACAAGTTTCCACGGAGGAGAGCGAGCCAAGTTTCGAATATGCCGGGGCTATGCCGCTGACGCCTTTGCAAGAACCGCCGCCTCGCCCACCCTCCCTCGAGACGCGACCGCCCCTGAAGAGTTTCTAATTAAAGATCCGAACTTTATTCCGTATAGCAAGAAATCGCTCTACGCGTACTGTACGAAAACTGCGCTCTTCGAATGCGAGAACTTGCGAGAGAAACGTTCCGAGATCGCGAATACATGCAGATACTTATAAAGACGTCGATTATTGCGATGTAAAAATTATT
>NJRL01000174.1:154799-194577 GCA_003063815.1 Aphaenogaster rudis
ATGGTTAATAATAATTAACTATTGTATAATAATTATAGTTAAATTATGGTATTTGTAACTATTTTTTTGTTTTTATTACTAACATTATAGCAGTAATAACTATAAAAATGGTGCACCTAACCATAATTATTTACAATTTAATTATAGTCATGAATATCATAAATTTTTCTCTCATATAGTCTATTTGATTTGTACTTGAGAAGCACCAAAACATCGTAAAATAAATGCTCTATAATTGTTGCCAGTTGTGTCGGTTTCTTATATCACGTTCCTATTAATTAATTAAACTATATTGGCGAATTAAAAATTCGAGTGCGACAGCATCTGACTGATATCACGATCGAAAAGAGAAGAAATTTTCGTGTTTCATTTTTAATCATCTTTAACACTAAAGCTACCGACAATTTATATATACCTACCTATTTCTACCGAACCGGTCAAATGACCGGTTTTTAAATAAAAGTTTTATTTTTTCCAATTGAATGCATCAGGTAATATGTTTATCAGAAGAAACGAAAGAAGAAGAGAGATAGATATTGAAAAATTGATTATATGTATATTAAGGAAAAGTCGAGAAGTCAATTGAGGAAAAGCGGTAACATTGAATGCAGAATTTTTAATCAAAAGTTTAAAAACGGTCATTTGACCAGCGGTGGTACACTGAGAAAAAAAGTCGAAATATTCAGAAACAAATGTTACTTGTGACATTTTCTTCTCTTCGATATTTATTGGTTATAAAAAAATTTAACTATGATGACGGAATATACATTTCTGTGAAATATATCTCATTTTTCTCATTAGATGGTTCATTTGCTAGAAATAAAATTTCATTTCGCCGTATTTAAATAAAGCCTATTTCTGTGAGAGAAATAGGCCTTATATTTCACAAATAAATTTTCAAGTACTTTTTTCTCAGTGTAGTTTTAGTGTTAACTGTCGATTACAAATGAAAATCGCATAAACTAGAGAATTAAGTGGAAGGATGGCGAGGAATATTACGCAGAGCGGCCGCGTGTGAAACGAAAGGACAAGGATCTGATCGGTAAGCGTGAAATGGCGCCTCCTTGAGCAAAGAGCAATGGTAAAATCCAATTGCGAGGCCATTAAGTCCCGGTTAACCGGCGTGCGCGCGGACGTGCGAGAGGAGTCGGCATCGACGGTGCTCTCTGTCCCGCGTACTCCCTTTTCCCCGTTCTATCCCGCTCCATCTTTATCGCCGGGACTAGAGACGGCGGGGCCGAGATTCCATTATGCTTTGAGCAACAATAGCTGAGGGCTGTTTCGTGGCACGTGGGTGTGAATTCGTGCGTTCGTCAGGGCCGTTATATTCGACGACTTTGGGGCACACGGAGAGCAATGTTTGCGTTTCGCTGAGCCAAATTACCTCTCGCGCCCTTATCCGCGCGCGGGGTGTCGCGTCCCTTTGATATCCAAATGACAATTTAACTGCTCCAGATATAACGCCGCCCGCTCTCGCTCGCTCGGCGAGTCTCGGAGTGGAAGGGTGAGTGGGTAGAGGAATGGGAAGGCACTTCGAGGCGAAAGGCCGACTTAAGGAAACTTTCTTGCTTCATTCGGAACGGTCGAGAATACACCCTTTTGTTGCATCGAGCCGAGATAAAGACCACGAAAAAGCGATTTGATTGATTGTACGCGTACTTTTTTGAGGAGAGATACTCCTCTCGTTTTTTATTTCCATTCTAATAACTTGGCAGATATTCGCCACCGTTATATTGTCCGCCGGTCCGTCCGTAAGAAAGTGATGTGCACGACGAGGACGACTTGGAAATCCAGATTCGCGATTTCTCGCGGATATCGTTGCGTGCGTAGCGTATCGGATGAAGAAAGAAAAGAGCTCGTCGCTCGATCCCGTGGAATTCTACAGACAGCGCATCTCGAGAGTCCAAGAAGAATGAGCCGCTAATAGTTTCGCTACCGTCTTACACACCCTGACAAATCGTCCGGACAATGAAAACAATTTCAGGCCGTGGCCGCCATACGGGGGCCCTCGCCGGGGCCCTAAACGGTTGGTATTGTGTGCCATCACATCGCGCGCCATATCGCCCCGGCTTTTTGGAGAGGGTGGCGGCGCGGCGCGAGGCGAGGGCCCCCTAAAAAAGACGTCCGCTGAAAAAGAAGAAGGGCCCCGGTGGCTCGCCCCTCTATGACTCCGCATTTATCCGCACGTAATTAACTCCGGCACAATGCCGGCCGCGAGGAGAGGCCACCTTGTCTCACAGGTAGAAGAAGAAAACGAACCGAATCGAAACCGAGGACGGGGCGAGAATGCGAGGGAAGGCGCGGTCGCAAGTCGGGGGTCTCGCAAGAACTGGAAAAACTCTCGCGCATTGTGTTCGCCCGGGATCGAGAATACACCTTCGCTCTCGTACGCGAACTTCATTATTATATTCCTCTTAAAACCCGGTCCGACGAGATGGATTCCATGAAGAAGACCAATAACTCGCGATTGATAAGCACTCTCGCCAGACGCTCGCGCCCCTTATTCCATAGGAGTTTTTTGCGATTACACAGCCGAGAAGTTTCTTCGGCGAACCTGCCAAGAACGACGGCCTTGGGATTTAACCGGATTTGCCGCGGCGGCGCCGGATATCGGATATAATCGTCAACGTGATGAGTGCACTCGACATGTTTCGTTCTTGCGCGAACGGCGAAAAAAGCAATTTAAGTATCACATCGAAACGACGGTAATTGGCTGAATGCTCCTGCTCACTCGAGAATCTCGAAGAGCCGAGGGTTAGTGACGTTCGCGAGCAAAAAGGGATATAGGACGCCGGATGAGGGGGTGCGGAAACATCTAGAGGGTTGATTTCGTGTAGCATCGCGTTTTTAATGCTCTGATCTTTATGTAAAGTAGACAAGGTTCGAAAGGCGGAGAGGAGCAGCGGCGGCAACAGCGAACGGAAAGCAGAGGGCCGGAAAGCGAGATATGGGGAGGAGGGATGAACGGAAGATGCGAATAGGGGTGGGGATAGGCGCTTGAGCGCCAAGCCGACCATGAAATTGTATGAATCAAGGAGCCGCATGGAGCAGCGCGGAGACACAAAAAGCGGAGGAACTGGGAGGAGAGAGGATGCAGGAGGAGAGAAACGATGAATCTCCGGTGCCTTGGCCTCTCTCCCCTCGCTTTCGAATCGCGCGAATCTTATAATTTCAAATTTCCGTTAACTGCGATCATCCACCATCCTCCACCTCCATCTCTTCACTTTCTTTTCCGTCCCTTTTCGCCCACACTCTGTTTTCGCCTCTAGATATCGCGAAATCGTAACGCCGTTCTGCGTCAATTTTGAAGATGCAAACGCGCCCCTAATTCGCAATTCGGTCGCGACTTGTCGATGAAGACCGCCTCAACATTGTTTAAAAATAAAAAGAACAGGCGCCCAGGACAATCGATGAGTCTCGTTTGGTAATTGTTCTTTCTCCCGCGCGCATAAAAATCTCTCTCTTCCGTATGCCATTCGCGTCGAAGCTCTCCAGTAACGAATTTAATCCCCTCGCAATCCGCACGCCTTTCCAATCGGCGCCCGCGGCGACGCAAAATCATAAGTCGGGGGCAGGCCTCTCTTTTTCTCTCTCATGTGTATTCATAGTAAACTTAACAGTCTCCGAAAACAACATCCACCCTTATTCGATTCATCTCTTTGTCGTAAACGTTCAAGTCACTCGCTACAGCAATTCGAAAAAAAAAAACACAGGGTGTGTTAGATATGTCACTTAGATATCCTGAGATATCGTCATTCGAGATTTGTTATTCGTCATTCTTCGGGACATGTAAGAAAGCGGAAGAAAACGCCCCGACCAAGCTGTGGTCGCCGCGCGCGGGGAGGGTCTTGGAACAACCCCAATATTCCTGCCAACACCTACCTCACCGTCAGCTTGCAACCACGCGAGCTACCACCGCGTTCAGATCGAAACTCTACCTTTCTGCTGCCCTCTTCCTCTTCCTCCCACCCCTCTCCCCCCATAATCCCCGTCCGATTTCTCCTGTCCCGGCTTGTTCGCCGGAAAACCACGTCGTCGTGCCCCGTGGATATATTCAGGGCGGGGGATGTTTCCAAGCCCTCCTCCCCATCTCCGCCGCCCACGTCGGCGCGTCGGCTTCCTTCGGCCTTTATATCGCTCGTACACACGCGTCACGCTTTATCACTCTTCCGCGGGGTTATTGTCTTTCCGCGTAATGGTCTACGCACGTGTACGCACGCAGGTGCGACGCTCGCATTTTCTTGGCCGCGTGGGCGGCTGGAAAGCTGGAAATAATCCGGTGTGCGCGCGTTCAACAGAGCCCGTCCGTCCGTCCGTCGTCGTCGTCGTCGTCATTTTTCCTTCCGAGGCGATACGCTTGATTTGCGGGACTGAAGCTTAAAACTTTTTACTTCTCGACAACGTTTGACTTTCATTTTTCTCCCTTTTTCAGTTTGTAGACCGCACGGTATTCAAGGTTAATTCATTCGTGGAAGCGCCCGAGCGCGGCGTGTAAAGACTAAAAGGGTTTAACGTTTAACGACGTTAAAGCCGTAGCTGTATGCTGATGCTGATCTCACGAGACATCGATGAAAAATGATACCGGCGCGCCTCGATGCCTCGATCGCGATTATTCCCATTCCGAATAATTCCCGAGGACTTCGTCCATCAAATATTAATGCCCGCGCGGCGATTTAGAGTGATTGCGGTCGCAGGGTGGAAGATGGAGGTACAGTGCACCACACCGTGGAGCAATCTCGCAAAGTCTTGGTGTGGGTGTGTTCGTACGTGCCACGTCTCTTCGTGCGGTGGAAGAAACACGGTCGGGCAGGATAGGAAGGGGGAAGAAACAGGGAAGATAGGCGAGGGGGGAATAAGGGGGGAATAAACGATAGAGACGGCGAAGTTGAAGATGGTGGTTTGAGGAGGAGGATGGAAGAAGCGCGCGCGCGCAAGAGAAAGAGAGAGAGAGAGAGACGGAGAAAGCAAGAGTGCTGCGAAATCGGGAGAGAGGTAGGACAGGGGCACGGGTAGGAAGGAGGGGGTTATGGTTGCTGCGAAATTATTGCATATAGTCTGAATATTAAAGCGTGGCGGAGTGCTTCGTCGTACTCTGTAGATGGTGGACGACGTGGAGGAATCGCGCGTCGTGCATACTTGTACACGTACACCACGTCGTATGTATGTGCATGTATGCGTGCGCGTATACGTATGCACGCGCGAGAGAGAAAGGAAGAGAGCAACGCGACGTAAGGGGAGGAGGGGGGGGGACGGAAGAGGCAACGCAGGGGGCTGGAGGAGGTTTAAGGGAAGTGCGGAGGGAACTACGTGAGTGGAAGAAGGAAGGGAGGACAGGTAACGCCACCGAGAACCGCGTTGGCCGCCGGGGAAATTACGGCTCCTTCCTTACTTGCGAGAGATGTGCATAAACTCTGCATTACAGCCAGTGGCGCTCATATGAGCGAGCCACGCGAGAAGAGAAGGCCGCGAGACTGCGATCGCACGGCTGGGGAAGGTCGGGGATGCGACGCGACATTGTTGGCACCAGGTGCTCTCCCACAAAAGGGTTTAATAGCCAGAGCTAAAAGATCGGGATTTAGGATCGGCTGAAGGCGGCGGCAAAGGTTCTTGAAGGGACGAATCGGCCTAAATATTCTGCTACAAAATTAATACGTAAAACACTTTCTGACGACCAGATCGACCGGATCTCCAGATCGCAACGAGGAAATTCATCGGTCACAGACCAAAATTCGGATAATTACAAGAAACATTCCTTCGATGACGATATGATGACAAGAATGAGAGCCATCGCTCGTATAGAATGCATGACTCGAAGACGCGGTGGCGGCGGCCCCCGAGGTCCCCTCAGTGGCGTAAGTACCCACCTCAGACGACGTTACGTCGAACCACCTCTTTCTCCGTGTTCCCTCTCGATGGTCACCCCTCCCAACCCCTCTTCCTATCTTGACGCTACCGCTCCACTCATCTCGTTGTCTCTCCTCTCCCGCATCACCCCCGTCTAAATCTCTGTTGTTTATTGCAAATGGATTCCGCATCATGATGCCCGGGTGGCTGCGGGACCCTATTCAAATACCTCGTGTTTCCTCGTCAGGACCAGCTCGGTTCCTTCCCCTTCTCCTTCTCCCCCTCTCTCTCTCTCTCTTCCTCCTCCTACCCTCTTCGTGCACGGGGTTGTTATTGCCGGCGGCGTGATTGCTCTCGCTCGAGATCTTTCGAATAATTTACTTTGCACGATACCACCACGACATACTACCACCGTCCGCTCCGCCGTCTCACTCGCCCTCGGGGTCAATTTCCTCTCTTTTCTTCTCTCTCTCTCTTTTTTTTGTCAGGGTAATCGAGGATCGAAAGCACTCGGCCGGAAGATCAGAAAAATTGAGTGGATCCTAATACGGGAATGCGATTATCCGAATTAGCGGATCCCGCCGCTGGCTCTAGGCCTGGATCTTCGGATCCTTCCCTCTTCCCGTACTCCCTTGACCTCAAGTTTCTAACACGCGACTGCTACTTTATCGAATTACCGTAAACTTTACAATATAGATAGCAGACTAGCTTTCCTGGGCGGTGTTATTCTTTTCCGTCAGGCAACTCTTTAGCGTCTTCGAATTCTTTTCGGAACATCTCGCCGACGTAATGTAATTCGACAGTGAAACTCGAAGGAAACACGACGTATTGGGACACGACCGGAATGTTTCGAGATATCGGGAAGGAGGAAGAAGCGGAGGCGGGAACGACATGGCTATCGCGATCCTCCGTTAACGATAAGTGGCTTAAGTATTCCCTGTTTATTTTTCCGCGCGCGATTCCGTGGGAACACCGTGGGAACCGTGAATCGACGGCAAAACCGAACGCAACGGAGTACGACGAGGGTGAAGTAGCGTGCCGTTGGGAGAACTGACCTTGGTAGTTTTGCCAGAAGGCCGACGCTTGGCTACCGATGAGATCCAGCCCGTATCCCCATGTGGGCTTCTCCGGCGTCGATGGTTGCTGAGAAGGACGCGGCACTTGCGCCTCTCGGTACTGCTGGGCCGCTGCCTGTTGCTGCTGAAGGGGTTGCTGCGGCGGTTGTTGCTGCGACGACTGCTGCGACTGAGAATGTACCGGACTAGCCTCCGGCGGCTCCGAACTCGTGCGCGCCTCCGCCGTTACGTTCTCTGCGTCATAGAAAGATAGCAATCGCCCGATTATCGCGATGTTAAAAAAAAAAAAAAATCCGTCTCCGTCTCTAAATCTTTCCTCGACGTGACATGCGAGCGGAATAGGCAGAAGATTCGAGCGTCGGCAGAGAAGCGAAACTCCTAAGTAGCCTATAAGATCGTCACCGTCTCGCGACTCACCCCGACGCGACGCCCAAGTGACGGAGTGGCGTGCCGTTTGATTTGAAATTAGTATCGCAGACTCTCTGGATTTGACAGGATTAATCAGCGGTACCGGTGACGGCAGCAGCAACAGCAGCGGCAACGACGGCGGCGGCGACGACGGAGGCGACGGTAGCGGTAGCAACGGAGGGGGGAGGGGAGGTAACGCGAAAACGATGAGGTGGAAGGGGGCGGTGGGGAAGCAAGAGGTGAAGGAGCCAGGACGAAACATTATATCGGAATAAGAGATTTCACTTAAAGGGTTTCGCGTTTGAGTTTTGGTAGTGACAGGAAGAAGGGTGGCGTGCCGCTTGTTGCTGCTACTTCTACTTGCCGGAGGATCATGGGGCGAGACGCGCGGTACCTAGTCAAGGTGCTGGAGCGATGGGAGGGGGGGAGGTAACAGGGGGAAACAGGCTGCCATCAGCCAGCCGACGACGGAGAGGGATTGCACCGCCGGCAGGGGGATAAGTAAGGAATCATATTCTGCCGGGTGTCAGGCTGTTTGCTCTGCCTCGGCGTATTAATTAATTTATTCCGAGATCACCGCTGGCCCCGGGGCTCTTAACGGAGAGGCTGACGACGAGCTCGCGAAATCCTAAGAAAACCCGTCCATTTGCAGCGATAGTCCGTCTCTCGCGTCTAATCTACGCGATGAAAATCGAGACGTTTTTTTCTTCCAGCATGACGTGGAAGATATTAGCAAAGACTTTTCAGCGCGAGAACAGAGCGTTTTAAGTATTTTCCTTCAAGTTCCTAAGTATAAGCTTCTTAGGTAAATGATACTTTTCTCAATTTCGATGATATAATGACGATATGCCAGTGTGAAAGCTTGTTCATAGAGAAGGCGATTCGCACGTACCGGTAATTGCTCTGACTTGCTCCGAGGACGCGCCCGTGGCTTTGAGGGCCTCCTCCAATTGCGTGCGCCTCTTGACCTCCAGGTCCAACTGCTCCTGCAGCCGTTTCCTCGCTCTCCGTTCCTTCTTTAACCGTTTCTGGTAAACCACTGTAACAAAGAATAACGCAATCATTTACAGCATAACTGCTAAAGAATATTGTTGCGTTGTACGTTTCGGGAATATTGACACGCGTTTCCGAGCGCGGCGCGATGAGAATACGCGCTGGCCATCTCCGTCCCCCAGGTGGCGGAACCCCGGTGTGGTCAGAGTCCGATAGAATTATCCTGGCGTATCATTCTACAGCGGGGGGCTTCACACCGAGCACGGCGGGCCCCAAAACTCAAAGTACACGTCTAAGCGGGGGTCCGATCGTCTCGTCAGCTACCGTGCGCGGATCCGACGGTAGCCGGTCGAGTCGAACACCCGAGACGAATCGTTTATCGATTTCTCACAGTGAGTCACGCCGCTAAAAAGATACAGGGAGTTGCATCGGGCTCCCGCGTTTGCATAATATATGAGTATTAAGCTAATGCGAATATATGCAAACGCGTATAAAAAGCCTTGATAAGAAGAAGGAAAAACCCGCTCTTTGCACCTCGTTATTCATCCATCAGTTTTTTTCCTTTATTTCGCTGACAATATTTAGATTATCGAGATAAATAAGCATTTAATTGAAGATAAAACATGTGAGAGAAATAAGTTATATAACATGATATGTTTCATGCTTTCGAAACAGTTTTAATTCTAGAATAAATTCAGCACAAAATTTATAAGTGCGATCTGATCGAGATTCCAACGGATTTTCAATCTATCGTATATAAAGCTTCTCTTCGTACTTGTTTTAAAATTGTGTCACGGAGCATTCCGAGACAACTTGTTGTCGACCACAAGAATTACGACAATGCAGGTAAGCTTGTTCGCTCTTTCGTGTCGGACCATTCATTCCGATCTTGGTCGCTGTGCTTTGAAACTTCTTTTCCGGATTCCAACGTTCCGTTCTTTGTCGCCAATGCAGACGTACGCGAAATCAATTCACCGTGATGCGCGCACACAAATTTACATTGGAACTCTCATACAGACGCACACGCACGTGCGCAACGTTAGATACACGTGTAGGAAGGCGCGAATTCGTCACGGCGACGGGTGTGCCCGTAGGTTTCGCTCAGATACAGCGTACCGGTCGATCGGTTTGATCGGTCGAGACCCCCACGTCGGCGTCTTTGAACGGGCTCTCTCTCTCTCTCTCCCTGCCCGCTTTAATTATTTTCCGTCATTGTGAACCGGCGCGTCCGGCCATTGTATCTTCTCTTGGGCGCATCTCGGCTCTCGACACTTTTGGCTCGACCTCTCTCGCGGGCTCTGGCTTTGTTCGACGACGATTCTGTCTTGATCCTTCGTTGCGCCGGATACGACGAATAATGGCGCGGCACGGCGCAGCGCGTCTCCGTTCGACGAGACGTTGTCCGGTTCTTGCGCCCGTTCGAATCCCGCGAAAAGGCACCTCGGGGCAAAAAGATTAGGGCTCGATCGATTATGCTGCCTCCTCGATTTCATTTCTTCGACCTTCCGAGACGCCGTTGAAGACAACAATAATATCGCAGATGCACGCTTCCTTAAAGTATCGAAGGTTCTTATTTAAAAAGAAAAATTGAACATTGAATTAGCTCCTTTTTTTCCACGTTAATAATTTACGCGTATTACCCTACAAATATGCATTCGAAATATGCATTCGTTGAATTCTTCGTGTAGTCGGTCGACGTGCCGAGATGAATCTGTCGCGATTCTTCGGGATATGGGTAGGCTCGGCGGAAGACGGTAGCTCCTACTCGCGTTCTCTCGATTTAACATTACCTTACCCTGACAGGTAAGACGGTAGCGCGAGGCGTAGGTACCACGTCGCCGTGGGCGTACTCGAGTACGATGACATTACCTTCCCTTCGCTCTCGCGCCGGTATAGCATGGAGATTAGGGCACGCGGCTTTAATCGCCCTCCGCTCGCGCGTCATTTCTGGAACGGTAATCAGAGGATCGTATTGCCGCCGTGGAAGTAAATCGTCGTGAGCCCGTGCAAAGGCATCCATCCACTTTAGATGCAAATGTATTTCTCATTCGGCCACACACCGACATCGCGAGAATATCAAGAATTTTTTCTTGAATCTCGCTGCGCGCGCGTGTGTATGTGTGTATGTGTGTGCGATCAAACGTCGCGGAAGCGCCGTCCTCCTCGTCGCTCGGACTTCGGACCGAAATTGAACGTCCGCGGATCCGCCGTGATTCTATACTTCGAAGTAACAGCGGATGCCATCGATGAGCCATCGTAAGCGGGTATCGCGATCCTATCGATCGTGTCTCGTAGGTGGCCACTGGTTGAGCATCACTGATACGTGATTGATTCCCGGCAGACAAGGCGCAGACAACCCCTTCGTCCCCTCTACCTCTTCGCCATGGCCGTGTGCCCCTCCTTTTCCTCCCTGCCTATACACCTCTCCGTTTCCCTCTCGTGCACTCTTCTCCTTATCCACTTTGGCATAACGCGCCTCCGAGACGTTTCTCTTCGTTCCTTTTCTTTCGCTCTCTCTCTCTCTCTCTCTCTTTCTTTTTCACCTGACGTTTCGTCTCCTTCGCCCTCTCTTTCTCTCTTTCTCTCCTACGCGAAACGAAACAAGGGTGGAGAGAAAGTGGGAGAGGGTGGGGGCGGACAGGAGGACGAGGAGGGCAGAGGGAAGAGGTTGCGGGACGGCAGCAGCAGGGAGGAAGAAGGGGGCAGACTTCTCGCAGTGACGGGAGGGGCGGTGAGGAGGAAACGGGGGGAGAGAGAGCGAGCGAGCGCCGGGGCACGGGGGGACAGCATTATGATGCAAAGATGGCGCGGCGGCGGCACCCTAGAATTAGCTCGAGCACTCGCCATTGGCCGCTCAGCAAACCACTCCTTCGGTAACAACCGACTGCATACGTTGCATACTAAGGATACACGCGAGACGGCAAAGAATTGCCCCGAATGGGGCTGCTCGTTCCAAGGATCCGACGTCGTCGTCCACGGTGCCAGGCCAGGACGAAGAATGTATCCGCCAGATCTGCGTTCCCGCTGACTCGCGACGAAGGACGAATCTTTTTCTTCCGTGATACTTTGTTAGGCAATCACGCGAGGGTCTCGCGTCGATCCCCATGATTGTAAACTCAGACAGGATCCCTTTATGCGATTGACTACATTGTCCCGATTTTTCGTAAACATAGTCCGGCTGGGAATATTTTTTTACACGGATATGCGTTACATATTTTTCCTTTTTCTTTTTTGGCGCCATCGTGGCACGAAGGGGGGCATCATCGTGAATACCGAATCCGCGCGGCTGCTTCGACGACAAGGATCATTGTATTTAATCGAGCTCGTCCGTGATCGCCGCGCAAACTCGACAGAAAACACCGACACGGTACATCCCTCGAAGGGTACCAATCGAGGGACGACGACAGCGCATCGTAGATCGAGGAGGAACTGGTAATTTGATGCTAGCGGATACCAAAGAGAGAGATTGCCCGGGTCGCGGAACGGTGTTGGTGATGGCTGGGCGCGGACGTTACTGTGCGGGGGTCTAAGGTCTTAGGGATGATTCCAGAGTCACGGTCGCACGATTTCGCTCTCGAGTTTCGACGAGACGCGAGAGTACGACGACGGACAATACTTTGTCGGTCGGGAAAAACTCTGCCGTTCCACGACTTGTCTCTCTCTCTCTCTTTCTCTCTCCCTCCTTCTTCTTCCTCTCGGTACTCGTCGGAGATACTCGGGCTTTTTGCGCGTTACCTCGCCTTGGATGTAACTGCGGCATAACTTCTTTCCCGACCAAATCGAGCACGCTCGGTACCGAGCTCGCGCTCGGAGCTCTGGGTTGATAACCCGGTAACTATAGGGACAATATCGTCCCAGGATTTCAACGCAGTAGCTTCTTTCTTGCATTCCTGCGAACGTCGGAGGAAAAACGTCGCGGTATTCGATCGTTATCATCCGCGTCTATCTTCTTCTTATGTATCTCGCGCGATCTTAATTATCCTCAAGCGCGTGTAATTGCATATGTCATCCAACATTCCCACGTTCGTGTTTTTAGATAAATCGCCGAGCGAGCTATTCATATATTCCTAAGAATCTCGAAAATATTTTCGTTCGGATCTTTCTGTAAATTCGGCGTTCAGGACCGACTACCATATACGTGCATACTTACGTATGCATGCGTGCGTACGTACGCCAATGACATCGGCGATTACATAAAGCGCGTAACAGAAAAGGGAAGAAATTCGCGGTCGATTATGAAACCAGAGCCGAGATGCATACAACTCGACGGACGGTCGTCTCCCGATGCGGTAGATCGCAGATAGCTGAAACGCCGAGTCGTCGTGCATCGGGCAGGAAGACTGCGACGAAAGGAGAACGGGAGAGAGATGGACGAGCGATAGAAAGAGATGGGGGACAGAGGACGGCAGAAGGAGAACGACGGAGAAGGCGGAGAGGGTGGTCCATTAGATAATGCAGTCAACAGAGAGAACGGCCTCTCTCATCGGGCACGTCAAAATACATCAGCTACCACTGTGCGCTCGCTCAGAAATCCTCTGACCGCTCTCGGCGTGGACTCCCCACGTCGAAGACTCGTTGGCTGGTGACTCTCTCTCACTCCCTCTCCCGAAGTTCACCGTATGTTTAACGCTCGCCCGCCCGACAGGACACGATAGATCTCGATCGCCGATATCGAGTTCCGCGGCGGCGGGTAGGTCAGAAATCGCCGGGTTCCGTATGAGAATGCGGTACCGAGGCTATTTAACCTCGGCCATGGAAGCACCCCGGCATCGACTGATTTATTCCGAGATATCCACGCGGATTCCTTCGGAGTCGAATAACTTCCAAGTTGTACCATGAAATCGTCCCGATGCGAAATTGAGATACTACTTCTCCTCGAGTTATGCAGATTCCTCGCGACTGTAAATGCAAGAGGGAAAATTGCTCGTAGAAGATACGTTTTGTACGTCAGCAATAACATGAAACATCATCGCGGTCGATTGCGGATGACGCTTCGGGTCTGTCGGACGCAAACAATCAGTGCGGGGCCACGAAACGTAATAGCCGAATCCAATCAGGGAACCCGCGGAAACTAATATAGAGCCAAGGCGTCTTACCCGGACTGTGCTTAATACCCGGAGCCAAGAGCGAAAGAGAGAGAGAGAGAGAGGGGGAGAGATAGAGAGGGAGAGTGAGGGGCCCTCCGGGAATAGCAATATGATTTACATTTTGTGGTTATATTGACCATTCTCGCCACCTGCAGCACTCGCTCTCCTTCGTGGCCCCCGGGCTGCGCCAAGAATGACCGGCTTCCATTCCGGAAAAATTAATAATAGCTCGCCTTCGGGTTCGTTAAAACGATCACCATTCCCGTTCCCGCGGTAATGCCAGCTACTGCGATCGACATTTTTTTTTCTTCCGCAACAACTCAAACCTCGCGCGCAATAAATCGCAATTTTATAATTACTTTCCCGCGCGTTTCTATCTGAATGTTTCGCCCCACGGCTACGACGAATGATATCAATGTTAATAGTACTTGGCGATTTTTCCGTCTCGGCGACAATTTTTTTTCGTTTGTCCGTCAGACTCGTTCGCTCGATCTGGGCGCGGTCGCTCGTTAATTATCCGTATTCGCGAGTTAATCGTGCAAACAGGCGCAAACGGCGTCGGACGACGGCGACAGTTACGAGTTGCTACCCCTCGAGGAGATCCGACTTGCGTAAAGGGGCAAGACGGTGCGCGTGTAACGCGGTAAATGCGTAATTACGATTCATGAAGGCGGTCGGACCAGCGTCTGGACGAGCTCGTAATCTCCACAGGACGCGTTTCTCGAGGCCCCAGAACCAACCGAAACACCCGTTATCCGTGACGGAAGGGTGTAGGACGGTTCTTAGGCACCTACTAGAAAAGCCGCGGTCGCTCCAGCAACGCGCGCCCGCGCGCTCTTCTCCGACGGACAGCATCTGCGCTCTACGGCTCTCGATATCCATACTGTGAGCTGTGTGTTGAATAATATTACACTTAGCCCGTACCCACTCGGACGATTATAGTTAGAGGCAACGTCGATAGTAGTAGTTAGACCGTGCATCCTGTACGAATGCTAATTTTGGAGGGTCCCCCTCCGCTTGAAACTAACTCGAAAGAAGAATTACGACGCGTGCTCCGGTCGCCGACGTCGATTCGCGGCGGAGCGGAAAGAATCGAAGTCGACGGTATAAAATTGTAACATCGGCGGAGGAAGACACGTGTGTGTGTGTGTGTGTGTCCCGTGCGCGACGATCGATCGATTCCGTAGCCGATTCTGAATTCCGACTTCACGAGTCAGGACAATCGACACGAGCGAAAGTTTTTCGACCGGCCCTTCCGTCGCCGGTTGATGGGGCTGCGGCCTCGTTCAAATATCAATTTCCCGGTGACAACTTCTCGACGGCTCTCGCCACCCTCCTGCTCGCGACCCATATGGAAATGGAGATCGGTCATCGAAATCCAGTTTGCGAGTGGAAACATCCCGAGAGGGTCAGCCGTCTTATCCGCTTTTCCCTTTTTCGAGCCCCCTCCTCCCCACCATCGGTCTCCCTTCTCCACCGTATATAAACCGTCGTAAAGTCAAAAGCTTTTTCGCTTTTGCGTATTATTCTTTTATCCGATCCAAAGATGAGGGTAATGGAATCCGGCGATATTCGCAGGAATATCCGCCGCGTCTTGAATAGACTCGGCAAGGCATGCCCGAGGCCGAATCTATCGGCGCGATATACGGAGATCGCGGCGGATCTGTTTCATCTCGCCGGGATGTTTTCGTAGGATAAACTAATTTATCCTATTAACATCCGCCGTGTATTTTATCCGCGGACTTGGTCCGTTTAATGGCTGCGCGCTGCGATTTTGTTTGCCACGTTTATAACGCCTCGGATTGAGAGCGTTGAAAGAGAACTCGCGCGATCGAGAACTATCGAGGCATGCTAACCGATAGCAAACGGATGTAGAGTACAGTCCCGATTTTCGACATGAGAACCTTCGAGGTAGCCGGGGCCGAAACTTGGCGATCGGCGTAAGTTTGCGACGCTTGAATTACACGGGTAAAATAATATGAAAATATTTACTCCCCGGGTGAGCGCGCGGGTCATTCGAGACCACCCGATCTGGTTACCGGGTTCTCTCACGTATGCAGAAACGTAATAGCCGAATAGCCTGGCGTTTTGCCTCGCGGCCACCGAGCGGATCTTTTGAACGCTTCGATCCGCCCGATAAGTATTCACGGACCGAGAAGGGAGGTCTCGCACGGCCTTAGGTAGGCCGTTCCGGGATGGTCAATAATTTCGAATAACGCACTGCTTGTGCGCTCGCGACCCGATACTGTAATGTCGTGAAATAAAGATGCACGTCCATGTAGCATCATAGATTTATTCCGGGTATTTTGCGGCGTGCGAATGCATTAGCACGGCCGATTCGACGCCTCGCTGAAAAGGCGGGACAGGCGTCGAACAGTCGTAATCACGATAAGCGTAATATTCAATGATAAGCGCGTGGATAACGATCTAAACAACCTAAATAACGGCGCACTTTGCGTCGTGATCACTGTACTTTCTTGCTGTAATAATACTTATCTTTTAATTTCAAATCTGATCTATGGGTTACAAAACTTTTTTAGAATTTCTCAAGCTTTCTAATGTCCACTTCTACCAATGTAGATTAACTTTAATCTCGGTTTGACTAACTCTTTATCTCTTTCTATTTCTTAGAACTAGACATAAATAGGTAAACGGCGAATATGAGTCAAGCGCGGTAATTAATGCGCAACACAATTAATATAATAAATTTATTCTAACTTCATAAGAACGTTTCGGCTCAACTTGGAGCCATTCTCAGCTTACAGTCATTGAAGAGATAATTTAGTAACTATGGACCCAGAGGAAGAGAGATCCTTGTTAGAGGAATGTCATCAAAAACACATGGCTATAAGGCCTAAAGTAGTGTGAGTACTGAGTGGACATATATTCCATTTCGGGTCGATAGTTGAACATAAGATTTCGGTCCATAAAACAATTAATAAATACAAGACATAACAAGCACTGCATAGCCACCAAAGTATAAAACAGTCATTATATAGAATCGTCAAAGTTATAAAAGAAAATGTAAAATAAATTTATAGAGCGACGTCCGATTCGAATTACTGTCAGTAACGGAATCATCTTAGAACTAGAAAAAGATAAAGAGTAAGTTAAACCGAGATTAAAGTTAATTTACGTTGATAGAAATGGACATAAAATCGTTCTATACATTATTCCGTTCGACTGCCGATCTTCAGAAAATGGCGAAAGCCGATGACATCGGCCAACGCGGGGACCACGCGATTACCCGATATCTTGCCGCGCGTTTCTTTATCAGCCGGAAGCAGTAGCGATTCTCGGGGGCTCCGTCTGTATGGGACGCGTGTTTTATTGCCCGAAAACCGACAGATATCAGGATTATGTGCTCCGTCGCGGGTGAGACTAGGAGGAGCGCCGAGAGTGCGGCCGATACGTGTGGCTAGGGTAGAACACGACGCGCGCGAGGGTGCCAACCCTCGACGAAGGGCAAAAACATTACAGCGCGCGAAGTCTACACCTCCGCAAATCTCGCCGAAAGAGCACCCCTCTTTTTCGGTCCACCTCGAAGCTGCGAAACGGCGCGCGCGCGATAATTAAGAAAAATAATCAAAGGTCGCGCAAGCTAAAAAGTCCACTATCTCAAATGTCGTAAAATGTTTAAAACATTCTCTTTAAAATTTTATAAAACATTTTATAAAACAAGAATAAAAAATAAAGTTGAATTTCTGTATCGTATTTTAATTAAAAACTAAAGAATATTCTAATTTTGAATTGTTTTGAGAGCATAATTCAATTTCCTCATTAATTTCATGATAAAGGCGATCGATATCGTTTCTTTAAAAGAAGCATAAATTCTCGCTGGACATTCGACGTACGTGGACAGACGAATGATCGTCAGTTACTTCGATACGGTTGCGTTTATTGGCCATAACGGATATTGCTTTCTGGCAGAAAATAAGCGGCACGGAAAGGCTAGGCGAGGCGGAGGGAGAAGCGGCGACGAGGGTGGGAGGGCAGAAAGGGATGATAGTCGAATCAAACGGATCGTGTTTGCCGTCCGCTACGGCGTGGTGGTGATGATGGGTGCCGAGATGGCAGAGCTAGTGGTGCTGATGCCGAGTCCGAAAAACACTGGTTAGATGGTTATCGCTATAATCGCGGCTCGAGTCGATAAAACAAAATGACTGCGACGACTTCTAATCCCCGGGTATTCTTTAAATGGCCGACAAATGGGACGTGCCACATATATATACGCGAAAGCGATAGAAGCTATATATATATATATGTATATATAATTACGGTGACTATACGTCCTTTATTGTAGAGGACAGTCCTTTATTTCAAGTAGCTGTCCTTTATATTTATTTATTTTTTCAAAACTCAATTTTGTCCTTTATTTTTACAATATTACGGGAAATTATTTTCTATTTAGCGTTCCAATGTCTAATGTCGTACTAACATGAGAATTTTTACGGAGCAACCGCGCGCACGCGACAAATGCAATTTCTATTCATTTGAAAAATATAACTAAAAGTATTCTTTTTTAATTCTTCTTAACACGTACATAATTTGAATTTTAATTAATTGGAATTCATTATTACACTTAATCTACACTAATATATAATTTGTTTTGGTTTTTGTTAATTATATTTTTTAATTTCTTAAATTAAAATTGTTCATATTAGATCCGTTTTCATTTTCTATTATTCCGAATCTATTTCAGATTTAAACCAAGAGTTTGTTCCAACACAGTCGAACCAGTTTCAAACTATAAGAAAATTGTGCATCTCATTTTGGTATACTAGAAAAAAATTTCGTAATGCGCAGACTCCTGACAGTCACAAATTGGTTTGGAAACATGTTCGAACAAAGCCCAAATATTTTCAGATTTGTCCTTTTTTTATCCCAGAAAATATGGTCACCGTATGTATGTATATATAATATATATAATATATTGTTTGCAAATTTTAATTATCTGTGGCCTCGAATAAAGAATAGTATGGACTTATATATATCACAACGGATTAAAATCGCACAAAAAAGAAACATCAAGTATATATGTAGATTATTCCATACTATTCTTTATTCGAGGCCACAGATAATTAAAATTTGCAAACAATATTATATATATTATATATACATACATACGGTGACCATATTTTCTAGGATAAAAAAAAGGACAAACCTGAAAATTTTATGGCTTTGTTCGAACATGTTTCCAAACCAATTTGTGACCACAGATAATTAAAATTTGTAAACAATATTCTTGATTGTATTATGCTTATAATCAAAAGAAAGGTTAAAAGAATCTTTTGTTAGCGTAGATGTATGCGATGCGAATCCCGATACCGCGTCAGTTTAATTGATATCGATTCCCCGAACAGATACGCCACGCGTGCATAGATTATGCGATATCTGTGCGATGTTTATTCAACTAAAAGCCACGGCTTGTTTTTTTTTTCTCTCGCTCGTCGGGAAAGAACACTTCGTGCCGTTTCTCGCAGCATGCATTCCCCTCTCCCCCACTGTTCCCCCGGTCTCCTTCGTAGTCGTGACACGTGATCGAGCCAATGATGACGTTTCATTTTTCCCGGGTATTTTTCCCTAAATGCCTAAAAAAAAAAGAATAAGAGAACACGACGCGCACGACGGGGACCGAGGTGAATTCGAGGGGAGACGTGGGGAAGAGACCCCGTGGAGCGCATCGACGAGAAGTGTTTTAGCTTATCGCGTTTGTACGTTTAATACCTCTTCCTCCGCCACCTATATGATGTAGGGTCCATCCCCAGGGAGACGTACGGCGGCTTAATGGTGATTTTTTGTTGCTACGCAGTCGTTCTCGCTTCGTGACGATACCAATACGGGCGACGTCACGCGATATACGTCTCTCTCGGAGATACGGAGGAGGATTTTTTCGCCACGTCATGGTGACTAAAGCTGCGGAAAGCGAGCAATCTCGAGTCGTCAAGTTCCCTTAAAGAACTTTATTCTCCATCTCTTCCACGATGTGTGTGCGAAACTTTTTCTTCATCTTAATTTCAAGAATATGAAAATCAAAACAGCGTCGTTTGTGAGAGGAGATTTTATCCCTTTTCGATACGGTTGGATAATTTCTTGTCGCGATTCTCGAAACAATAAGAATTCTATCTACTGGCAAAAGTTAAGGTAAAAGTAACTCTTTTGTCTCGCGAGACAAGGAAGAGGAGAACAAAGGGCGGGTCGAGAATCGCGCGGCGAATGAAATTATGCCGTGGAGCTCGCTCGAGTATCGTTTCGGCGGGCATATAAGACGCTGTGAAAGCCCCGCATGTCTCTTCTTCGTGCGAAGAACAGACGGAAAAAGGGAGAGAGAGAGAGAGGGAGGGGAGGGGGGCAGAAAAAGGGCGAGCGAGCAAGATGAGAAAGAGGCACGACGCGTAGGAATTAAATTCTTAAAGTTCCCTCCGATGTATGCCGGAAAGTCGCATTCCGCGAGTCCCCGAGACATCTAGAACCGTCCCACCCCCGCCTACTCCCCTTCTCTCTCTAGGGAGCCAATATTAATTCCCATAAATTTCCTTTCAACGGGTACGTATATTCCCATACCGCTGGCAGAGGACTGTTTGCTTTTTAATCCGAGGGTATGCAAGGAACGTTATTCTTCTCTTCTATCGACGCAAACGATTCAAAAAAGCGGAAAAATAAGTGCCCGAGGAGAGCACGGGCGGTTGTGGGACGAAGGACTTGAGAATTTACATTATTTCTTAAATGGCTCGAAGGCTACTTTTGCATGAATTTTGACTGAAGCTCGGGCAATTTTCTGAGAAATTTGGTGGTCGTGATAATTCGAACGTGAGCTGGCGCAGACACGCGCTTGTGTTCTTCTTGAACTAATTGTTAAAGGAGCGAATGGACTTTCGTTGCGTGACTTTTTCGTGGCGAGGAACCGTCTATTGCGCTAGAGAGCGGACGGACCGTACCAAAAAGAAAGGCGAAAGATTACGGAGAGTTCTTTCAAGTGCTGCGGCAAAGAGAACGAAATCTTTGTGGTCTTCTCGTCGGGAAAAAGAGAAAAAGAAAATAAAAAGAGGGTAGAGAGAGAGAGGGAAAAGGAGAGAAAGAGAGAGAAACAGAGGGAAGAAATACCGGAAGGGTGGAAGTGGTTTCAATCGTCGAGTGCAACCACAGCTTTCTCTTTCTATGTTTCAATTTCTGAAGTGGCTCGCCCGCCACTCTTCCGGCGGGAGCCGCAGAGAGCCGTGTTTATACAATGTAATAGCTTGTGCCAGCATTGTACCAACGTTTAGCGGTGTACCGACCGTGCCGTGAGGTAGGCGCTCACTTCGCGATTCCCTTTCGGCATTCGTTTGGCACTTTATCACGCCCCTAGATTGCCGCATTAAACATCCAGCAAAGGGAATTTCAACCCTTGCGCGACACCGCTGCGGCTCACGACTGAAAGGATTTCCATTCGCACTCTTTCTCTCTCTCTCTCTCTCTTTGTTTCTCTCCATGTAGAAAGAAAGCTCTGCGTTCCATTTTCATTCTCTCTTCCATTATTTACGTTTAGCTCTCTTTCGTTTGTTCAACCATTCGCGAAGTTTACCAAAGAATGGACGACGTCGCGTCGACCCCAATCGTTTCCAGCTATCGTCACCGATTATTTCCTGTCTCTTCGTCCCCGAGCGATCGGAATTCGATATCCGGTTCCTTCCGTCTTGTATCCTTTCGATATCCTTTCGCCTGGACGCTCCGTCCGAAAATGGCGCGCTTCGAAATTCAAGAGGGCACAACGAGGACGAGGGAACGCGGGGGAAGAGCACGGGGATCTACGAAATTATGGCAGGTGGAAGACGAGCGACCTCCCCGGCGATCGGCATCTCGGCACCGTCGTGCACCAGGTATACGGTATCGCGTTACACGCGTGGCTGGCGCGTAGATCGAAGGAAACGAATCGTTTTACGTTCGTGCCCGTAGCTACGAGTGCCTCGGTACAATCTACCCAGATAATATTGCCGCGGGTACATTGTTTACGTATAACGAGATGCGTATCGTCATGCCGTTCCCCCTTCGCGACTTGAACGAGCGAGCGGGGAAGGATGTGGTGTGGATAGATCGACTAAATCGACGGACAGAGCGGATTTTATCGATGGATAAATAGATTGATAAGGATTTACGCACACCTAAGAATACTTCTGCGTAACAGTATCCAGGTATTAGCGAATAACAACAATCACCGTACGCAACGTTTATAGTTGCGATTATATTAAGGGAGGAATATAATCAAATTAAATTGCGATGCCGGCAAAATTACCACGCTTTCCGTACTGCACGAGTCTAACTTGGCAAACAATGCGATTTATCATCCTAAACGTTTGTTATTAGATATAAAATATTCTTTTTAATTACCGTCCCGCCCGCTGTCCACCGAGTCATCGGATAAGAATTTTCGTGGAAGATTATTGACCCCCGCAGTTACAATTCGGCGATAACGGATGTGACTAATATCGCCTTTATTTTGCACAAAGTGTCATGTATTATCGCGAACGTGACGCCGATGATCGGTGATGAATAAGTCCGGTACGAAGTTTCTTCGAAGGCGAAGAGAAGGGCTTCTTACGATACCTACGTACCTCTGGGGCTTCCTTTCATAACGAGTTCCGTGGAATTTTGTGAAGGACCGAAGTCAATTTACCCCCTTGCTTTCGCAGGCAGATATCGATCGCGGGTTGACGTTCGACAGCTGTCATCGTGCTAATCTGGATGATTGGACCGGTCTTTGCCATCACGAACGGTATACGAACGCAGTTTACCGCGCGGGCCTATTTTCGTAAAAGACAGAAGAATTTCTCTTTCGGGAAGAGAGTCGGTGTTTCCCGGTACAGTGTCTTCCTGAACAGAATCGGTTCGGATAATTGTGTCAAAGCGAGTTTCCAAATTTCAATCACGGTCGGCTCTTCCCTCCGGCGGGAAAATCATCGAGGCATTATGTATTTGCTCTCAAGTATAACCGGTTCGACGGGCTCACCCTCGCGAAGCAGTCGACGTCTCTTCCTTCGTCCCGCTTCGGCTCGCTCCTCTCTCGCTCTCTTTCTCCGCGCGAGCTGGCGCCCCCCTCCAACAGTTATTAATATTTGCCGACAATTACCGAACGGCCTACCCCTTTAATGCCGCAACGCCGTCAAGACACGTTTGGAGAATCGATCCGCGCCGGTCGTCGTCTCGCGTTTTTCATCGTAAATAACTTTCGTCGCTCAATCGGTTGTCCGACTGTTAAATAATATCCACATTTCGATCCTCCCGTCGATAAAAGGGACATAACGAAAGTGCGGAATTCGGACTTAATTAATTTTCTTTCTTCCTTTTTCCGTCCACTCGACGCGCCCTTCATGCGAAAACAAGGGAGAGACTCTCCACGGAAGCGGCGGAGAGACGATTTTCGTCACCGTGTTCGCATAGCGAGCGATCCATCATACCGCGTCGGACGGCGGCGGTGGTGGCGGCGGCGGCGGGCCGATGTCTCGTTAACCGAGAGGGCTGAGTAATTACAATCAGCGGTAGCCAACTTTGTACGCGCGGCGGGTGTCTCGAATTCAAAGAGGAGAGAGGCCGAGTTCGTTTGTGAAACAGCGATCGGCGAAGGTGTCACCGTCGCGTCGAGAGGGTCTCGCACCTGAAAGCCCGCTACCATAGCGCTTTCGCTTCGAAAAGCGAACACGCGCTAGACACTTACGGAGGAACGTCGGAGTCTGACACGCGAGGCGAGGCGAGGCGAGGCGAAGCGCGGCGGGAGACGAGGAGACGAGGCGAGAGACGAGTCTCCATTGGAACGTGAGCGGCAAAGGTGTCTCGCTTTGGAACGTGAAACCGTCGCGTCGCCGTCGTGAATGAGCACCGTCTCCTACCTGGGCGTTATTTTGCGGGACTCTATCTATTCTCCTCGCCGGAAAGAAGGCGAGCCGCAGCGCGGCGTAAGAAGACGCGGCGCGGCCATTACTTTATTACTCCTCGTCACTCTCTCTCTCTCTCTCTCTTTCTCTCTCTTTTCCTTTCTCTCTCTTTCCCGGTCTCTCATTCTCTCGAGGGCTTTTCCCGCCAGGGCAATCGACGAACACAACGACGAATCAATCCCGTGAGCACACTCCGATAACGCTCGCAACGACTTAGGGCGGATCCCCGGGAACCAACCTACTCCTTCGTTCGAATATGTCTCTATTAGTTCCTAAGCCCTGTGATAGCCTCGCACCTGGTATTCTAAATCCTCGTTAGATCGGGCACGGAGGAAGCCACCGTGATATTCGTCTTTTATTCTATCTTTCCAAATTGTTTGCTAATGTATCAAAATCTGAAAATCTATACCACTGTAAAGTTTCGTTACGATCTATCGTCGTAAAAAAAACCATCGGTCGAGTTAATTCTAGGAGATATATCATTTTGCATCCTATAATAGTTTATGAAAAATTCAAATAAAAATGTCTATATAAATAAAAAATGCAAACATCCTTGAATGTATTAATCTAAACATATAGAAGTTGTTGGAAAATATGTAAGAATACATAGGATTCCCATTTCCCCAGTTAACAACGGTATTACTCGGTAGTAGCGAGTTCTCCAACTTGTGGAAACCCAGAAGAGAGACTATGCCATTATGGATGGAAGCCAGCTTCGACTTTCTCCCTGCCTCTCTTGCCCATTCGCTCCATCCCACCTCCTCTCTCTCTTTCTCTCCCCCCTTGTCTCTCTTTACTTCCGCGCCGGGCGTTGGAAACTAGATCCGTAGTTCAAGTCGAAACTGGCCAGGTTCGAGCAGCCAGGTCCTAGTTCGGGGGTTGGAAAACCCATCAACGCCCGACGACGACGAAAGGACGAAGATAGCAGGAAACGCTTCGATCCCTTTCCGCTTGGAACTGCTCTTCTTCTCTCGCTCCTTTCCGACCAGAGAGATCCCCTTTGCGCGATGGTCGGCCGGAGGATCGGTAGGGCGAAAGCGAGAGGGTGAGCAAGAGTCTCGCCTGTGCTAAGTACATTCTGCATCTAAGACGTTCCCCGAGTTTAATTACCGGGGCTTTGCCGTTGCCGGCTACATGGATATATGGATGGGACGAGCGATACGCGCGCGCGTGGTCAGCACCGCTCTTGTAACTGTGTAGCGATACGAATGAACAGCGAACTTCTTGAAACCCGCTTTCAAGCCGCGATTGGGCTTCAGTGATTTTAACGAGTATCCTATCGATACTCGATCCAAAAAGTGTTCGATCACACGCGGAAGTGCTACATCCTATTAAATTATTGGCGTATTTATTTATAGGAAAAAGTCACACAAAATCACGGTCTTTGTATTATTTCCGCGCCACCATTCGTGCTTCGCGCTGAGAAAGCAACAGTAGTGCAAGCACTGGGCGCTAGAGAAACGAGAACTCGGAGCCCGGGTTGTCCGCCTAGGAGCAAGAGTATAAAAGCCCGTAGAATGACGTTTTACAAAGGGTCTATCAAGCGCGGAGCAATGTTGATGGCCAACAGATAGGCGGAGGGCCGGTGCAATTTCGCCCAGCGTGCACCGCAGTCAGCGTCGCCGGCGTTACGATTTTTACGACGTTCCTTTTACAACCGACAAAATGTAATTTTCTGCGATATGTGTGCGAACACGACGACGGGGGACGAAAAAGGAGGAGAGGAGCACACAAGGCAGAAGAAGTCAAGAAAGAGAGAGCGAGAGCCCGGGAACATGCGCGTGGAAAGTATTGTCGTCGGAATGGACGTCTCGCGAGGTGGGAGGGTTATAACGAGAGATTGGCTATTTCCTCGATAAATATTTTTCGCCGTTTCGTAACGAAAGAGCTGTTCCTGCCGGACCGCCACCGGTCGTTGCGCGAGGTTCGCGACTCGACTCGGTGCCGTCGCCGCAATTTAGGAATTATACGAAGCGACGTTACCACACACACAAAATACTTAATGCGATGCTGATTTTTTTTTCTGCCGCATGCCGGGAGTCACTTCGAAGCGTAGACGCGCCGGACGCCCATCGCGCGTCCACGACGATCGAATTATTGCGGAGGCCTCGCGACTCTCGGTGTCGATCGTAAATTTCGCTGGACAATAAAGAGACGCGCGGCGGATGGGGGATATTCTTCGTTAAAGGGGCCGCCGAAAAAAAAAAGAAACGCCGCGCCAAGGGTGCCTTCTGATGCCGCTGACTTCTTATGCCCGGGCCGATCAACGACGCAACGACCGCGCCACGCCAGCGAATATCTCTTTCTTTTTTGGCGTTGTCGGAGAATACAAAGATGGCGTTTACCTCCATTTTAGGCCCTCCCGCGAGAAAGGGCCCAAAAAGACGACTCGTTTGTGGCGGAATTGATTTTCGGAATTTATCGTGGCGAGCTTCCGTTCGCCGGCTCGTTCATACGCATTCACGCGCGTAAAGAAGCCGAGTTTACGACAGGGTTGTGCCCGAAAAGCACCTTCGACCAGTTAATTGGAAGGCCTGTCTAATCACGCCGCGGAAAGGAAGAGACTTTGTTCTCTGTCTCGGGTGAACGCCTCGGTCCCTCCCACGCACTATTTATAGTTCAGCTTCCGGTGTAAGAGTCTTTCTTGATCCTCCGTCTTTTCTTGCAAAATTCCATATTATTCTTACCAAGAGAATAATCGTCGACCCGATTTCTTTCCTTAATTTCGATGAAGAGAAGTTCTCTTGACGATGTCCAACGGCGTCCCCATCGATTTTAATATTTAAACTCGGAATGAATTTATCGAATCGAATTCGCGACTCTCGTTCGAATTTCGCCGCCAAACAGGACGCGTTAATGCAAGACTTTCGATGCAGGCGAGGACGCGCGAGCGAGTCATCGACATCAGGGAAATGCTCGCGCATGACTCCGGGGACGAACGGCGGCGGCAACGCAATGCGGCAGTCGCAGTTGGGCCGAGATAATTAGGTTTGAGTGCACTCCGGCCGCCGCAGTCGGTAACTCAGTTATCAGTGGACACCCCGCGTACAATGGCTATCACAACGGCATCAAACATAACGCATCAATTAACGTGAACAATAACCGAGCCGTGAGAGAGAGAGGGAGATGCGCAAGGGTGTAGAGTGTTGCAGGGCGGCGAGCGAGCGCGAATAGAGAGAGAGAGAGAGGAGAGAGAGGAGAACCATAGGACCCTTCCTGCAGCGATCGCGAAATGACAGCTGTTGACTGAATACACGCGATGACGCGTCATCATCGTGCGTTCGGCGGCGTCACATCTTTCGTGTCATCGCACGAATCGAGCATAAACGAGAAGAACGATATTTCGGCGGTTTAACGATGGCCCGTGCGGCCCTTATGAGACGAATCGGTACCAATGCAACTGAAGGATGAATAAAAAAATCCGGCAGGGCCCTCCGATATATTCGATCACTCCGATATATATTCGCCGATGTATCGCCGGGGTATCGAGTAGTGGCTCGTGACGAATTCGCGAACGGGGCGAGATGAAAAAGCAATTTTCGAGATCGGCTTCAAGCGAAGAGGAAGAAGAGGAGGAGAAGGAGGAGGAGGAGGAGGAGGAGGAGACGCAGGAGATCGAGGAGATGGATCTCACAGTGGATCGCGTGGGCGCTGAAATCGCTCACACGTGCGAACGGCCGCATAACAGACAGAGAGGGAGGAAGATATAGGGGATGTGCAGTGGCAGAAGTGAGGGAATATGACAGAGGCGTATCTGCAGCGCGCTCGCTTCGTATGCGTCGTGCACGATCGAGGCCCTCCTCCCCCCCCCGCCCTCCCCCCAACCCCTCTAGCCGTATTCAAAGCGCGCAACGTCGCTCCGTCTCGAGGAATGCGGCAATCGATTATCACGGTCCTGCATATCGATACTACCGTCCGACACCGGGCGAACGTTGCGCGCGCGCGCGCACACGCACGTACGCACGCACATACATGGCCATGCACCTTTACAAACGCCCGCTTAGCGCCGCTCTCTCTCTCTCTCTCTCTCTCTCTCTCTCCCTCCCTCACTCTTTCATTCTCTCGTTCTCTCTGCTTCGGCCGCACGCACACACCGCGAACTAATGACACCGCCTCGTATAATACTCGTGCCTCGAATATCATCGGCCCGATATTGCCACCGCGAGAGATTAATGTTTCGACGTAACCTGTCCTCTCTGTTCTACGCACGCACACACGCGCGTGTGAGCGTTATTCTCTTCGAATCTCCTCTTTCTCTCCGTCTCTCTCTCCCTCTCTCTTGTTTCCCTGCGATCTCATCCCCGAACGCGAGTGGACACGTCGTCGGCGATCGAGGGCGAGATAATGTCGTTTCGTGATTCGCGGCACGAAAGCGCCTCTCTTCCGCTTCTCTCCGGGCCGAGAGCCGCCGTCGATTCGATCCTGCACAGGCTGTATCGAGAGATCGATGAACCTTCCCTCGCAACACGTGTAATCGGCGATCGTGTATGTTTTGGCAGACGTAAATTACCTCGGTTGCGCGAAGCGCAAGTCACGATGAGGTCTGAGACGATCGCGAAGAGAGAAATGTTGCAGAGCAAAGGCTTCCACATAATCAAACAAAACATTACAGTAATTTCCGTCTTGAACGTTGGAACCAAACCTCACGTGTCCCGATGAAAACCACTTCCCAACGGGGTCAGGTCTCGCCGTGGAGAAGCCTAACTGTCAGAGCGATTCACGGGCGTTCATCGCGAAAGTTTGGGACAGGCGGAGTTTCGGGTGCAGCAGCGGCAGTTCGTCCTACGTCAGAAGCAGGAACGATAATGGCAGCTATTAACGAGCCGTGGCGGGCGCGAAGGCACCTGAGCCCAAAATATCACCACGATTAATGCAATTACAGCTTACAAGTCCCTTCGGCTCTAAGACCTCCGCCATTACTAATTCAATGTGCGCGTAGAGATGTGTTTCCGGAGAGCTGCGGCGGCGGTAGCGGCGGGTCGGGGGTTTGTTCACAGCAGCCGGTTCAACCCTCTTGAAATAGTCAATAGGCCAACGTTTCGTAAACGAGCGTGTATTCGTGTTTCCGGACCGACCGTAACCACGACCGAAGACGCGCCAACCGAGCTCGTTTCATCCTCCGTAATGGCGATTTACGAATTCGCGACTTTAGCGTGCGCCCCTTCACCGGTGGAAAAAAAACCCAAACTATCTTCCAATTTGGTAACTGCTGCGAATAAATTGCAGACACGAGCGCGCGTAATTCTGGTTAACCCGCGATCCCGTCGACTAGGCTGAGACGGCTCGCGCGCGTCTCTAATTCGGCGGTGAACGGCCGTAAGGGTAGACGAAGTGGTAGGTTCGAAGCCGCGGGTTAGGGCACTTTGGGACCCCCTCGTGCCTGTAGTACCGGGTGTTTGGCGGTTGCGGTTAACGTAATTACGGCGAAGGACCTCCGTCGGCCTCTTGCGCGAAACCGCGAACGTCTTAGCCCCGCCGTCTTGCCCTCGTCTCAGCCACCCCTCAGCCCCCCCCGTTTCCCGACCTCCGCGATTTCCCCCTTTCGTCTCTACCCCCCTCATCGCCCACCCGCCGTGCGCGTGCGAATTGCTCGAATGCCGTAATCGCGAAATCGAGCGCGTCTTCGGGCGCGTCGATAAAGCGAGACTCTCGAAGAAGCCTATCGCCCAAATTCCAAATGGATTATGAGATTAGAGATTCTAGGATGCCGTTAATTATTATTAAACCGAATCTCGTTTGGGAAAACTACCGAACCGTGGTATTCTGTGTCGCGATATTTTTATCAATATCAATAAATTGATCGCTATACGCAGCTTCATACTATACACAAATGTCATTTAAATTGCGATATACGCCGCGCATAAATATGTAACAAAAATGTTCGTACACCTGCTGTAAAACATGGCAGCTATAATAGCGGGCTTGAGCCAGGTCTTATCGAAAATGATGGTGGCCGGAAACGTGACTATTGAACGGGATCATCGATGAGACCGCAAAAGTTACGGCGTCCAGCAATTATGGTCGTGCCATCATCATTGTCATCGGCATGCTCGCTCATCGCGAAACGCTCTCTCTCTCTCTCTCTCTCTCTCTCTCTCTCTCTCTCTCTCTCTCTCTCTCTCTCTCTCTCTCTCTCTCTCTCTATCTCTTTCTCTCCCTCTCCCTATCACGCTTTATTACTCGGACGATCGGTACAATCGATCCGATGATTACAGCCGAAAACATAATCGTTAACGCGTACGACCCATTAATGACTATGGACCATTCTCGATGCCAAATTGGTAGAGGCTCGAATGGAGCGGATTTCGCGCGCGCGCATGTAACCGCGGTGCGAGTGCGCGCGCGAACCGCCGCGAATTGACACATGCGGCGGCGATGACGAACGCATTTAACGTGGACGTTAATTCTCGTTATGACAAATCAAAATTTAAAGGCACCGCACGTTATCGAATTAAGCGTGCGCGAGCGCGGAGCGTGCTGCGGCATTAATAACGCCACTCGAATCAACTTTCCGCCCGATCGCGCCACAATGTTCATTTAACGTCGCCATGAATACGTACCGGGCGCGGTTTTCAATTCACGTTTTTTCGTTTATTACGCTGCTTACATACTCGCTTTTAGCGTGCCCGGCGATTTTTCTCCCGTTTGTTAAACAACGTTTCTTTTTAATTAAATCCGCTTGTACTTTTTTAATTAAATCCGCTTTTACAAGATAGCCCCGTGTGAGATATGTCGGTTACCGACCGCGTTACTTTTTAATCTTTACTCCGAAACGTTTAATCCCCTTTTTCCGCTTTTGCGGAAGTGCTGTTAACTATTGGCGGCGGTGTTACGCCGGCGACTGCCGATAAATCGCTTTAAAAGGGCTGTACTTCCGCGTCGCGAACGCCCACCCCTCGTTCATCAGCGCGTCCCTCGCGCAAGAAAGTAGGGTGGTTCTTACTGCCGGGCAAAATGCTCAGGCGTTAGTCTCGGCTCCTGCATAATTTATGGAATTCTCCGTCTGTCCGTGGTGGTCTCTCCTCGCGATGTTATAATTAGAAATATGCTTACGACCGTAATTCCGAATACTGGGGAGTGGGATAGGACGACGACGGCGGTGACGGCGGCGGCAGCGGCGGCGTAGTCGAAAGGAGGGTGAGCGCGTTTACTGCCAATAAGGGACGCATGCATAATAGAAAGCCGTAGATAGTAGCCGGGCCGACCGACAGAAGGACTTACAAGAGAATGCTACTTTACGACGACTCGTATTACGAGGGTTGCGGATTCGTCGTCTTTCATACGCAAGCGTCTCCCCTACCTCTCACCCCCTCCTCCCTTTCTCTCCGTGCCACGTTGGATCCTGGCCGACGACTGTCCTCTGAGATTACCTAATGTAACACGAGATACATTTTTTTTCGTACGGCACTGGCGGAAACTAAATTTACGAGCGGCGTTTCTATCAAAAATCGCCCGCTAAAGATCATAACCGCATGGCGCTTCAATACACGCTCGGCTGTGAAACTCACGAGGGATTCGATATATATGCTACTCGTATACCATCGCGTAACGATAACTGTAGTTGTTAATGGACTCATCGGGCGGTTAGGCCGCGTATCGGCGCGAGAATGATAATGCCCGGAATTGAGCTTAGCGTGATTCCCCGCATTGACATATCCACCCGTGTTACCGTTGTTACCGATGGTAAAGCGGGGGTGGCTTCGGTGATGACACGAACGACAAGGGGTTGGAAGGGAGCAGAGGGCGGGATGTTCCAGGGTGTTGGGATCATCGGTGCCGAGCCGGGCGACACGTAATAACGGGTTACTAGTTACGCGTACGGACGTTTATTTATTTACACCTTCCAGCGGGTAATTTCGCATAATTCGAGGTTCCGTTCTCATGGGGGAAAATCACTTTTAAATAGCCGGTTGGCCTCTGTCGGCAACCCGGAAAAAAATTGCCGGGGAATCCTGGCCTCGCACTTCCTCTCTCTCCCTGTACGCGCGGCGCGGCGCGGCGCAACGCGAGAGAGTGCGATTAAAATCTAATAACCAGTTGAAACTACGAGAACCGCAGCGCGCGCGATCGTTATTATTAATAATTTCATTACGCAACGCCGGCCGGTCGCGCATTTAAATATTACATCTCCATTAACGGTCGCACGGTCGGCGAGCGAGCCAAAGTCGGTTACGCGCGCGACGAAAAAAAAAGAGCGCGAGAGAACGTTACATTATTTTCTCTGTGCATATATCTCGTTACGGGTCGCATTAGAGATTCAAAGCTGCCGCTATATTGCATATAATAATCTTACTCGTTACCCACGGCACCGTAAGATAGATTTCCGTACTAATATTCGTTCGCGTTACGCGCTTTTTAATCGCGGTCTTTCGCCATGCGAGGAAAACCTAACCGATGGAAAACCGATAATTCTCGTCGCGACGCGAATTTCGCCGGAGATGGTGAAAAATCCGTTCCCGATGAGCGGCTCGCCACGTTCTTTCTGGTAAAAGTCGACAGAGTCGCAGCCACCCCCCCCCTCCCCATACAGCACAGAACGTTGAAAGAATGTTGCTGAGACGTTGCAATGTTGAAGGATGAATGTTTTTTCAACATTGAATCTATGTTGAATTTTCTACATTGATTCCTAATGTTGCTGCAACGTTGAAACAACATTGAACAAATTATCTTTTTCGGCACCGCCGCCAGATGGACGCGGCAGAGTTCTATTTCTCGTAAGTAAAAAACCACAGGATAGAAAATAAAAGACACAACATTATGAGATTTTTCACTCATGTTCTAATGATATGACTCCTTGAAGGAGAGTCCCCAAAATTGGGCACCAAGAGTAAATATTATTTTGAAAGACAATTTTACACATTTATTTTATTCAATTTTTTAACAATATAATGTACATAATGTAAATGAAATCTACATTGCATATACATTAAATAAATGTTGAATCAATATTGTACAATGATCTTGTATGTTGAATAAATGTTGAATCAATAGTTCCTGAATGCAACGTCTGCAAGACATTAACGGACATTGGACGTTTCTACAATGTCTTTTCCATGTTAAATCTACATTTCGCAACGTTGATGCAACATTCGCAATGTTGCAGTTCAACGTTTCTGAAATGTTGATTCAACGTTCGTGTGCTGTGTGGGCCCCTGGCTGTGTCGTCGTCGTCATTGTCACGAAATATCGCTTTCTTTCTCTCCGCTCGCACATTCCGCGCTCGGAGCTCTTCCACGGCAAGACGGAGCGCGTCAGAACGCCCAGAATTCCCGTGCAACGGCACGTATTACACACGGCCGCACACACGCGAGCGTGCACACATTTTCGCCATCCACGTCGTGTCTCGCGCGCGGAACCCAACGATGGCGTGTATCCTCCCGCGTGTGCGCGAGCATAAATACGTGTACCGCCCGAGCTCCCAAGTAATTCGCGCAATTTCATCTAAATTCCGTAGCGACGAAATTTCTCGCGCCGTCGTCTCCTCGCACGAGCGAGCGAGCCTATGTAAACGCGCCGCCCCGTACAAATGCTCCGTTTGCCTTCGCGTGCGCGCGTGTGTGCATGCATGTGTGTGCGCGAATTTATGCGAGCACCCGGCTGTACACACGACGCGCTTCTAGCGTCGTGTATGCCGCGCACCTACGTACACCGGTACGTTTCTTATACTCGCTCTGTTTATTATATGTAGTTCGTAGGTGGTGGCGCATTATTGGGAAATATGATTAGGTGCATCACAGGTTCTCACCCCCTCCTTCTGTCTCCCTCCCTCCCTCCCATCCCATTTCTCTTTGTCTTTCGTTCCGCCTGTGTCGTGTCCCTCGGCGACTTTTCGCGCGACGGCGATTCCAAGCATCCTAGACATTCGAGCCTTTGTGTGCGCGCGACCGATACTCTAAATGCCACCGCGTAAATATCCGCGGGAATGCTTATCGTGCGCGAGACACGGCGGATCCCCCTATGTGTATTAATTCATGCACTTGTCGAACCCTTCGTACTTTGAGCCCGGAGGTCGTACTGGTGCCGCCGCCGAGGCATTTAAATCGCCGACAGGCCGACGTTTTGGTTTATGGTTTCCGTTTATATTGGATCAAAAACGAACCCAGACAAAAGTAGGAAGCGCAACCAGTAGATGAATAATATTTTTAAATTTTTCGTGCACGGTAAAGTATACAAAGACTCTACCTGTTTCTCTACTTCGTGTGTATACGACAAAATTTCTTTAATTCTTCTACGATAAGTGTATCAATAATTTCCCTCTCAAAGTACACTACATGCATCCTATAGTATACGATTTTTAGAGTTTCATGTTTTTATTTCGATTCTTCTTCTTCTTATTGTTAGTCCAACATCGTAAACGATGTGTAGTGATCACTATGGTGCTCCATGGTGATTTTTTTGGCAAAGGTACTATCAGTGATTTGCCATTGCCTTCCGAGTCATTTCGATTAGATATAAATAAAACAGACAGACATATATAAATAATAACAAACACAGAAAAAAAAAAAGACAGACTACATACGTACTAACAAAAAGAAACTAACGAAAGCAAGAAACAAAAAGCAGACCCAACCAAGATACAGAAGGAACAAACAAACAAGCTCACTAAAAAAAAATCTTACATACTTACTGACGATTACTACTTGCTAGCACTGAGGAACGTAGGGAGACCGATTGTAGCTTTCTCCGTTGCTGGAATGTAGAATGCTTGTTGCATTCTTCTCTGTTACCTGGGAATATCCATTACCATCGCTGTTACTATGAAATTCCAAAGCTTACAAAGAAATAATACTGTTGATCCTAATTTGTTATGATTCCCGAAATTAACAATCTAATACAGATGTGCCATCGCGGCACCGCTGCCGAGTTCGAGGTGTTAAAAATCGCACGCAGCGGTTTGTTCATAATTAATCAGCAGAAACCTGACACTGCCATGCGTGCCATTAACGCGACGTTATCCGCGGTATCTCATACAGATTTTCAACTTCTTGTTGCATAACGTGACTCGAGTAGAGTAATCGCGGCGGTTTTATCTCCACGCGCTAAATCGTTTCCGAGCTCAACGCTCGTAACGGAAAATCGCGTGCTTCTATCTCGCGTTGGAGCGAAAGAGCGGCCGTATATACATAGAAGGTATGTGCACACGTATATCTGCACGCGCACCCCGGCGGCTTCATACGTATACAAATCCGCGAGAAAAGCCGGAGCCACCGCCTATTTCCCGGCGGAGCGCTCGTGCGCCCCCTCCCGTAAATAAGCTCTCCCGTTTTATTCCTTTCTTTCATCGTCGCTCGCGGTATATTTTTCCCGTCCGCCCGCCGGGAATATTACGCACCGCGCACACTTGCCCAGGTAACCGAGAAATTCGCCCCTCCGGCGTGTCAGCCTCGCCCTCGCAGCCAGCTAAGTATCATCGGCCGGCTTTCGTTCGGAAGCACTCAGAATTCAGCCAAACTGAATTTCCCTTCTGCGATATTGAAAAGTCCGACGGTGACGAAACAAGTCCCTTCGACTCGCTGGCAAAAGAGAAAGAGCAAATAAACGATTTTTCTGCTACTTCCAATAGTCGCATATTTGCAATAGATGAACCCCGCGCTTATGAAAATGAGCTGCTAAAGGGTAGAGAGGGTAGAAAGGCGAGCGCGCGAGGGAGGAGGGATGGTTTGCTCCCGCGGAAGAGCGCGCAGCGAGAAAACGGTACCCCTTTGCCGGCGTATTTCTGACGCGCAGATACGTATACGCGTCGCTGTCGCGCTATCGGTGCGTTATCTTTAGTATAGCGCGAAGATATCCCAGGGTGAAAGAGGAAAAAGTCTGACGCAAACACCGAGCCGAGCCGTCGGATAACGATTCCTCTTCGCGAGCAGCCCCTTTGTGTCGCGCGCGAGATGAGACGAGCACACACCGCGTGTACTTCTTTAAAGAGGCGTTCTCTCCGCTTCGCGATCAGTGATCATCCGTAATGCGAGGTGGCGAGCGAGGCGTGTCGTAATGGCTGCTGCTGTTGCTGCTGCTGCTGCTGCTGCTGTCGCTGCCGCCGTTGCTAATGCTGATGCTGTGCGTCTATTTTTACGGTAAGGAGGGCTGGCACCCATGACGACGCGTCCGCGCTGCCAGCCACATCGGCGTGCGCAATGCATAAACGCCGCCCGAGGTCCATCAGCGCATTAACAATTATATTACGGAAGCTCACTGTTACGCGCGGGCGAATTCATACGCGCGTGCCTCCGGGCCCCCCCGAGAAGGGGGAGGGAGGCGGCTTGCGCACGGAGGGAAAAAACGCACGCCGCGAAAGGAGGGAGGTGGCTGTATACCACCTCGTTAGATTTCTACATGGTGCGTCGTGGGTTCGTACCGAAGACTGAACATCGCGTTTCCACCGTGGGGGATCTCGGAATATCCGATCGACGCGTTCTTTAAAAGATGACCAACTTTGGCCGCGCTTCTCTGCTACGTGGAATTTCATTATCCTTCGTTGTGTGTGCCACGACACTCGACAGTCGCTTTCATCTCTCGCATTCGTAGTTATTAACGAATCTCGGCACCCTTCCCGGCTTTGTCCGCGCGCTGTCGCGAGAGAAGGACCGAAAGGAAGACGACGGAAGGGCGGCTTTGGTTACCCTTTGGTCGCGTCGTAACAGTGGGTGTGATTTAATTTTTTTCTCTCTCTCTCCGTCCCTCACTACGTGGTCCGAGAGACCAGTGTCATATTCACGAGGTCGTGGCCGGGCAAAGCGAGTGTCGTGGCTGGCCGGACGAAACCGGGGAGAGTCGAGAGAGCGAATTCAAGGGGGGTCTCTCCTCTTTCCTACCGATGCGGTGGAGGGCGGGAACGGGGGCGGCGGGCACGGAGAGGGCGAGTAGTCTAGGCGAGACTTAATTAAACAGCGGGCAAAGCCAGGTTAGTTCACAAAGTGACCGCGGCACCTACCTACCCTCCTCCGCTTGTAGCCGCCACCATCAACTCCTCGACTCCGGTACAACTCGGTGGTCCTGGGACACACGGTAACCTCGCCGAGTTCCGCGGGGAAAGACCGGGCATCGGGCTCGAGCTCGGTCGCCTCGATCGGCAAGACAGCGGACATCGATTGGCTATTCGGAATACTGATCATGAGCCAAGATCGTGAGATTCTGGACGAGAAACTGAACTGCGGCTCGACCAAAGCCATAGTTTCGCCGAAGCGAGCTCGTTCAATTGATAAATTGGCATGCTAGTGAAAAGTCTCTCCTCTTTTCTAGATTCTTTCCGATGATCGCTTCGTCGAGTCTGCGAAGTGAACGCGGAGGTGGTTCGACACGGCGACACCTTTGACGTAGCCGCAGTAACCCCGCGCCGGTTCCTGCCTCACGGGGGTGGGTCAACGAACAGGGGGCACCGGGCGAGGGAAGGGTTTATTTTCGCGGGGTGGCGCTACACAGCACTCGTTGCTGGCTGGCACATCGTCGCCGCCCAACGTTCTTTTTATCTCAAAGCCGTATCCCTTTTGCGCCTCTTCTGTATTCCTCAATTTCCAATGAGTCGGAATACGACATGAAACGCTAAACTGCCACAAAGGGGGTAAGCCGATGAGCGCGGTCGAACCCTTTGCCCGGTCTTTCTCTTTCCCCCCCTCTCTCTCTCTCTTTCTCTCTGTGCGCCTCTCGCGCGCGAGTTCTCTTTCGCTGCTTTCCTCCCCTCACGCGTCTCTCTCTCTCATTCTCTCTCTCTCCCTCTCTCTCTCCCATCATCAACGACGGATCGGGGTGGAACCTTTCCTCTGCGCTCTCTTTGAATTCTTTGTCACAGTGCATTAGATACGCTCTTGCCGTGTCATTATTTGAAACGGGAGTACACAGAGAATTATGCGACAAAAACGGCCGCGCGCGCACACGGGGCATTCGTGAGCGGGGCACGACGAGCACCTCCTCGTTGTCATCGTCGTCGTCGTTATTTTTGGTTTTGACATCGCCGTTCGAAAGTTCAACCTTTTTCGAGCGGCGGGGCGAGCGTCCATTTCGCCTCGATCGCCGCTTAACATATTCCTCGTGCTCATTTTGCCGACAATGGCAACGCGCCCATTCTACTCGACGGGCTAATACGCCCCTCCCAACTTCCGGCATGCGCGCACCACGCGCGCCTGAGTCTCCCGATGTTTGTCCACTGCGGTGACTTCGCTGCACAGCGAGTCTAGGACCAACGTTCTGGCGCACCGCGGGATTCAATGAATCAGAATACTCGGTGCAAGAGACACGACGTTCCTTCCGTATGCGAAAGGAGGGTGATGGTCATTGGCACATTTCCGCGTGTGCGAGTTTACATCACGACGGTCACCAATTGGCGGGGGTGAGCACGTTGCGTCCATCCTCCACCCTGGTTTACGTAGCTACAATAACGAAGGGTTCCGCCGATCGCTATAAACGTTCACTTCAAAGTGGCGATGCCACGATCAGCTGCCGTTACGCATGAGAACACCGTTGTCATCAACATCGCTCGTCATTGTCGATTCTTATGAGAATTAGCCTTCGACTCAACGTGGAGAATAGCAAGCGAAGAGCGGACGAAACACAAGACAAAAATAAAAGAAAGATTAATATCATTTTTTTAAATAATTGAATATCTTTGAGATTTTTCGGTATAGAGAAATAATTGTTCCCTCCTGTGAAAATATTATACAACAAATCATCCCTAGCCATCGGCCTTGCATTCTTGTAATTTTATTTTCAACAAGCCAATCGACCGTGCGGCGACCCACTTTTTACGGTCCTCATCTTCCGATATTTTGTAGTCATCGCCACGTTGGCGTGAAATAATTCTTAATCACTCTCCTGATCGCTACGATCGCGATGTTGTTCATCGCGACGATGTCGGAGGAATGAACAAACGGCATCGGGAGCACAACGGGGATGGTGCGACGATGTGGGCGGCGGTCGAGCCGAGAGAGGGGTTGAAACGCGGGAAAGTCCCTCGGGTCCCAATTACACCGACACCCGATCCCAGCATTACGGCCCGGCTAATTCGAGGGGAGAGTCGTATATAAATCTCGGCGAGTTGATTGTGCAGTTTCAATTCCGTTTGTCGCCCGACGTTGCCGCCCGACGACGCCGGAGATAACTCGTCGGCAGGTCGTTACAGTTACTTTTTCACCGGAGAGATTAATTCCGCATCAGGGCCGCGCGACGCGACGCTCGTTCGATCGAGCGTGTCCCGTAACTGTAATCGGATACGATTGAGCGTAATGTTTGTCATTAGAGATAACTACCCCGCGTCGCGCGCGATATCGGCGAATTACTGCAAAGACGTTTCCGCCTACGAATTAATGCCGCGCTATCTGTCCGTAATTTCTTTACGACTCTTTCGATGGAGATAAGTCTTGTTTCTCATTTATTCGCAAAGTGCCAAAGGCAAGCGAATCGATAAACATGGCTTAGTAACGCGACATGATTGATGGAACAACGATCACGCGGAGCCTTTTCTTTGCTCGGAAAATCTCACGACGCAACTTAAGGTAGTTAACAACGCTCCTCGCAGATTGCCGCGAGAGGGATGTGGGAGGAGGGCTTGAAAGGGGTGTTCCTCTCGACGGGTCTCGCGACAAACGGCTCGGCTAATTACAGAGAGGCCGCAGCTCCATGTAAACCGGCGGCAAAGGCAGCTGTCGGTTCCCAGGCTACCGCAGTTCCGAAGGTTTACGCGTGTCGAGAGCTTTTTGCTTTTGCGTGAAAATGTCGTCGTTCGTTAATTCGATGGTACCCGGCCAGAATATCCGCCAGCGGATCGAATCCAGAAGCCGTCGCGCGTTTCTTTCCGTCATGTTTGTTATTCTTTCGTCCGTTCGCGCGTATCGTTTCAATACTAATATTAATATTAGCACAGACGGATAAGTATCGAGTACTTGCCCAGAGCCCAGTTCCGTAAGAATCCGAACGTAAAGTCTAAATGCGATCTTCCGCGTTTGCGTAAGCGCCAGAAGAACGTGGGAAACGCACTTCGTAAGCGTCGATACGGTACTTCCTCGTACGGTCCAGTTACGTAGAAAAAAAAAGATAAAACAATGACGCCATTCCTGTTCCTGCGTTTTGTAATCTTACGACGTTTACGCACAATAAGTAAAAAACGGACAAAGTCTTCGCATATCATTACGTTTTTGTTATGGGCTAGCTATTACATAAAATAACTCAATATTTAACGAATCGTATTTTATTAAAAATGTTCAGGCATTACGACTAAAATGATAAAAACTCGCTGAAGCCAATTGGATTCTGTAGATTTCATCATAAAAAAAATTCTATCAAAGTTTAAAGCTGTTTAGGAAGCTTGTCACTGAAAAAATTAAATAATAAAATTATATGTAGTCTTATGGAAAATAGGGAAAAAATTATTATACCTCAGTCAAAAATGATGAAAAAAATACGAAATTTTGCAAGCAAATTAAAGCCAGCGGCACACGGAGCGTTTTTTCCTGCTGGATTGCTTGCGATCTAGTAA
>NJRL01000174.1:214864-234039 GCA_003063815.1 Aphaenogaster rudis
TTGTATGAAGTCTATATAACTGTGTAATTATAGTTGAGTATTTCACTATCAATTAATAGTTCACAAATGTAGTTAGCGCGACTATATTTTTATAGTATTCAGTACTACTTTCCTATTACTTCGTAAAACTAGTTGCAACTACTTAAATTTCAGAGTTGCCAAATTATAGTTGCCAGAACTATTTCGTTTTCTCTCAGTGTGCTCCCTCCTGGAAAAAATCCTGTGGACGTTCTTAGGTTGAAATCTATTGCCTGTGGTTATTCTCTGTTCCCATCGCTATCGCCTAGCATTGTGTCTGGGCCTTTAATCGCCAAAGTCGGGAAGTGCACATGTCCAAATAGCATTAAAGCCACTGACCGTTTTCTTTCTCCCCTTCCTTTAACGGAAGACTGACGACGCATCGCCACGTAGCTGGATCTTTATCATTATTACGACTGTCCGACTGTCTGCGCGTGCATGCCAGTGCGGCCATGCACAGCGCGAAGACATTAATGGCTCGCGATCGTAAAACCATCGGCGGTACGAACGCGGCGAGGATTCTTTCCACAGTTTATCGAATAATAATATAATCCTTTAACGACCCATAGAGAGAGAGAGGAAAAGATAGAGAGAGGATATGTTTCCTTTAACGAGGGCGCGCACCTTCCGCTTCCTAACCCGCCGCTTAATTACCGGGCGCGGGTATACAATTTAATCAGATTGGCGATTTCGCCGTTACGATAAGGACGCACCGATTTATACGGGAGATTCGTCGCCCTTACATTCCCTTTCTAGCGACAGACCGTACGTTTTCGGCAGGCCCCGAAACTAGCGAGCGAGAGAGAGAGAGAGAGAGAGAAAAAGAGAGAAAGTTCATTCTTGTTCTTAATCCTTCTGGTTTATTGATTTGCCGCACGCTCGTCTGGTAATTTACACGCGGTGGCGTGCGCCGGAAACGGCACGAGTTGTAAAAATCGGCGCCCACCCCTCCTCCGGCTCCTCTACCCGCGCGAGAGACAGCTGTCGTTTCCTCCCCACCGCCGCCCCCCTTCTCCACCCTGATCCGCTCCCGCGTGTCACTCGAGACCGTAATTAACAATCGTTCTAATGAATTCGCTCTTGCTATCTTCATCTTCGCGCAACACACTCGAGTTGTGCGAACACGACGGGGACGACGCGACGCGACGCGACGCGCGGTGACGCGCTTCGAGGCGCGCCTATAATCGAGTGTCCGCTTATTACGACTGGGTAATAATTCCCGGTATAAAATTATCATTAAGATTGTCGTTGCACCGGAGAAACTGTCCGCTCGTTATCTCGACAGGTTGCACGGGGGCCGGCGGCGGCACGAGAGAAAAACAAATGTCGGAAGGACCTCTCCTCGCAGTGTTTTTCAAATGCGAATGCGCCAATAAAAAGTTGGTAAGTACCTTACCACGTGACGTTAAAGTGCCCCTGTACGTGCGCAACGCAGGTGTAATTTAAAATTATACTGCGGCCCCGCGTGCGTTATTAATTTCATTGATGTCGCATTGACCAATTTACGTCAATGACATTTAAGCCGTGTCTCTTCATCCGCTTATTTTTACTGCAAATATGATCGTAATTTAGAAGAAGACAGGAAATCTAAGATTAATGCCCCTAAGTGTCAACGCATTATCGTTTTTTGCTTCCTCATAGAGGAAGTACTTTGTTTTCGTGAAAACAAATTTTTTTTCAGTTTTTCATCCCAATGTATTCAGAATGTTCTAAAACGTCGTTCTAAAAATCACATTAAAACAAAGTGTCCGTATGCGTGTGTGTGTAACGGATTGTTGTCTGTGATTGCTCTAACTTCCGCAATTTTAGAGATATCTGGCTCTTTTTTTTTTAAATTGTAGAGTTTCATTAAAGAAAGGTTGTGGTATTGTGTTTGGTGTTAACTGGTGAAATGATTATTTCTTAATTAAATTTTTAATTTTTTAAAAATTTCATTAAAAGATTACGTAAAGGTCACCTTCAATTTTTCCAATTGAAATCCCCATTACTCATTGCATATTCTTATAATTTACTTCGAGAGCTTCTTAAAACATTATAATAAAGTACTTTTCCAATAAATATTTTAGAAAATTTTAAATTTAAAAAATTCAAATTTCGCAAACAAAACTTCCTCTATGAGGAAACCAAACTAATAAATACTAAGACTGATGCATTAAATAGAATATAAACACACTGAGAGAAAACGAAATAGTTCTGGCAACTATAATTTGGCAACTCTGAAATTTAAGTAGTTGCAACTAGTTTTACAAAGTAATAGGAACTATAAAAATATAGTCACGCTAACTACATTTGTGAACTATTAATTGATAGTGAAATAGCGACTCAACTATAATTACACAGTTATATAGACTTCATACAAGTAAGATATTATGACAACAACATTTTTCCAGTTTAGACAAATATTTAGACAAATATGTAGTTTATCCAATGATTGACTATAAATGGTTAATATTAGTATGTTTTCTTAGTTCATATAACTTATTTGTTGTTGTTACTGCAACTTTTTATAGCACATAGTTGAGGCGCTATTTATCCACAAATTTCTAGTTGCTGATACGACTTTTTTCTCTGAGTGCATCTAAATGATGAAGAAGCAATATGCAAATTCCTAATTGTTTGTTTTCCTAAAAAAATTTGTTTTCAGTTTTTCATGCCAATGTGTTCAGAATGTTCTAAAACGTCGAAAATCACATTAGGATAAAGTGTCCGTATGTGTGTGTAACGGATTGTTGTCTGTGGTTGCTCTAACTTCCGCAATTTTAGGGATATCTGGCTCTTTCTTTTTTAAATTGATAGTTTCATTAAAAGAAGGTTGGTATTGTGTTTGGTGTTGACTGGTGAAATGATTCTTTCGTAATTAAATTTTTAATTTTTAAAAATTTCATTAGAAGATTACTATAATGGTCACCTTCAATTTTTTCAATTGAAATCCCCATTATTCATTGCATATTCTTATAACTTACTTCGAGAGCTTCTTAAAACACTATAATGAAGTACTTTTCCAATAAATATTTTAGAAAATTTTAAATTTAAAAAAATTCAAATTTCGCAAACAAAACTTCCTCTATGAGGAAACCAAACTAATAAATACTAAGCTTGATACATTAAATAGAATATAAACATCTAAGTGATGAGGAAGCACTGTGCAAATTCCTAATTTTTTTTGTGCACCCTTTTAATATTGTGCGAATATAAATACATTTTTATCTTTCTTTCCTCTCGATTCTCTCGAAAACAAAAATTAATCGCTAAGAGAATATTAAATTCGAAAGGAAAGGGGAGACACTTTCTAGCACTTTTTTCATTTCGTTCCACGTCTTACCTTTCTTTCTGCGGACGCGGTACGATCGTAAATAATCATCCAATGTAATAAGACATCACCGAGTGGGTCAGCACCTACGCGCTGATACCATCTTTATGGACACGATAATGTCGGAAGTTGTATATTTTTTTAGATGTGCCAACATACTAGCCAATTATGTCGGCGTGCCGATTCGAGTAAGCGGCACTCGATTTCGCTGAAAAGATGAAACTGATATAGCTCCTAATGTGAAGCGCAACCGCTCAATTAGTAAATTAATAATTAAATATAGATCAACGCAGCGATAGAGCGAGATTAGGATAGAAAAGGAAGAAGGAAACAAGTTAATGCACGCGAGTTACATCTCTCTCCGTTGCTCGTCGCACTTAAGTCCGCGCCTCCTCGTCTAATCCCTCGCTGATGTCACGCAAGAAAATTAGCGTCGTAGGTGCGGATTATCGCGCGCATTATCCGCGATTATACGCATTAACTGACGAGGGGGGGTGTCGTTTCGAAATCCAATTATCGCGTCACGGTGCGGGGAAAAAAGGCGCCCAACGACATTTTCACGACGCGATAGTCTTAAAACGTTTAGTCCGAAAGCTCGTTCTCTCTCTTTATCTCCCTCTCCCCCCTCTATCTCTCTCTCCCCCTCTCGCGCGTCCGGTTCTCTTATATTGTACTTTTATCGAAACTCGGCGGCAGTAAAACGTGCCCTCGCGCGACCTGACCGCTCCGTTCTCGCTCTCTAAGCGCGACTTGCCGCGATTTCGCCGCGCCGCGAATCCAAACGCTTTGTCGTTTCGTCGAGTTGCAACAAAATATTCGTTCCTCGTGGCAATAAACGACGTCGTTAACGACACACACAGTGCTCCCCCTCTCCCTGTATTTCTTCTCTCACGCGCGGCCGTTACTACTGCCCTTTTATTGCCGGTAAATTACACACTTTATTCGCCCGCGCGACGACCCGAAAGCAAACTATATAATTGAACGGTAGTTAAAACTGCGGTAGGTCAAGTTCCTCTTTTTTATTCCGGCCTACTCGGGTCTCTCGCCTCTTCCTCGTCGCCGCTTGTCGTCGTCGCCGCCGCGCCTTCCGTCGCGTTTTATTTTCAACGTCACCGCCACGTCGATATTGCGACATTTCCTTCGTAATTAATCTTTTTTTTTCTCCCTCGCAGGCAACGATCTTATCCGCGCGAGCGCGATACGGAAGCGGTTTTAATTTAATTCCGCAGAAAACACGGCGAATTAATTTACATCGTCGTACGGCGATCCCGTGCGATGCCTGACCATGGCGCGTACGGAAATACGTACGAAAATTGCGATAATGCGCGATGCGTGCCGACGCGACGCCGGAATTACGCTGAAATTACGCCACCGGGAGCGTAATTAATTTCGATCGTTATCGCGCGGAATCGGGACGATTCTGAGAAGAGAAGGCGCGCGAAAGGGGGAAGCGTGCTGCATGTTCCTTCTCCTCCTCTTTCATCTCCTTGTCCCCTTCTTTCTCCCGATGACACTTAAATTCCGAAGACGATAAAATCACCACATGGCGAAACAAAGTCGCGAATCAGCCGGAGGATAGCGGCGTGAGAGGACTTTCCGTCGCGCTGCGTTTGTTTCCCGCCCTCGTCCTCCTCGCGAATCCAATCCCACCGCACCGCCGAGAGACGCCGTAAATTTTCAGTTTATAATCGTCGTCGATGCGAAATTACCAGAGACGGAGATTTCTCTCCGCAAAGAGACTCATTCCCTCGTGTACAAACGGCCATTTTGTTACTTAATTCCGAGACGTTCGCACTGCGTGTATGTACAAGGTGATCAGCACAGGGATCGATGTCTCTTCGCGATCGTTAAATCCGGAATTTAAGTGACACCATTGCTGGGTGAAAACGTTGTGCAGTTTATTGTTTGTATCTCGCGCCTTTTCTCCATGCCAGGTAAGATCCTTTCCGAGATCAGAAGCCGAGGAAAACGTCCGGTAGGGTAAGGTTGCTTAACTCGTACTGCTGCCAAGGTGTAGCATTGCGCATAATGGCGGTCGAGTATTGAATTTTTGGGCGAAATCTGATTGGTTCATTCGCATTTAGCCAAATCTGATTGGTCCTCTACTGCGGTTTGGGGCAATCTGATTGGCCAAAATGCTTCACCTTGTATTCTTTCCACCATACTGCTGCCTAAGTCGTATCCCCTAAATATCTGAGCATGCATAGTGACAGCAGCGCCTTTAATGGTTTTAAAATGCAATAGCCAGTCGCCACATTGGTAAACATTGAGTGGCATGTATGTACAATAGCGCTCAAAAGTCTTTTGACAAATACTTTTCTGTGAATTACTTTATTAATATCAATACTACACTATATTAAACTTTATAATATAATCTTTGCATATAATAACACATATGTTTATAACAAAAATATATCTTTGCAAATATTAATAAATATTACATAAACAACGTAATAGATCTGTTTAGAAAGTAACGTATGAAAACTGATTGTCAAAAGACTTTTGAGCGCTACTGTAGCCGGCGTGCTCGTTAGAATGATTTCACCTAGGTATAAAGATTATTACATTTAAATAAGAATAATTTTATATCATTTCTTCTAAGTATGATTTAGGCTACAGGTGGTACAGTTTGGGAAACCGGTTCCCTTAGTTGTATATCGAACGTATCATTTTTAAAAAATTTGTTAAATTAATATAAAAGATACAGATATTTCTACGTTTGTTGTAACAAATTGAAACTTTATTAATTAAAGTTACAGATAATACACATGCTTTTGATTTAATTAATCTACCCTTCAATCTATAGTCATTTCTCCTTACGGGGTACGACTTAAGCAACCTTACCCTACCTTGTAACTCGAATGGCAAGTGCGCCGATCGGTTTGCTAAAATCGAGTACTAGTGGCACGATTTTTCTCGAATCTCGCAAGAGCCACGCTAGTTGTCACGCACGATCTACAAATGTTGAAAGGAAGCTTCTAGACGACCGCTTATCGTACCTGTCTGTCCACTCGGGAAGGAGTCGGATTTAATGTTATTTAGGACGTCATTAAGACGGAATTATTTTCCCGTTAGACAAACACAGATATCCATAGAGAAACGAACGCAGCGAAACTTATTTGCACGCCGAGGAGAAGAAGAAGAAGAAGAAGTGCGGTCGGTCCGAAGGCGAAGAGGGCCCGTGGCTCCTTTTATTGTTAAATAAATAATCAACTAGTTGTTCCCCGCGTTAGGCATAATTTATTAGCCTACCTAGCACCATCGGGGCCCCTCTTCTCCCTGAAATTCCTTCCTCTCCGTTTCTCTTCGCTTCTTCGCTACCGCCTCCTCCTCCAACGCCTTCCGCATCTCCTGTGCTCGTTTGGAGCTTGCTCGGAGCACATCTCTCGTGCACAGACCGCAGACCGTTTATTCTTCCCTTTCGTCTTTCCTGCCCTTTTTCGATTCTTTTTGCGTTGGTGGCTTATGCCAAGCATACGAGCTCGGTTTCCTCCTGCACTTTCTTTAATTGACAATCCGCCAGTGTTCTCCAGCCCGGTTCCCCAGGTGGGAACGTATCGACATCTGCGGCGCGCACCGCCCGACGACATCGTATTGTCTCCACGATTTTTACTCGCCTTTCTCTCGTAAAGGATACCTTCGCACATACCTCTCACCGCGTGCACACGCGTCCCACGAATAGTGCATGCACATGCGTACGCTGTTCCCCGCTTCGCGTTTCCTTGCGATTTACGAGTAACAACGAGGTCCCTGCTCTGGGCGCCAAGTCTCATTAGAGAGGCGCCCTTCTTGTGAATATTGCGATACTCGAACTCGCCAAGAAACACAAGACTTTAGTAAAAGTTACCAGGAAATGCTCGATTTTTTAAGGCAATTATTGCGTTATTTTACGTGAGATCATATAATCAGAAAAAATAATAAAATATTAATAATTTTATAAAATAAAATTATGATAATTAATAAGAGATACAACACAAAAAAGTAAGACCATAAGGTGTCTTATAATGGACGGTTAAAGCATTCTTTGACAATTTGTAGTCGATGCTAAGGCCGGGCTTCTGAGTTATAAACGCAAATGTAGAGGCCCATGTCGCGCGCCCCGGGAGGGTGGTTGCGCTGGTAGTTCCAATACCCAAAAAGCATACACGGCCGAGTCGGTCGGACGCAACAAGAAACGGTATCCTTCCCACCAGTCCTGTTGTTACCACGCGGCCAAGTGGAAGTTAAGCGCATGCAGAACAAAGATACAAGGAGCCGAGAGTTGCGATTCCGCCGGTCGGCTTTTGCAATATTGTTCTCCTTCATTGGGCGATCATTCCGTTCGTTCTGTTCGTCCTTCCCTCGCAACCGCGCCTTCAACACTCGCGAATCCTCGACAGGGACCCAGCTCGGTTCCGCTCAGAAGGTAATTAAATATCTGTGGTCCGGGCACGCCAGCCCAATGCGCTACCTTAACGATTGTCTCTGGGTCAGAGGTCGGGCCCAACGTAGATGTACAGGCACTGCGCGAGCACACTTATGACCTTCTCTCTTAAATAGGATATACTTATATATGTATGTATATATATATGCATATACAACGCGAGAGAGAAAAAGAGAGAGAGAGAGAGAGAGAAAGATAGAGGGGGGAGGAAGAAAGAGTGAGCAACCATCATCACCACCGTGGCGGCTATACGAAGCAGCACGAAGAATAGCATGGGAATTATTATGCTTATTAAGGTGGAAAGTAATAAATTATAGGCGGCTAATAATGGGAACCGCGAGAGGCGTAATTGATGTATGCAGAGGAAGTTGTTCTGGTCTGGCACCGTGCGCTCTTCTCGGATATGCGTGTAAACATACACCTATGTTACACGTAATATTGTATATACATCGTGTGGAAAATATTTAATGGCGTACAGAGGCTCCGCTCTCTTACCTTTCTCCCCCTCCCTCTCGCTCTCTCATTCGGGAGCGTCTCTTACGCTGCGGCGTCGTGGCGTTTTAAAATTTAAAAACTAAATTGTTTACAATACGACGCGCGCCTCTTTTGTTCCACCTTTTACCTGCAGGTAGAACGATCGGCAGACTTCTTTTGCTCTCCTCACGGAGCAATAAAAGTGCCAGCTATTTATTGCTAAGCGCCACCATATAACGATTCCCCGAGATGCGTCGCGGCTGTTCGAGGGAGGGCTGGTTCGACGGAGGTCAATAAACCGATTCCACTCTTAATTAAATCTAAGACAATACCTCCCTCTTCTTCCTGCTGACGCTAATTAAAGCAAACAGTCGACGGCAATAAAAGGCGCCGAGACGCGAAATGAAAAGATGCCGTAAAAGTGGCGATTTCTAGGTTTATCGAGCCAAGTAACCATTCTGTGCAACAACCGTTCACAGCGAGAGAACGAAAAAAATTAAACTTAATTAATTAATTAATTAATTTTCTAACGTAGGAAAGCAATAGCGAGAGAGTACTCGATCGTTTATTGATTCCGTGTACAAGATAAGGTAGATGGAGAACGAGAGAAAATAAAGAGAGTACGAGGGGAGGAAAAAAACAAGCGTGCCGCCGATACACGTGTGCGTACATAGTTTGCGCGATAATGGCTGCTCGCCGGGCGATATAGAGATAGCCTCGGTTAAGCTAACCTATCTCTCCATGCACGAGGGAAGAGAGGAGGGTAGGAGGGTCGCCGGTTGGCAGGGTTAAGCATAAATCAATCAGTCTGCATTCAACCGCGAGCGGAGAGAAGGCAACCACCGGTTTCGAACGTCTCGAAAGTTCACGGTAGGTGGACGTTCGGGACGTTTGTATCAACATTTCTGTTTGCACTGCGAAATATTTACGTCCACGTCCCTGTCTCGGCGGAGACAGAGAGCTCTCCGTGACAAAGAGACGCAAATACATCTTATTCAACATATACATGTATTCACCATTCGCGGTTCTGAAAGTATAAGATATTTCTCTTGCGGTCCTGAAGGTCTGAAGTTGTAGTACTACCGTAGCCTTGAAGCGACATCGATAATCGAGGAATTCGTGATTGACGACATTGCTTGCGTGACTGTAATGGCTCTCAATCGCGATTGCCGTACCGATCAGCGCGGGAAACGATCTCGTCTCGTTTGTATCTCTATGTACCACGACAGCGGCGTCGGTAATTCGCGTTCCATTCGTAACGCAGACACCTACTCGATGGCTGGTACCAGCGGCCACATCCCGCTTTACCGTCGTGCCGCATCGTCGCTCGCGGTAATAGGATTTCACGTGAGCAGCCTCCCAAGCAGCGGCGGCCGAAAATCGCAGGAGTTTATGTAGCGAGATGCGGTCGCCGCGCGTTGCAGCAACTGTGGAACCAGGAGGGGAACAGAGGAGAGGACGGGGAGGAAAAAGAAGAAGCCGCGAGATACAAAGAAAGCGGGGAGACGTCGCTCGCGGCGTCGAGGAAAGTGGTAGAGAATAGAGCGGACAGGAGAGAGAGAGAGAGGGGGGGGGAGAGGGAAAGACACAAAGAGTGGGCAGGGGGCAAGAGAGTTTCGAAGAAAGAGAGGAAAGAGAAGAAGAGAGACAGAGAGCAAAAGAGACGTTGGGGCTCCTACAATTTTAATTAACCCGATACCGGGCACAGAGAACCGATCGCGATCGAATCGGGTGCACGATCTACAAGGAATCTACATAAGATCCTCCACTCGCGGCTACAACTCAATCCCCTCTTTATATTCCGCGCTCGAGGAGCCTTAACCGAGGGGGCCCCGTGGGGCCCGCGCGCCCAGACACCACGATGCACAACACATAATCCTCGCCGTTGGTCCCGCCACGGCTCCTACGTTCCCCTTATCTCGTCGAGGATCGAAGATAGTAGCTTCACTGCCCGCACTCGCTGGCTCCTCGCCGGCCAGGATCTCGGCGGGCTCATATTGTCCTTCGTGCGGCATGTAACTTACCGGCGGCAGCAAGAGAGGGAGAGAGAGATGGTCACCTCTTTTTCTCACGAAACCCTCCTTCTTGGCTGCGAGATGCGTGCGCGTTTGCTCGCCTCGTGCGTAACGAGCAAATATTTGAACGATAAATGAGAATATCGCGCATTTTTAGGGAAAAAAAAGGCGCAACAGTTAGAATTATTTTTTTTCGAGCAGGACCTCCGTCGCAGTTATCTTTTTCATTTGAAGGGAAAACAAACGCTAAGCCACGCAAGAAAATGCTTCGCGAGACTACCAGCTTACGTCTATTGACAAACTGAATTACAGCCGTAATAAAAAGTTCTATAGAATATAATCGAAAAAGTCGCGGAAAAAAATACTAAATATCATCGATAATCTGTAAAATCTTTCTTTCTTTCTTCCTTAATCATTCGCCCGAAAAATTAGTTGTCTACGATCGCCTTCAAGAATTTCTTATTTTATCACATCCGTCATGTATTCTGCCTTAACTCTTTGAAGCACACATTTTTCTTTATTGTTAATTTACAGGCAACCTATGTACTTAAAAGTTTTTTGGGTTGCTGATTACGAATCTGTGGTCGAAATTGAAAAATTCAAAATGGCGGATCCAATTTCACGCAAATCGCTTAAATTTTCGCAATTTAGGCCCGCCATTTTGAATTTTTGAATTTCGATCTCAGATTCGTAATCAGCGACCCCAAAAATCTAAAGTATGCAAGTTTTATGACGATATTACTTATAGATCACTGTAAAATATATTTTTTCTGAAAAATATGCAATTTTTCACAATTTATTTATTTATAGCATTATTACAATTAACAAAATTTGATTCTTCACATTTTTTATATATTTGCTAACATCTTGTAGATCTTAAAAGTACAAAAAATCCGGATGAAAAGATCAAAAACATAGTTTAAATAATTAAAAATTAAGAAAAAAAGGTGGGATTGTGGGATCCCACCATGCTTCAAAGGGTTAAATACTGCCTAACGCGTAACAAGCTCGAGCCGAGCGTCCTTTTAATAAGATCGTCGCGGTCGTCGTAGAATTTGCGTTTATGCTGGCTGCGTCATTATAAAAATCCACGCTCGCGTATGTGTCTCACGATATATTAGCGCGTTTACGAAATCCGAGTCGAGCCGCGACGCAAGAGAATAAATAAACGCTTCCAGATCTCCGATGTGCCTGCGAGACCGTCACGACTCTCGCGTCACGTTCTTTTTAGGACTGCAACGACGACTCGGTCCCTCGGTCAGCCTATGGTACAGAGCGGGCCGGTCGCGTGAGAGATCCGGCTGACAAAGACAAATAATATCGATAATATTCCGCATCGAAAGTATCCCGTCCGGATTGGCCTAAGTCTGACGGGCCAAGCGCGGTACCGGCTATGTCTGCGTATTGTGCATCCACGTGCGTGTACGCGACGCACGTACAAAGGCGCTCTCGGATCTCGTGCCGACGGAGATACGGATGCACCCGTACGTGGCTGAAGGTTCGTAACACGATAGTGGCCGTATGTAAAACCATCTGGTGTAAAACGAGCTGCTGGCTCGTTCAAGTATTAAATCGGGCCTCTCTTACTCTCTTTCCGATTACATCCCTCGTGGCCCCGCCACCCCCCTCGCCGTGGTCGTCGTCGTCGTCGTCGTCGTCGTTGACTGCCGCCGCTCTTTTTTTTTTCTTTTCTTTCCCTATACCGCAGCAGCACCCTTTATCCTCCACCTCCTCCTCCTTCTCCTCCTCTTTTCCCGGCCTGTCGATCGACTCGCGCTGCATGGAGATCCCCGCGTGCGCAGAATCTGTTTAAGCCGACCAGCAACAACCGCCGTGCCGCGCATTCCGAGCTTAACGTCGCAACGCGCGCCAAATGAACTCGTTAGCGGTGTGCGGTGCCCGCGAGTCGGTTCTTCGGCCGCTCGACCGAGCGTGTCTCTTCCTATTAAAATCCACGCGCTTACCGGGCCAACCGAGGAGCGAGAAAGGGGCCTCTCGATCGCGATACCGATCGCGATACCGATCGCTCGTTGCATGATGAATGAATCGCGGACTACCGATACGAAAGCATGAAAAAAAGTTGAAAGATCTTTATCAAATCGACAATGATAACATATATTAGAAAAGAAACTAAAAAAGATATGTACTTCTATTCTTTCGCTCGTTAGTACGGCACTTCCTCCCGTTGTATCGTGTCGGCGATGTCGTTAGCGGGAGCCAGAGCGCCGAAAGGAAAGCACGAATTATGCAAGTGGATCGTGCTCGTGCACTTCGTACAGCGAGGAGGGTACGGTCGTCGAGAACTGTTCGTTAAGTCGCCGCATCGCGAGGGTGGCGGTGAACGGTGAGAGTGGCGACGAGGGGGCATGCGAGCATCGGCCATGGGAGCATCGCCGATTTCTTTTTTATCGGATCTGCCCGCCTCGAGGATCTAACCGTCTCCCGCGAGTCGACGGGCACATGCAACCGCGGGAAGCTGCTCAAGCGCCGCCGCCATCGTCGCCGCCGAGGTCGCGATGCCCGGCATTCCTAACGTTAGGGCCGGCAAAACGCATTAGTTAACGGCCCTGAAAATGACACTTTGTATCGGCTAATGGGTAATTAAAGTCCCGGAGTTACGTTTCGCTCGGAATTTATTAAACGCGCCGCTGGGACGCGCGACTCCGGCCCGACGTACTCGACGCGGCTGGATATCGGATCGGCGCGTTTATGGGGATCCGCCACTTAAAACCTGCGAAAACGCAGATAAGGGACGCTCGTACGTCGAGAGTCCTCGCCTGTCCCGCTCAGGATTACGATACGTCCCCGTCGGTCGGTCCTTCCGAGCCGATCTGAGAATCGCCGATGCGCGCCGAGACTACATTCGACGCTAAATGTGGCAGTTTGATTCGTATCTGAAGTGACATGAAGTGCCGCTTGATAAGATTATAATTTTAGAAGAAATATATATCTGAAGGAACGAGTGCGATCTTACAATACCGACTATTGTAGACGTTTATATCCTGGATTCCAAATTAACAGATAAATCGAGGCAAATCTGTGTGACGCGAATACGAGACTTGAATAATAATCGTTGGTGGCATGTTGTTAAAACAGAAGCGGATATAGCCGATCGATGACAGTTTGCGAGCGAAATTGGACGAAATTGCTCCAAGAACTGGATGGAATCATGGGAGCATCATCGACTCGCGGCGCGCGCGAGCATGCTTTTCATTGCGCGATTCATCGATATTACGCCGAAGAACTGCGATCGCTCGGCTGAAATCAACTTGACGTTGCGTGTCGTTTTACATAGCGCTTTTATTCGTACATTCCTTTCTCCACAATTTCATCTCTACGAAACATTCGTGAAATCCCTTACAGTTATATTTCGCAGTTAACAATATGTACCTTCGACAATACAACCATCATATACTAGCAGTAACAGCTAACGACTACAATGGCAACTCATTTACTTACGTAACGATAGTATATTAATATAGAAATACATGTGTGCGTACATATTTTGCGCCACTTACGCGGTATCGTCGTTTCCATCGTAACGCGATTCTCTGCCAATCGTCGTTGCCAATCAAATCGCGACAATACTCGATCGATATCGAATAAACGGCGGTTTGACGACTTACATCGAGATGTCTATTATGTCGTTAAGTTTAAGAGTTCGCTTTAGTCCCGAAGCAACCTCGACGCCGTGAGAAACGATTCCGTGCGCCGACCTCTTTCTTTCCTTTCTTTTTTTTTTCTTCTCGTCTGGCGTTCCGAGAGAGATCTCGCGACGAACATATTTAATAATAACGCCGGGCCGATTTATCACGCGCGTTAATGAGAAAGAAGTCGTATGCTGCACGTCATCTCGCGCCGCGCCGACTCGTTCTTAATGGGTCTTGCCTACATTCATCGTAACCAATCTACGGTACAAACTCTATCTAAGGCTACGGCTGCAGCTACGGCAACGGCGACACTTAAATTTAATCCTAACACGCCGAAGACGACGTTTTTGCGAGCGATATCTCACCGGGGAGGATCACGCTCCTTCTTGCGCAAAATATTTACGTGAATCATTCTCGAGACGCCGCTCGGAGGGACGCTCGATGCATCGATCTAAGAGAATTTCGTAGTAATAATGCGTTACGAATATCCTACATTATGCGCAAGTCAACGCGCGGATATTAAAACACTTTGCGCAAAGAAAAGCGTCAATAAATAGTATTAAGGCGTACACGTTAAAAGTTAACATTAAGATAAAAAGTACGATGCATGTACATATATTATTTATGCACAATGCTCGTCATCGCGCATTTACGCTACAACAGGTCTTCACTTTCGGATGTCCAGCTCTCCCCGACTATTATCATTCTCATTTCACGTATCCACGGTCTTAACGCGGTACAAGCAAGTCAAGCGCAAAGGTTGAAGCGTGAGAGGGAGGCGACGCGGTAGATGAGGCTGGATAAAGAGCGGGAGGGGAGAGAGGGGCACGGGGGAGAAGAGTAGCGGGTCTCGTCGACGGGACAGGGACTAATGCCTCTTAATGTGGTTCTGGGAGAGCTGGAAGATAATGAAATTGTGGAGAGCGCCCTCAAGTGTCTTAAGAAAGCCCTGCCACTGACCTTTCTCGTAGTTGATTTGCCTCTCCTGCTGCCTCGCGTTGTCGGCCGCGACCTTGAGCAGACCCTGGATATTCCTCAGCAGGGTCTCCGTACTCGAGACCGAGGGGTCCTGGGCGCTCTGAGACACGGCGACCGCCGCCGAGGCTATCTGCGAGTAGTTCAGGGCCTGGGGAGGACTTTCCGAGCCTGGCGCTGGCAATGGCAGGTTCTCTTGCACATCCGATAAATCTGAAAGCAAAATTTTCACGTTACTTCCTCCTGGAGAGTTTTCCACGTTATTTTCTCGAGACAACGAAATCGACGGGGACCAACGGCTTCGAGAAATATTTCTCGGGGATAAATAAATGCCGTCTATTCTGTAACGCGCGGAGCTTTCATCTCGCGTGGAGATTCCTTCTTAGCGAGAACGCCACATCGTTGTCGGGAGCAAAACGTCAATGATAAATTCGCCGCAACGAACGTCGAACAACGTCCCAAGTACAAGGGGCAGGTCCCGAGACTTATACAGCGTGCGTGTCTCGAAGTCGTAATCTCACGACGACTACTTGTTACCCTTCGCCACTTTTTGATTTAACATCAACGCGGGCGAATTAAATTCACGATTAAACGCTACATGGCGTTCCTCGGACGATTAGTCGCGTCTCGGCCGACTGGTTGTTTGTCATCTCACTGTGAAATACCGAAGAGCAACGAAATATCGTTATCGATGACCTAGCAATATAATTTACAGTGCTTATTCGATTGTTCGGGTGAAATTAACATTCTTAGTTAATATTATACACTGAAAAAAAATGCTGTTGCTTCAATTAAAGTCTACGTCACGGGCTGCCACAAACATAAATAGTTGATTCAATTGTATTATGATTGGACCAAATATTTAGATTATTAAAAGAATAATTTCAATCATAATTGAATGAACTATTTATGTTTGTGGCAGCCCGTGACGTAGACTTTAATTGAAGCAACAGCATTTTTTTCTGTGTACATTTTTCAAAAGACATCGCTAAATTTTCTATTCCAAATTCGAAACAGCTGCACTGAATCATCAATATTATATTATGCCTCTTTGATAATTAGGAGGGCGAATCAAACTGGACCATCCCGGACTGAGACACTTCTTGGAAACACGTTCTACTCGAAACGCATTGACACACGCTGGCATTCTGTCGCGCTATAGAGGGGTCTGCGCACGTGGTCATCGTTCCCCAAGATCAGCGATCCGGCGGGATCGTCGGAATAAAGGATGCCTTATGGTTATTGCCGCAGGGCCCCGGAGAGTGGCGGTGAGACAAGATGTCTGCGTGGGTTCCAGGCTTAAGTGATCGCTCGTGGTACCGGCCCACACCGTAGGCTTTAGCAGCCCGGCTGCTTTACGGCCGACGATATGTAGTTTATTGTATCGTCTTTTAATTATCTGCGCGCACCTACAACGCCACTCGGCAATCAGTTACTTATTGCCATTGGCCGATTTAATGCTCAGCGCACCTTCGGTGCCGATCCGCCGGGACCGGCACCTTTTGATAGGGAAACGCGTCGTCTCTCCTTTCCTTTCGATCCCTCGTCCTCCTAAAATCGCGCATGATCATCTTCTCCTTTTTCTTCTCGGCGTTATTCCGTGCGCTTATATCTTTCTACCGCGACCCATTACAATTATCAGGACGAGAGTCACCGTCCTCTTGGAATCTTTTCGCCGCGTGAGTTCGCCCTTCGCCCTTTGAATCTCTGGACGAGGATGCGAGAGGAATTGTCCATAGTGAGAAAGGCGGCAAGAAAATTATCCAATGCGTGCACTTACAGTCAGTAACCCGTCCGAGACTTGAAAAAAAAAACCATATCCCCGATGAAGCGAATGAGCGTGATAATCGGAAATGGTCGGGGACGATTCGGTGAAGACCGTCAGATGCAAAATCAACGACGAATCGTGGTGAATCCGATTCCGAGAACGAGAGCGAGAGATAGTGGCGCGTCTCATTAAATCAGAACTGCATTCCACGAGCGTGTACACTCCCACGGGCGTTCGACGATGGTTCTACTTCGATCACCCGCGAGCATCGTGGGTAGGATGTACCCATGTATTGCGTACGACACGCTGCGAGACACGGATTTTGATTCCCCCTCTCGTCGTACACGGCCCGCGCCCGGAATTTATACGTCTAACTCGCGTATTTCGTGGAATTTACGGGCCCACTAATTCGGGGGTACACGCGGGATCCCCTAATTTTGCGGGCACGCGGCGGTCCCCGACGTTTTCTAGCCAGCCTCTGGCAGCGCGAAGGCAGCCGAATGACGGATAATCTTATGATTTCTGTAAATTCTTACGGCCCGCTATCGTCGTCCCCGTCGAGAATGCCATGTCCCGATTCGCCCGTAAATCACTCGTGACCGCGCAAGGCGCGCTTTCTCCTAACGACTTTTGGCCCCGATGCATTAAATCGCGGCCCGAAAGGAACGAAATTAATTAAGACAACGCGAGATGATCAAACGCATCTTCCTTCTTTTTTTTTCCTTTTCCATAGGAAACGCATTGGTGATGCGGAATCGATCCCACGCGGTGGATACGCGACTTTACGAGCGGTCCACGGGCCCCATTAATTGGACCGGCCAATTAACATGCCGACGTGACAATGGTCGAGTAGATTAGAAATCAAAACGATTATGACGCTTCGGTGAATCCGGAGCGCCGGAACAAGGCAGGGAAGGATAGCGGTACAAAGCTCAGACGGCGATTCGATCTCTCGATCCATCTTTCATTAGAAAAATGAAACTAAATACCGAAGATACGAGTCTAATGATCGCTTTGCCCCGACAGTGACGCTTCTCGCGTGGATACCGCGCGTTTTGGAGGTACCGTCTGATAAGGGGATAAGCTCATTCGATGTCGCGAGGCACATGACGCATTCGATGAATCAATGAAAGAGCAACAGTTAATTTAATATTTCGACATTTAATATTTCGACAAAATATTACTTTTTCGATAAATTCGAGACAATTAAAAACGTTCGGGTCTACATGCGACTTGGCAACCGCTGCGGCGCGTTTCTCAGAGCGCGATGGAAGACGAATCCCGAAGCGTCCCTCGCGCTCTCTCGGTAGAGATGATGGATGAGAGGCCCTGACCCGCCAGTCGTCTAGAAGAACTCGTCTTTAAACGCGGCGTGTCCGGCAAAATCGATATAATTATTTCACGAGCACGAATCTTTTCTCACTGTCTCGCTCTCTCCTTCGAATCAAAATCGTCCTTTCGACATTCGCCGAACGTTAAGAGCGAAAGAACGCGCATTTTATCGCTCGGTTTTAATTGATTGCCAGGCGAACGATCTCTTTCGAGCCGATCGCTTTATCAGAGATATAAATGGCCGAGAACTCGCGTATCCTTCCTGTCGCTTACGGTTGAGCCGCCTCGCACGCTCAAAAAAACATACCTTCGTCCTTTTCATTGTCGTCCTCGAGGTCCTCCGACAGATTGTCGTCCTCCTCCTCGTCATCTTGAGAACGGTGCGACGCGCCCGCCTCGCTTCCGGACTGCTCGCCCACGCTTCCGCTTCCCGCTGTTTTTGAGAGATTTAGAACCGGGCTGTGACCGTTGGAGGAGCCTGAAACAAATGCAAGGATATTGTGACAAAATCGATTAAAGATAAAATTCACATTCGCATGCCTATCGAGTATACGTAAAAGCATATCTATCCTACACGGAGAAAAAGTTAAGGTTGCCACAGCAGAATAATAATTATTTTTCGTCCATCCATAAGAAAAGAGTCATGGGAACTATAGTACTCTGGAAGTGACCTATATGGTTGCTCCAACTTTAGCGAGGGTAATGGATGTTACAACCGTAATGATTATTTATAGGTACAGCTCCTGCAACCATAGTCATATACATGTTATCCTATCTGTAACCTAAAAATGTTTTATTTTGAATGTTACCCTTGAAAATGGGAATAGAGTCCTCAAATCCTATGCTTTGAAGATTTAGGTTACAGATAGGATAACATGTATATGACTGTGGTTGCAGGCTCGTAAGCTTTATCCGCATAATTATCCACAATCGTATCCACAATAATATGCACAAGAAGGATCACAATATAATACACACTTTATTTTATTTGAAAATTCTTCGTGAGTTGGTGGTAATACTGCTACTGTCTATTCTATTGTTGCGCAATAGAACTGAACTCTCAGTGCTGCCGTGCAACTATATCCTACAGATTTCTCAATTATACTATATTTATTCTGCATACCACATTAAAGAGATAGCAATAATTCTTTAGTTGAAGCAACCATATATAAGAATATTCTAACCGAATGTTACTTATCGTAAGAACTAC
>NJRL01000174.1:239701-250520 GCA_003063815.1 Aphaenogaster rudis
TGAGTGTATATATAATTAAACTTGAAATATCGAACATACATGTATTTATTTGCACGTGTGGTCTTACCATTGTGCGAGCTGAGATCCCTGGGTTTGTGGTCCAAAGCCAGCGCTCTCTCGGCATCGCCCCTCTCCTCGCGGAGCCTGCAACAAAGAAGGAGAGAGAAAAGAAAGGTTTCGTATTAATCTGGGGGATTTAAATCGACCGAGCCCGTGGAGGTGGACTCCGCCGCTACATAGGGTATTAATTAAATAATTATTCTAGTCGCTGGGCAAGGGATCCGCGTAGGAAGATAAGTACCGGTCTCACACCGCGACGGTTCTCGTCGTATCACTGTACACCGCGCATTATCGTCCTTAATCGCCTTGTCCGTCGCGACACACATCTCGCATTTATTTAACCCACCACGAAGACGCCACGAAGAAGAATCACGCTTTATGCCGCCAATGATAAATTAGTCAAATTCATTCAAAGCTATTCTCAGAAATCTACGAATTAAAAATGTGAATTTGCAAAAAGGACGAGGTTCTGCGCTTCCTTTTTTTGTATTTTATTTCGATTTCCTCGGGCATCCCAGTTTACGAGGTCGTCGCTCGTTAATGCAGCACCGCGGTTTTTCGCTCCCGCGTCACGAGAAACTTTTAATCTTAGCTTTATATTGTTTGGTACTCGTGCCCCCGGGTTCATTGTGGCTTATCCGTAATCGTTAAGATTTCTGTCTCGATGTTGCGGTTCGCATTAAGAAGCGAGCGAGGATTGCGGAATCGGGCAGCTCCCATCGTAAAGCCGCGAGAAACGAGAGAGATAAAAGCTTCGTACAAAATTGCATTTTAACGTTATTCCTCCAATCACAAAAGGCATAATTGATCTTTGTTGGCCGATTCACAGATCGCGGCTGATAGAACAATTAAGAATTATTAGCACCGTCGCGAATCTAATTAATGAGGTTGCTTCTCCGAGATAATATTACCTCGCGGCAGAGAAAATAATTTTCAAGTGACAAAAGTTCCGTAGTATAAGCACTTTGGCCAAGGGACAGATTCTTTAATCGCGCGTAAAGAGTTGAGGGTGAGAGCGACCCTCTCGGCAGCATTGCGGTAGAAAAAGAGGGACGTGCCTGCCAATGCCGCGGCTTTTATCGCAAAGTTTATGGCGGAGATCATCCACATAGTCGCGGATTTATTTTGCAAGAAATGGAGAGAGAAAAAGAGAGAGAGAGAGAGAGAGAGAGAGAAAGAGGGGAGAGACAAATGGACGTGTTTCCCAAGTGATTAGATTCTTTCAGCGCACTATATCCGTTTCTCTTCTCTCATTCTCTCTGCAATCCCCCCCTCCCTCTTTCTCTCTTTTTCCCATGCTCTTTTTCCATTTTTTTCACTCTTCCCGTACTCGACTCGCCAAATTATTCTCCGGGGTATACTTTTTCCGGCTTCGGTTCGAAGCTGCGGTTCAGAAGAGGGGGAGGGGGCGACTCTTTCGCACCTCGAATCGAACCGCGGACCATTAAGTAAGAAGTTAATATCATTAAACATAATATTGGGCGCATCTGGGAGCCGCAGAGCACTTACCGACCCCTCCGACCACCCCCGGTCCCCCTGCTCGCCGCCACAAAACCCTCCTGTCTCAGACCCACGCTTCGTTTCTGCACCGCGAACTCGGTGCCCCTCACCCTCCATCACTCCCACTCGTCCCTCTGCAACCGCTTCGCTCCTTTTCGCCCCTCCCCCCGCTCGCCGCCGACCCCCTCCCTACCCTTAATTTTTTAATGAGAAAATGCTTTCAAAGAGCCAGAGAGAAATACTGTGTCTACGAGCGATAAGTTACGGCAGTGTTAAGGGAAACGGAGAGAGCCTTTATGTGCGCACCTCGCAGGCCGCAAAATGTAAAGACTCCCCCGACCAGGAAGAGTCGAGAAAAGAATATTTCGCCCCCTTGAAATGGCCAGCGCAGATATTATGGAAATCTAACTGTAATATATAAAAGTAATAGAAAACGGAGGGGTATGGATGGGAAGTTCCATTGAGCATAATAATGGCTCGGGAAGACATCGCCATTGGATGCTCGAATAGCGTAATGAATTAATTTCGATGATAATTAAATTTTAATTGGTAATACGAGTCCATTAAGACACAGAGGTAACCGGCGGCGCGGCGGTAGACTTGGTCCTGTTCCTTTCGCACGATCTGTATCCCACTCTCTTTCCAACGACCAAGTCGTCGATAATCTGCAGAAGCGAACTGGTAAATGGCGGTGGGGGGAGGGAGGGAGGAGGGGAACGTCAAGAAAAAGGCGAACAACGGGGAGGGAGACGGAGAGCGCGCGAGAGCGCGGAGCCGATTCATTTAGACGTCGCGGCCTCGCAATAACCGGCAACGAACCGAGGTTATTAAATTTGTAATTAGTCGAATATTACGTTCGACGTCGCGGCGCTCACCGTGTCTACACGTCTACGGTTACGGCGGCGCGGCGTCCGCGCCGTTGCGTATCCGCGTGTACGTGCGCCCGCGTATTCGCGTGCGCGAATACGTTAATACGGGTTTCATTATGCGCGCGTAATACGGCTCCTACGCTCACGGATGTCGACGATATGCGAATAATTATCGTGGGCCCTACCTCTGCCGGGGGTATAGGACCACGATGGTTCGCCTCGCACGCGGGAGAGAGAAACCGTTTTCTCGACAAGGAATAACGAGGCGCCGTATCCACCAGTCGAAATTACAGCCTCGTTAGCCAAGGGGGGTGGGAGGGGGACTAGCCGAACGTTTATATTAAATTCGGTTGTGCGTCGTCGCGATTATTAATTCGTTGATAAATAATCGCCGCCGCGATTCGCCTACGCTTTGCGCGCCGCGAAACTAATAAGCCACGCCGAAAACGAAAGCGCGCGCGCCCTTCTGTACCTTTAGCTTTAATTTTGAGTCGGTAATGATGGACTCCGCGGGGATTCCCTATTCGACCGTTCAGAAACGGCCGCCGCGAACAGCGGGAGTTCATTAAGAGGCGGCGGCGAGGTTTCGAAGGCCGAGAGAGCGAGGCCACCGGGGGATTCTAGATCATTTCGCGAAATCGGATCGCACTCGCGGATCCTCGCGGCGGAAATTACCCGTCATCTCGCGGATCTAACGCGCGAAGCAATGTATGATATCTGATATAATCTGTCCGCCCCCACCCCCCTCTCACAACTTCACCCCCTAGGATCCCGCCTCTCGGTCATATTTTTCCGATCGGCATTCCGGGGAGACGTATGTTTTTTCGGCCGCTTTGACGTTTTCGATCAAAACGGGACGCGCGACAAACAATGGGGAGGGATTTCCACGTCCACCAAACGCATCGTGCGCATAACGCATCCGATAATGACGATAGCAATTGTAATTTCGGCACGACAAAGGGCCTCTGTAAAATGGCGAAGGTATCTCCCCGCGCTCTTCGATCCGGGGCGGCCGTCCAACAGCTTTTTTAATAAACGATGCACGTGCCATCGGCGTTCCAGCATTCACATACGCCAATGAATTTTTATCACGACGCGTCGTCGCATGTCGCGGCGTGTAAACATTTTTTTTTTTACCCTAAATCGCGAATCCCCAATTATTCGCGCGTTTATCCCGTTATCGAGTAACGGGAAGCCCGAACGTCGTAATACCGATCGACACACTATTACATTCATAACTACCAGGCGAACGAGACGAAAATATTTTAGGGTCGTTGATTGAAATGAAAATTTTAATCACCGTCAAAAAATTTCAGTCTACTTTGCATACGATAAATTCTCAGGAGGTACGTTGGAATAATTCGCAATATCGGCTAATTAAACAGTTGGTCAGATTAAAAAATACACCAGCTGATACCGACTCGATGTGAAACTTTGTAACCGTTTGTTAAGGATGTTTAGGCGGTACAGGTACTTTTTCCCTGCTAAAAGTTAAGTTGCTTATGTACAATCAGTTTCGAGAGTTAAATCATTTTTCACAACATTGCATGGCATTCGATAGTGTACGTGTCACTCATAGTCTTTTTATATGTATTTGAGCGTATGTAAACGAGTCGAGAGACAATAAACATAAACATTATTAAATTTAAAGAACAAGTCTCCTAATTAAGCTAAAAATTGGTATCAACAATTATGTAGTCTTAATCGTTCTGCTTGCAAAATTTCATATTTTTTTCATCATTTTTCATTGAGATACACTACCGTCGAAAAGTTTCCGGACAAAGGTATATAAGTCGCGAAAAATTGTAGTAAAGCGCCTATTATTATAAGAAACTGAGCCAATTTTATTCAACTAATGAGAAACAAAAGAAATTTCATCAATTTAAGCCAATTTTAGTTCACACTCATACTTTCTTTTCATCGAAGAAACTACCTTTGACAGACAGCACTTGTGTCCACGATGGTAGAAATCAATCCGAGATCAATTCATTGGCCGAATTATTCAAATGCGATTAGTCAATTCTCTTTTCGTCCGAGATCTCGGACCGATTTCCAGTATCGTGGACACAAGGCTTATAACTTTTAATGACAAGTGTCGTTATCGTTATATTATCATTGCGCAGGTATAATATATGGTAAAAAAGCTGCGCAACGATAATATAACGATGACAACACTGTCGTTAAAGGTTACAGAATAGGCCCCTTAGTTATAGACCTTGTCCGGAAACTTTTCGACGGCAGTATAATAATTTTTCCTCCATTTTCCACACTACGTGTAATTTTATATTATTTAATTTTCTCAGTAACAAGCTTGTAGTCTTAATCAAAATTTAATATTTATTTCATCATTTTTCACTGAGATATAATAATTTTTCCCCCATTTTCCATAAGACTACGTGTAATTTTATTATTTAATTTTTTCATTAACAAGCTTCCTAAACAACCTCAAACTTTGACAGAATTTTTTTATGATGAAAGCTACAAAATCCAATTGGTTTCAGCGAGTTTTCATCATTTTAGTCGTAATGCCTGAACATCCTTAATTCTGTACACAAAATTAATTTCGTAGGAAGGCAAAATGTTTTCTCCGCGCGTGTACATGTCTCGAGGGTCGCTTCCTCGTAGATATTTCGACCAAGTCAAAATAATAAACGACCTGGATCTGCGAGGAGGGTTGTAACATGATCTAGAGTGCGCGTTTCTGCGAGTCCGGGAGTGAGAATTCCACCCTTAGGACCGTGACATTCGAAGCGAAAGGGGTTCCGCGACTCTCGTAACGAGTGTCCTCGTCGCAACGCGATCTTTAAAGGACTTCTTCCCATTGCAATATTGTAAGACAGTGTTTTCTCAAGTGTTGTGTCAATAATCGTGCAAACCACAAACGACATTGAAGCTTGAATTCCGTTAAATTATTCAACATAACTATTCAACATAATTATTCAACATAACGTCCGTTAAATTATTCAATTATGCGTCAGAGAAAGAACTTCGAGCTCGCGATGCGCGCCAATTTAGCGCATGAACGCGATCTAATTCAAACAAACGTAAGGGCAAGGAGGAAAAAAATGGGAGACTTAATTCGGGAATGCGGCGAGATCATAAATTACTCTGAGAGATTCCCCGTTGACGTGGTACAAGCGTCGAAACTCCGGTTTCTTCGCGCGAAGGGCGAATCGCAGGGCGATGGACTCGAATTACAAACGATGCCGTCACCGACAAAAAGGGCCCGGCCGTCCTATCTTCTGTGTTCTCCGTCAGATCCTTACAGATATTATCCGGCATATCGCGAGAGATGGACAACATTTATCAAACCACGCGCAACCCGTGGAAAGCCCTTTCCTTCAATTCAATCAGCGAATGCCTGACATTCCACGGATATCAATAGGGTAGCTGAAGTAAGACGTTTGACCCTGTAACATTAATTTCCGATTTTCTTCGATATTTCGAAGTTAATCTCATAGAAAATTATCGCTATGTTTCGAGTTATGTATAATCGTGTAAACTTAAACTCCACATCGTCGCAGGATGATTAATATTTATTCTCTTAATCTCTTTAATCTCTTTTCTCGTTTGTAAACAACCATTACGTATTCATCGCGAAAAGTTTCAGCGGATTCCTTGATCCAAAACGAGAAAAAATTTTTCCGTAAACACGCGTCCGATCCTCAACAATAGCATCCGTACGATATTCGTGTAGTATGCTAGCGGTATTGAATAACCGTTGAATGTATCTCTAATAAACACTTCCCGCTTCGGAATTTGTCTATCGGAAAATAATCGCCGGTATTCGGCAACAAGAGCAGCGCTATCGCAAAATCCATAAACATCATATCGGCATTTTCGAGCCGGATATAGTATCAAGTAACTGCAATACGCAATACTTTCAAGAATGCATAAAAACGTGCACTACGCAGAAACACACGGTCGAAGCGTCCTTATTACGTTAAGATAAAAAAAAATGATGCGCGACACATCGGTACATTTTTTCACGTCGTTCATTCCAAGTGCCTCTCTGCATTTTTCAAATTAGTTTTCACTTCTTCAGACCCTCGTCGTTTTGACTGATAGATCCGAGCGGCGGTCACGACGCAATCGTACACAGGCTACCGTAGCTAACTCCATATCAATCCGCGTGTATTCGCCCTCGCGCCTTTCCGCTCGTAACGAGTCATGATAAATGACACGGGGCCCGCCGACGATTGAGATTAATTTACCAGCGCGCGTCTCGCGATTGACTTTGACGTCTGCACACAATTCCGTCTGGTTTCCACAGCGGAAATCGCGCTGCTCTCGCTTTCTCGATATTGCCCGATCCTCTGAAATTGGCCCGATCATTCGCAAGATCGGCGCAAGACAAGTGATCGGAGTCGCGACAACGACGATTAACGGTGCGCAGAGTCACGTTGGCTGGATATGATTTTGGTGGGAGTTGGCATTATTTCGAGAAATCGATAAGCGCAGCATCTCTCTGTGAAAGGAAGAGGAGCGGAAGATCGGTGGCGGCGGTGACGGCGGTGCTGGCGATGGCCCCTCCTTTCGTTCCGACGAACCGGGCTAATTATGTATCCCTTGCGGGACCCCCGCGGACAGGAAATGAGACTCTCCCCGAGTTCCTCTATCCGCTCCGTGTATACGTATATATGTAAACGGATACGTTCACATCCACGCGAGCGACACCCCGCGATATACGTGCATACGCCCCGCGCGACTTCGAACCCCGGGCTCGAAGTGGAAACGCAGTTGGATTAAGCCCGGCCGAGGGGATCAGATACGACGATGGCGATAACCTCCGACTTTATCCTCGCGCGGGACAGCGGTTTAATTAGACGACGCCCGAGATTCGCCTGGAAATGTTGATTGAGCTAAATTGTTTCCTCGGGGGCATGCACACCGTCTTCGACATCGCCCGGCCGCGTTTTCCCTCCTCCCGGCAGTGGGATACCGACCTACGCGTTCCGGGGGTGCTAAGGAGACAATGCTGATTAAGCGACGAGATAACCGGCTGTTTAGTCAAACGACTCCCGAACCATTTCGACGGCCCGGTCGTTTCGCCTTGGATTCTGGTCGGGGCACAGAATCTTGTTAATTCATTCCGTAGAGGACGATCCTGCCGGGAGGACTTAACATGGACGGTCACGATTATAGTCTCTCACGAAAATACTGAATACTTATTTATTCGTATTAAATACGGGAAATGTAAACGGATGAAGAATACAAATATCGTCATCGTTGGTTACCAGCGTGTCACGATGACACGTTGACGACGTGCGAACAGGGACGTTAAATACGGAAAGTGATAACTTTCGGGAAGCGAGCGCTTAAGCAGGACGCGAGAAAGATGCGGCAGGACGATCTTTCTATCATCGGTCCGAGAATTCGGAGAGTACTCGTAACCGTTAGCGTCGGAACGGCAGTTAGAGTGGAAATAGCATAGGACGGGGCGCGTAAGGCGGAGAGGGATCGAGACGATGCTATCTCTTTCGTTAAACGCGACCCACGCAAGCTTCGCCGCCGTTTCGCTCGCGGTTCCACTCGTCCTCGCGTGTACGCACGCAGCGGCCGGACCGGTCGTTTACACGTGCTCCTACATGCGAGATAAGGAGCTCAGGCTAATGTTATGCGCCTCGACAAAACGACTGGCGTGTACTCGAAAATCTATAATCAACCTTCTGAAACCTTCCGTTGCCGAGATCGGCGATATGTGCACACGCGCATGACGCACCGACACACCACGTGATTTCGAGTGTGCTACACGCATGGACATAAATTAACCAACATTTTTGAAAAAATCTTAAATCTACAAAAGATCTACAACCCGTCGAACAATTTGTCTCGTCAAAGATTAATAAACGCGAATAAATTGTACCTTTGGAAGGCTACGTTTGTGTATATAAAAGAATCGACGGGATGCGAGAGTAATCAGAATAACCGAATAATATTCTTACGTAACACTACCTCCTGTTAATATTTAATGTACTGTACAAACGACTGGACAGAGCGATAGCGTCAGCGGAGAAGATATTAGGTTTCCGTAATAAAGTGTAATGCGTAAGACAAGCCCCGAGTAGAGAAGCTCGTTAACAGATAGCACTTTGAGTGCACCGGTACTATGCGTCATACATCAGAAATGACGTTCGGGGGTATGCGAAGTAGGGGTGCCTAGAAAGGGTCTGAATTATGAAACGGACCCGCCCGATTCTCGAGGAATGTACCTCGTTGTTGTCCCTATACGTATGTATACGTGCGCGCGCGCTTGTGTATCTGTGCCATCCGTACGGACGAGTGGCTTAAGCAACGCGTAACACGGCCAATTTGTATTTTAACGAACCGCTTTTTATATTCGCCGCTTTTACGGTCTCTCGTAAAACACTAGCCCTGGAAATGAGAGGAACGCCGATCGCGAAACTACGATCGTTACCCGATTCGTTCGTTTCTCTTCCCGCATTATTTAAAGGCACATCGGAAAAAGGCTGCGGCGCCACCGCGATGTCGAGGAGCAGACATGGTCCGCAACCGTCGCCGTCTTTTCTCTCTTTCCCTCTCCCCTCTACCATCCTCTACCACCCCCTCGTCGTTTCACGGATGCGAAAGGGCGGCTTTCTCGCCGCGGCTGATCCACCCCGCGTTCCATCATCGCCCGCGCGAAAAAGCCTCGAGAGCATTTTTCAATTCTCCGCGAAACTTTACGATAGGCATCTTCCCCACGAGGAATGGCGCCCCGCACCCGGTCCGCGCGCGAGAGAAACATTTGTACATAAATCTGAAAATTATGACCTACGTGCCCTGCCTCCGCGCGTCCTGCGCCTCTCGCATCACCCCATCGGAAAGCAGCATCGGGGGCATATGCCTGCCAACGCGTAACGGAGAGATAACCGCGGCTCGACCCCTCGGTCTGAACGCAACTGCGAACGCACGCACGTACGAACGAACGCATGCACGCGTGTATACGAGACTGCAAATCTTGAATGCGTGTGCGCCGCGACGCGTTCTCGTCCTGCCAACGTCGCCCATAAAGGCCGATATAAATTAGAATCAGTGGAAAATAAAAATCACTTTCCAGCAATGGGAAAAGCCGGGGCTCCGCGGATCGTTCGATTAAGGGCTATCGATGGTCGTTACGGGATTTCTCTTCTCCACGGCGACAGAAAAAAGAAAGATACACATAGACAGAGATCGGCGAGGGCGAGAGGGGCAGAGAGAAAGGAAGATAGAGCGTGATGGGGCTTATCGCGGTTTCGGATGGAGTCAATCTGCGGGGGTTTCACGCCGCGCCGAATCGCCGGGGCGTTTTTACCCCAATTTCAGTCCCTCGTGGACTTTTTTACGTGCCCTAACCCGCTGCTATTTTGTGCCACTTTCAGGCGAAAGTAACGGGAGGACTCTGTTTCGTAACACAGAAAAAAAATCCTCGATATCTTACGGAAAGGACTGTACATCCAAAGGTTTGTATATCCTCGTGAATCTTACAATTACCCGCCATTTGGATTTACATCGTACAAAGTGGCATCGAAGCTACACTGAGAGTAAAATGTATGATATTTGGAACTATAATGACATGGTAAATGATTATTAGGAATATCATTTTTATAGTAAGTGTTATCATTATGTTATGTAATAATTACGATATAAGCATAGTATGAGTGACCCATGTAAAATTTTTACCAATAATTATAATCATTTGAAGTAAAAATATAATAAGAATAGAATATATGGAATGGTATAAGAGAAATTAACTATATTATATAATCAATACATTTGGAATATTTGACAAATATTGGTAAGGTTACTATATTTTCATATACTGAAAAAAAATTCTTGGTAAACTTGTGAGATGCATTTAGTATACTTTCTTTTCAAGTATTTGATTATTATTACCGATTATAATAATAACAACAAAACAATGTTTATAATTATTACAAAATGTTTTGTTGTATTATTATAACCATAATAATTATAAACATTGTTTTGTTGTTATTATTATAATCGGTAATAATAATCAAATACTTGAAAAGAAAGTATACTAAATGCATCTCACAAGTTTACCAAGAATTTTTTTTCAGTATATGAAAATATAGTAACCTTACCAATATTTGTCAAATATTCCAAATGTATTGATTATATAATATAGTTAATTTCTCTTATACCATTCCATATATTCTATTCTTATTATATTTTTACTTCAAATGATTATAATTATTGGTAAAAATTTTACATGGGTCACTCATACTATGCTTATATCGTAATTATTACATAACATAATGATAACACTTACTATAAAAATGATATTCCTAATAATCATTTACCATGTCATTATAGTTCCAAATATCATACATTTTACTCTCAGTGTAGCTTCGATGCCACTTTGTACGATGTAAATCCAAATGGCGGGT
>NJRL01000174.1:261133-273741 GCA_003063815.1 Aphaenogaster rudis
AAAAGAGCAAATTTTGTTTAGTTGAGCCAACTAAATTATGTAATACTTATTATACGTTTAGTTGAAACTATTTCACCAAGGTGCTTGGTAACATTAACCAAGCCTGGATTTTTATAACCAAGCCTTTCTTTCAGTGTACACGCAAAGTGGAGAAACGGGTAGAGTCTTTGTTTACTTTACTGTGCATGAAGAATTTAAAAATATTATTCATCTACTAGTTGCGCTTTCTACTTTTGCTATATGGGTTTGATTTTCCTCTTCCGCGATTTGATATTAATCCTGTTTTAAAGATTTTTAGTCTTACGAACAAATTTTCTGAGGCGGAATTGATTGACATACGGATGATACGATAAACCGTTCGTGATATTCTCCTCTCGCTTTTTAGACGCGTGCGTATACGACGATGAATGTAGGTGCGGGCGACGCGTGTGCGAAAATATACGCGTAAAAGAGCCCTTATCGGGTTTGCGCAAGAATAGGATTCGACGACGCTTCCGAAAGCCATAACCGAAACGGTAACCGCCACCCTCTGACTGATCGAACTTATTCTTTTCCTTCGTGACTCCCGCTCTCGTCGCGTATTCGAGTTCCAGCGATAATATTTGGCTGAAAGGGTGGAGGGGGCCCCGGGATGGCGCGGCCGCATCATTTTTCTGGAAAATTGAATAGACAAAATCGAATATTTGCCTACTCAACCGACGATTCTCTCCCTATGTCAATTCTTCGATGGAAAACGTTCCGAGAGATAGAGAAAGTGGGAAGATAACGGCAGAAAGATTGGAATCCCCGCGAAGACAATCGGAAGGTAACAACCTTGATCCATTTAAGGACGCAGCATGCGCCGTTTGCAGCTTCAGGTTCGACATTTTAGCTCTCGTAGTATACGTAGTACGATAAAAATAAAGGAGACGCGCGCTTAATCACCGTTTATTAGCACCAAACAAGATGACACTCGCACCCTCTCGCCTCGCACCTTCGCACTTTCTCATCAACCTACGCTTAATTTCTAACCCTTCCGCGCCATCCGAGCGAGTGAAGGGAAGGTGGGAGCGCCGGGAGTATATTAAGCGACACTCGGAATTACAAATAACAAATTGCAATTTGATTCCCCGTGCGCCGTGCTCGCACGGGTGGGGCATTTCCGCAGGGCCGAGGGCGCAATTTATCATTAGTCCGCCGACAATTTGGTGACGGCTTTGCGACCTCTGTTCTCGCAGGGAGAGAAGGGTGTGTTGCTCGCGCGCGAACAGATACCGTTCAAGCATCGACACTTGGCGCGTTTGCATTCCTTTCTCAAGCTTACAATTAGACTTATTCATTTCTTACATTAATCAGAATATCGATATCTTGTTATTGATTTGCATCGGTTTGCATCGACTTGTTGCGCAAACTTCTTCCGCCGGATTATCGCAAGTGGCAGGCGAACTATCATTATCCCTTAGGTTTGCAGTCGAGAGGAAACGAGCAACGTGCACACAAGCGAGTGGCACACCTCCTTCGTGCCATCACGGTGAAAAATACAGAAACTCGTGGTGTTGGTGGGGGGGGGTCTCTCTTGCTTGGAATCATCGCGTACATCGGGTGATCCCGAATAAACAGAACCAGGACTAAGCCGGTGGCGGTGAAGGGACCTCGAAGGACGAGCACACGATGGGTGGGTGGAACAGGAGGGTGAGACAGGAGGCGGACTGAAGCGGTTTATATGGCTACATGGCTAAAGGCGCATCCCCCGAGCCGTATCGATCGTTGACTTTAAAATTCAAAGAGACCGACAATAGCTTCCCTTTCCGACGAGCCTCTGTACTACAATATCATATTCCGTTCCTTTCGTTTCATTGTCTGGTAAAGCCTGCGCTAATAATAAAAGATTGCTACCCTGGAAGCTATGCCCAGAGAGAGGGGAAGCAAGGAAAAGCGTGCGCGCGAGAGAGAGAGAAAGAGATAAGAGAAAAGATATGACCGGCAGAAGAAGAGAAAGAGTGAGAGAAAGGGAGGCAGAAGCTCGGAAAAGTCTTCCCAACTTCGGTGCTACATCATCCAGATAGCCGACCCATAATGCTCCGGTGAAAAGTTCGTCGAATTCTGTGCGAATTTAATATGCCGCGCACGACCGTCCCTTTGTGCCGCCTTTGTTACGCCACTGTCATTCCGCCGCGTACCGGCCGATTTAACTGCGATTTACGTTCATTTAACTGTGGTTAACACGGGTTATTCCGAGTTTGCACTCTAAACTATTATTACCACAGAGAATCTTTTTTTTCTTCATATAAGAATAATAAATTATCTGTGAGAGTTATTTTCAATCGTATGATAAACTTAATTCGGCACGTGGTTGCAAGAAAGGATGCAGAAGGGATAATACTAGACGGGTTAAGAAGACGAAACGCAGAGATGGAACCGAAAAGGAGGATAGATGGACATTCTTCTGGCAAGAAGCAACAATAAAGCCCGTTCAAATTACATAGGTAACGAGGATAGAAAGCGAGATATTTGTACGGGAAGAAAGGGAGACGGTATTGCCGGAGGGGACGTAACAATGGACGATCATATTAAATCATAAATGTAAACGAAGATGGGGCGGTGGGATGAGAGAGACGGAGCTATCGCAACCCCGAATAATGAAACTCCTCGATGTCCGATCAGAGCCAGGAACATGACCGCGTTTCTATATCTACGCTTCGTTACCTACTCGTCGCGATAAAGTTATTTTAACAATAACAAGTGAGATTAGGACCGACGAAATTGTCAAATATAAATTTGTACTTTAGAGGTAAAGAATCGTATATCCATTGTTATAAATTTAGATAAAACGGGGTTTAAAGTTTTAAATAGGGAAAGAGTGTATTTTGTTAGATATAAAATAAAAGTAGCAATTTAATTTTTTGAATATTTATTAAAGCAATGAAACTGACTACTACTAATACTAATACTACTTTTTACCTATATAAAAATTTTCAGTACAACTTTTTCCAAGTGTTGTATTTTAGAAACTAGTCGTAATGGACATAAAAGTATTAACTCAATTTTGACAAAAAGTGGACATACGATCCTATACCTCTGAAGTACAGAAATATAAAATAGGCCAAATGTCGGTCAGTAGCGGATCTTGGTGCCTAATAATAATTTTGTAAATTTTACAATCTACTGCTCATACGAACTGCGTGCCGTATATTCGTCGGACTCGAAAAGGTATATTTTATCGGAATATATTGAATAAATTTTTTTTCTCTTACGGAGAAAAATTTTAATTAATTTGAATTTTCGTTGAAATAAAAAAATCTTGCGTTAATATAACATATCTTGCGTATGTATACCTTGAGCAACGTATGAACCGAGGGCAAATCGGGACCCACCTGTGTAGTTACCTGCGCGAATCGCTCAAAACTACATACGCGCGATACCTGAATCGAGATTAAACGTTTCGAGGGATGCGAAATGAAATATTTAGCGATCCACAGGGTCGAAACGAACCCACGCGCGATCGGCGGACCCCTTTGTCGGCGCGTTATAGACATCGAAACGAACAGGAATGCAGTGTAACCCCTTTTCACTGCGTGTCGTACACGTTTGGATTATTATAACGTCGAACGCAGCAATGGACTTTTATCTCCCGATCAAACTCTCTCTCCCTATGTAAGTACCACGCTCTTTCCCTCCTCTTCTCTCAATTCTCTTTCTCGTCTACTATTCTAAATATTTCGCAATGACATATCCATAAAATTTCTACTTGTCTCGAACATTCGTGCCGACGAAATCTTCGAAAGGATGATTAATAAATGTTTAGGATAAGATATTAATAATTAGGATAAAACCGCATATATGTAGGTAAACAATTTAAATCGAGAGATAGGCCAATGACGGTCATAGCGGATCTTAGTGCTCCAATAATATTAATATGTGTGACTTTTTAGTTATTGTTTAATTATCAAGGTAAATTATAATCGACACAACTGGCCAAATTTATTAACCAGTTAACTGGTGGATCCGAAATCGATGTTTTATGCCAAAACTGGTGAGAGCGAATAATTTCGTATTATACATGGAAACTTATCTATAAGGATTTATCAAGTTTAATGCAAATCCGTGGAAAATTGGCAGAGCTATTCATGGTGCTTATATATGAGTCATTACCAGTTGTGGCACTTTTTTTCACTCGTATATGAGTCATTACCAGTGAACTGGTTAAAAGTCTTTTACAACGATTCGACTATATAGGTTTTGGTCATTAATGCTAACAAGCATCTATAAGATCCCCCTTCCTCGAAAAAACTGTAAAGAAATTATTGCGAAAGATAACACCTCAACCAGGATTCGAACCTGGATCTCCCTACAATCCGTGCGGGTGTCCTACCAATTCCACCATCGAGGCATGTGGTGATATTTTTCGCAATAACAAATATATGTTAAATGAACGTCTTCAGACGGGACACCATTGTTTAATTATCTTCATAAAACGCGTGGCTCGCCTATTCCGTCTATTAATTCACGTTATCGACGGTTAATCAACGAAGAAAGCGGGGACTGTACCGCAAAATGACTACGCATGGGAAATATGTAAAAGAGAGCGAGGGAAAGGCGACGAGAGGAGAGGTGGAAGAAAAAAAAGATGACGAGTCACTCGCCGGAATGGATTAAGTCGTGTGAATATTGACGCGCGGTGTTGGTTAGATCGATCGGCCGTGTGTTTCACGGAAAGGCGGGCGGGCGGACGCGGACGCTGAATGGACCGGATTGAAATGTCGGGCGGCGTGAATGGCGGCTTAAAAGAAATACATTAGCGCAATGTGAAGGGTTACTTGAAAATAAACTGGAATAAGCGAGTGCTGCGCGCGGTTACACTCAAACGCCGCCATCGGTTGATGGTGGTCGGCCGGGCGCATTCGCTCGCTCGCCCTTTCGGCGCGGGGTACTCGATCATTCTTTCAATGCAGAAACGACACGCCACCGAGGGTGAGGTGTCGACTTTATGGACAGCCCGAGATTTTCCACGAGGCTCGCCCGCGTTTTATCCGCGACGGAGAACGGGAACGGTCTCCATTCCAGAACTAATGCGCCCCTTTTTTCCTTTCTACAGACGAGAAAAAGCGTATACATTTTTATCGAACAACGTGTATAAGTTATTTTCATGGAAATTGCGTGTAACAAGAGATGACATGCTATTTTATAAATTGTATTTATAATGTAATACGTATAAATAAATTTAAATTGTATGTGACATACGGACTGTTATTTCAAATGCGCGGCTCGAAACTCGACATGATCCATGTAATAAATTGATACGTGTGTAGAGTGGAGTGATTTTTGAACCTCATGTCAGACATGGATTTTTGGAAAGAGCATGAAAAATGATGAATTTTGGTTAAAAGAAAAAAAAATTAAATGAAAACGTACCTCCCGTAAAAATCGGTGAAAATTGAAAAATTCGATATTTTTCGTTTTCTATTTTATTTCAATCTGTTCGGTTAGTTTAGGTTAGTTACAATTTTTTCTTAATTAACATTTAATTATGATTTTAAATACTTAATGATTACACAATTAAATTTTAATATTATATTTAATATAATAAAAAAAGGATTTAAGATTAATAATAATAAGTTTTTGTGTAAGTGTCCGGATATACGTACATGTCCGGTCACTGGAATGTTTTCCTTTTGTATTTTATGAGAAATATGAATGAATAAATACATTTTCAGGCATTAACCCCAGGTAAAATTCTCTAGTTTGCGAGTTTGAAATATAACTTCTCTTACAAGCGAATATTTTACACAGAAAAAAAATGCTGTTGCTTCAATTAAAGTCTATGTCACGGGCTGCCGCAAACATAAATAGTTCATTCAATTGTATTATGATTGGACCAAATATCTAGGTTATTCTTTTAATAATGTAAATATTTGGTCCAATCATAATACAATTGAATGAAATATTTATGTTTGTGGCAGCCCGTGACGTAGACTTTAATTGAAGCAACAGCATTTTTTTTTCAGTGTACAAACTACTGTCTTTTTCATATTTTTCTATGCATAGGCATATTCCTTGATGTGTGGCGTATCGGTGGAAAAAAAATTACTTAAAATCAGTTGATTTTTTCTTATATTTTTAGCCTAATATTCGACTGGGGTAGCCTGTACCCCAGTGTGGGAAGCCCGTAAAAATTTGAAAGAGTTAACGGCGCTAAAGCGAATTTTTCAATTTTCACCGACTTTTACGGAGGGGGGGGGGGTACGTTTTCATTTAAATTATTTTTCTTTTAACCACAAAATTCATCATTTTGCACGCTCTTTCCGAAAATCCATGTCTGACATGGCGTCAAAATAAAGTCAAACAAATCGCTCCACCCTAGTGTGTACTTATGGCAACGATCGATATCTTGGACCAAGTTGTAATCAGGTCTGTACATTGACGAATCGCAATAGACATTAGACGGGACAATATGGTACAACGTAACGGTCAAGCAGGTGCATTATTCGAGCGAATGGTTTACGAGAATTTTATTGTCGGCCCCTGGTGTTCAGCGGTCGTATTTAACGTTTTATCCCGTTGCCTCTCTTTCTCTCTTTCGTCTCTCCCTCCATTCTCGAGAAGGAGAAAGGGTTAGAATTTTATTTTTCAGCTACACATGCGCGTAAAAGGGCTGCGGCGAAGGAGGACCCCTTCGGATCGTTTCATAAAAGTCGTCTGGCACATTCGTTCTCCTAGATTATTGCCCCGTCCGCGAGTCGGCACCGGGACGCCGGATATATTATTTTATTTATTATTTCACTTTAAGGCCGCGTCGCGCCTCTCTTCTCTCGCTCCGCATCGCCGAGGGATTAAGGTAGACGGGCATAAAGTACGGAAACGCCTCGTTTTGCGTCACCTTGGGATCCCCGCGGATACCCGAAGCGCCGACGAGAGCGAGAGAGAGAAAGAGAGAGAGGCAGACGCTCCTTACGGAGCCGCTCCGGCCTCCTCGGAAAGCGTTCATGCGCGTGGTTTAATTAAGCCAACGTCTACGTATCGTAAAACGCAGGTATACAAAGTTTCGATCGTCGTCTGTGCACGCCGTCGATGCGTACGTATGCAAGCGCGTTCGACCGTAAATAATCTTTAACGCGAGCGCACGCGATTGTCCGATATAATTCAAAGAGGCAGATAATTATAGTAGGAAGAAAAACTCGAGAGACGGCATGTACAAGCCAGCATGTACAATATATAGTATGTATATATACATACATATATAGATACAACGTATATACACACATATATTAGAGTGGAGTGATTTTTGAACCTCATGGCAGACATGGATTTTTGAAAAGAGTGTGAAAAATGATGAATTTTGGTTAAAAGAAAAAAAAATTAAATGGAAATGAACCCCCCCTCCCCGTAAAAATCGGTGAAAATTGACAAATTCGATATTTTTCTATTTTATGGCTACGACGCCCGAAACGGAGTACAGGGAGGTCCAGGTTCAAATCCTAGCTGAAGTAATATTTTTCGCAATAAATTTTCTAACAGTTTTCGTGATGGGAGTGCGTTGGGAGGGAAGGGGGGAGAATATAATAGATGCTTTAGCATTTATTAAAATTAAATTTGTTACACGTAGAGGACCACAATTCGTATGGTTGATACGTAGTAATTAATAGAATACCATCTCTTGCCAGTCGGGTCGACTTAAAATTTATCACATACGTGTTTTCTATTTTATTTCAATATCTATTCGGTTAGTTACAATTTTTTCTTTATTTTTTCTTAATTAACATTTAATTATGATTTTAAATACTTACCTATACAGCATAGAACATTGCAGCAACATTTCGGCAATATTATTATATTACTGCAATGTTACTGCAATATTGCTGCAATTTTTGTGCTGTATGGGTAATGATTACACACAATTAAATTTTAATATAATATTATTAAAAAAAGGATTTAAGATTAATAATAATAATTAAATATTATCACATAAATATTATCACATGCCTCGGTGGTCGAACTGGCTACGACGCCCGCACAGAGTATAGGGAGGTCCAGGTTCAAATCCTGGCTGAGGTAATATTTTTCGCAACAAATTTTCTAACAGTTTTCGTGATGGGAAGTTGTTGGGGGGAGGGGGGAGAATCTAATAGATGCGTTAGAATTATTATTATTAAAATTTAATACTCGTAGAGGACCTCAATCCGTATGGTTGATACGTAGTAATAAATAGAATACCATCTATGGCCAGTCAAGTCGTCTTACAATCTATTATATGTTAATAATAATTAAGTTTTTGTGTAAGTGTCCGAATATACGTACCTACATGTCCGGTCACTGGGAGGTTTATCTTATGTATTTTATGAGAAATATGAATAAATACATTTTCAAGTATTAATGGCGCTAAAGCGAATTTTCAATTTTCACCGATTTTTACGAGGGGGGGAGTACGTTTTCATTAAAATTTTTTTTCTTTTAACCAAGATTCATCATTTTTCACGCTCTTTCCGAAAATCCATGTCTGACATGGCGTCAAAATAAAGTCAAACAAATCGCTCCACTATAACGTATATACATATTTAAAAAAATATTGCCTGAATGTCGCTGCAATTTCGAGATACTGAAGATACTCACAAAGACAAGTGAGTGGAGATGAATGCTTGACTTTTGCGGGACTCCTCACTTGTGCTTTTTACGACGTTCACGTCGTCGTGTCGCGCGCGTTATCGCATTAAGTCGACTCGCGCGGCTTTCATTCAAATTCTTATTCCGCGAGGGGTAACGAGAATCGTACGCTCCCTCCGTGGGAGGGAGGGAGTAGGGGGAGACGACTCTTCGTAAAATTAAGGGAGCCCGTAACACACGAAATCGTTGTAGCACAGTGTCTTCCGCAAGGGGTGAGGGAGACGGCAAACGCGCCCGCAGCTGCGACATCGCGAAATTACGAGGTGGCGGTGGGACTCGGCCGTGTCGCTCCTTAGAGGAAGCGTTGACAAATGACGGAGGCAACTTTTATTATTTTAGATGTCGGCCCATCAGACGCGGGCGGTTACGGCCTCACGAGCCGCGACGTCGACTGGATGTGTTTTACATACATTTTGCAACAGAGCGGCCCCCGGGGCGCTACGCACCCCCGTTGACAAATGGCCGTGGGGTTTTATTAGACGAACTTTTTAAGGTACTCCCCCGAGCGCGGACGTGTGGTTACACTAAATAAAGATAAGCCCCGCGCCCGCGCCGAACGCGTTTTTCTTCGCTTTCCTCCCGCGATTTCATTTTGTCTTCTTGTCGTTACGAGGCCGGCGTATACTCATGGGCGTCCGCAGCGGGGGGCAAGAGGGGGCATTGGCCGCCCCCCCCTGGAATCAGCAAAAAATTAAGCAATTGCTCTCCCTTTGAATAAAGGAAAGACAAAGTTGTGCTAACCTTGCCGATCTTTGCCCTAATTCATAGAATTATAATTTCAAAAGGTGTATAAATTTCAAATTATAAGTATTCTAATTCCGGAAGTAATATTTTGAATCATCCCCCCCTGGAAAAAATCCTGCGGACGTCCTTGCGTATACTTAGTCGTTACCCGAACGGATCGATTCATCGTCGTGCTTTATCGCGACAATCAACAGTTTTGATGCGCAGTAAAAAGAATTTTTATTCGTTTGTGCTGAAAGATTTCATAAAACAGGATTACCCTTTTTTTGTCTTGTAAAATCACATTTCACGCCGCCGCGTTAAACTACCAGAATAATCCTCCGATTTCTCGCGAGAGGAGGCAAGTCGAATGCACGTTTCGCTCGGGAGCATATTTACGCTGGCGATGACAAATGGTTTTTAACGCTCGCGATGGGTGGATACGAGTGAGCGCTCCGAGACATCGGGCGGCCACGAGAGAGAAGAGGAGGAACGGATAGAAACGAGGAGACGAGGAGAGAGGGACAGAGCAGCAGAGGGCAGAAGAGAGAACTAGAGTGCTTCGCAGATGCGTCGTGACTGATGATCCCTACTTCCAGATGTACTGTATACCCCCGGTACTTTTATCGGCGCTTGTTTGTTCAGCGAGCTCCGAAATACCAGTGGCAACGGCGTGCCGTCGCAGTGGATCACGCGTGGTGTTGTGCGCCGCGTGAAAAAAAAAGAACGAAGAGGAAGAAGAGGATGAGGAGGAGGAGGAGGAGGAGGATACGATGGAAGAGGGAAGCGAAAACGAAGCGAGCGACCGCGATTAGCAGCGGCGAGAGGAGAACAGAAAAAATGATAGTTGCATCAACACGAGCGTATATATATTTATGTGTCGCCTCGCGATGTTGAGCTTTCGTCGTGCTCGATGATGGACGTCTATCACGTGAGACAACGTCCGAGGCATTTGCTTCATCATCATCATCATCTCCTTCCATTCCCCTTTTTCTTTTTGCGCACTCCCGCTCTTTTTCTCTCCTTCTCGTTTCCAGGCTCCGTCTGTTAGTCGATAGCGAAACAATTTCTCTAGAAAGAATTTTTCGACGAAAAGATCGCCTGAATCTCGCGGCGAAGAGAAGTGTGCCTAAAGTATCGACGCGGAGTTCCCCAAGTGGAACACGAAAGTCATGATGACGTCAAAATGATGCTAAAATGACGCCTTTGACATCATTTGGAGGTCATTTAGACGTCATCATGACTTCAAAATGATGTCAAAGGCGTCATTTTGACATAATTTTGACGTCATTATGACTTTCTGTTCTACTTGGGCGATCCGAGCGATCGGGAAGTTTTCTTTGGCGCGATATAATCTGCACGTACGCGAGAGTTAACGGAAATCGTTAGATCCGCGTTCGGATTCTACGTAATAGGGAGCCTCGAGAAACACGAGAGAAAGTCGATCTTTTCGACCGCATGCGCGAACGGTAACGCTCAACGATTCTCGGCAGCCACGATTCGACACTGTTTGCTTTGGCCGACGAGTACTCGCGCAATTTTCTAGCTCGGGGGAGGCGGGTATCTCGTGAGAGGGAGGAGTACAGTACGCGGAATTATCAATTAGCGCGACGAGCGGCAGCTACTCCGCGTACGCGGAGCGCGGCTATGTAAATTGAAGAGGTTACACGGTTTTACATATTTCAACAGATTCATGGTGTGCGGGAGGAGAAGCGCGGAAGAGAATGAGGAGGGCAGGGAGGAAGAGAAGGAGGAGGAGGAATCGGAGGAAGGGGACAAGGAGGACAGCGGGAGAAAGAGAGGCGGCGATGGAGGGCTCGGTGGCCACTCGAAAAGTGCGGGCGAAGCGTTTTGTCGAGTGTTTTATGGAAAGCTTTAGAATTGTAGATTTTCTCTCTCCCATAGCGCCCGGCTGGATTTATGACGGCCGACGTACGAGCAAACGTACGAGCGCGATGTCCCCGCTACTTGTGCAGCCCGCTGCGCGACAGAAAATATAAAAGGATATTATTTAAATTCTCGAAAAGTCCGCTTTTTGCACCGACGCGACGCGACGAGGCTGGGCCCCGAGTGCTTTCCCGAGAGCGATCGCGATCCTCCATCGTCTCGTGGCGAAGGCAGACGCCACGGTGAAAGTATTTCCGTGCCTGCACTCTTCCGCATAATCGATGTCAAAAACATTTTAGAAGCGTTGATCAATGTGGGGCGCGAGGACATAAGAGAGGGTACGGCAGCGCCGCAGCAGTCACATGCCAAGTTGCTATTGGATTTCAATTGGAAAACGATTATTCTTGTCGAGTGACCGTGGCTGCCACTTCGGCTCGTTTGTCACCGAGGCGGAGAACTTGGTTTCTCTTTTCGTTGCGCTGTCACGCGCAGGAAGTACCATCGCGCAGAAGGGAGATTTACACTCCTCGTCCTCCTTCTCTTTAAGCCTGCTCTTCTCTCCTTCTTTTCTTACCTTAAGATCTTTTTGCAAACGTAAGAGATAGATTTAAACACAACGTGACGTGTCAGGAACGATCAAAATGGAAAAAGAGACTTATTAACAAAAATTTGTCAATACAAATTAATTATTTTAAAAATAATCAATTTGATTTCTTAGGCTCAATAGATTAATAATCACAATAAATCAAGAGGGCTAACGAGCCAAGCCAGATGGTCGTGCACTGAAAGAAAGGCTTGGTTATAAAAATCCAGGCTTGGTTAATGTTACCAAGCACCTTGGTGAAATAGTTTCAACGTATAATAAGTATTACATAATTTAATTGGCTCAACTAAACAAAACTTGTTCTTTTAAAATGTTTATAATTATTACAAAAAGTTTTGTTATTATTATTATAATCGGTAATAATAATCAAATACTTCAAAAAAAAGTATTACTAAATGCATCTCACAAATTTACCAAGAATTTTTTTTCAGTGTGCTAATACGATTGTATTTTAAAAACAATTCTTAATAAACAAATCGTTGAACAAACGTTTCGACCTTAACTTCGGCCATCTTCTCTATCTCTCAGTGCGCCGATAAATTAGAAAAATACACAAATAAATAAATTAATTAATTAATACATAAGTACACAGAAAAGACCTACTCTGCAACGCCGATTTCTTTTTCGCAATAATTTGGTAATTTTCAAATCTTACTGAGACCTATCGATAGCATGTTCAATTGCCTAAGGATAACAATTGACAGTGGTCAAAATGGGTAAAAAGGTAAAGTCTCTTGGATGGATGTGTTGCCAAAGT
>NJRL01000174.1:294534-310831 GCA_003063815.1 Aphaenogaster rudis
CCTCTTTTTATAACGCAATCGAGTTTCTTCGGAATAGTATATATAATGTCAAATCCACAATCCCTCAATACGCGACCGACATTATTGCTGAGTCCCTTTGCATATGGAATAGTTAAGTAAGTTTTGTTATCAAAGGTGGCAGTATTATTATTGTCAGACAAACGTATATTATTGCAATACTTTAATTCCTTTAATCTCTTATTAATATGTTTGTCAATCATATCTATAGGATAGCAATTATTTAAAAGGATTTTTTAAATTAATATTGAATGTTATTAATTTATTCCTCAGATTTTCGGACTTGTTTTGGACACAATGCCTTAAGTGTTGCTTTGTAATTCAAACGTTTATTACTTGATAAGGACCAAAAACTATGGTCGAAACGTCGTAAGAAGTTTCTTAATAAATTTGGCCAGTCGTGTCGAAGAAAAAATTACCCTGATAATTGAAATAATTCGTTGAATAAATTCTTCTTTGCGGCTATTTTATTTTGTTTATAAGTATAGGAAAATAACTTTATAAAATTTCAGAAGGATCCACTGCATAGTTTCCTCAAAAAAACCTTCACAAAAACCGCTATGTATCGATTGGGATTCCCTCTTTAAGGCCCAGTTCCACAATCTCCAATTAACTTAACCGGCCGTTTATTCCATTGGAATTGACCAATCGCATTTGTCGTTAAGCAAAATTAACAAATGCGATTGGTCAATTCCAATGGAATAACCGGCCGGTTAAGTTAACTGGAGATTGTGGAACTAAAGCCGTAATCAGACTAGCGATTGCCGATTGGCGATTAGCGATTGGCGATTACTTTTCAACCAATCAGAGTAAAGCATTCAGTGCCTGCTTTGCTCTGATTGGTTGAGAAGTAATCGCCAATCGCCAATCGGCAATCGCTAGTCTGATTACGGCTTTAGAGACATACAATTGCCGGATAGGAAAACAATCGGAGATATGACCTTCGATGGTTCGAACTCGCGTCGATATGCGTGCGATTGAGCGGACAAGGCGGAAAACGTCGCGTCGCGGCGCATCACGTAATTATGGGGATTCCCGTGGCGGCATGCTGACAGCTCGAAGCCTGGACCGGTTGCCGCGTAAACGGTATTAATCACAATGCGCGTATTTGCGCGCACGTCGCGCTGCCGCCGTACGTGTGCCGCGCGCTCGTGTGTAACTATAGTCACCTCCGTAGGTGTTTGCGCCGCGCGCCTATCCGCGCGCTGACAGTTCGTTTGAACGCAATTAGCGTGCCGCTCGCGATGGTAAGAGAGCGAAAACGGCTCTCTCGGCTATCGTCCGCTGCGATCGGGCCGAGTCGAATTAACCGTTTCGTCGCGCTCGTCGCGCCGCGATAGACGAGAGAGACCCGATCGTTTGACAGCCGGGACCGATTTTGCGCCGAGATACGCTATTTTTTCGACCCGCGCTTATATCCGCGGTTACGCGACAAGCGCCTATTCCCACGTAATTCGCGCGAAATGGCGTGTATTTCATTATCAAGTTTCTTGCACTTGGAAGCAATAGTTTGCCGCACTCTGATACAATGGTTAGCCGGACGTGATAAATCAGAATACTAAAATGTAATATATTAACGTGATGATGCATGATACTGCACGTGTACAGTTTAATTAAAAAAAAAGACAATGAAATTCTAAATTGTTCAGACGTTCGCAAGAAATGCTTGTTAATACCAATTTACGTTTCACATTTTATGAAAATTTAAGCATTTATCCTCAGTCTTTTTGTTAATCGGATCGGATAAAACATTAACGTGCGCATCGAACTGAAACGAATCGTTCATATTAAGCTAAGTGTTATACTAAACGAGTAGGATAATCTCAATCGATGCCATTCCCGTGATACTCGATGTCGACGTCGGCGGTAATCGCGCAGTTATCAAAGCGGCAAGAAGTGAAATATCTTACGACGCGTTTCGACGTGACTGTCGTTTTGTGTACGTTGTCGGTACACTTCTTTGTGGACGCGGTCTCGGCAGCCACGAAACCATGACCGTAAATGTAAATGGGCGACGTCATCTCGCTGGCACGACGCAGGAGGGATAAGACGAAGAAGGTGGAGGAAGCGAGAAGCGAGCCCCGAGTCTGATGAAAAGAGAGGGAGGGAGAGAGAGAAAGGAAGCAGAAAGAGTCGATCGTATAACGACGAGGCTCAACTTTATGAATATTATTTTCCAGCAGATGTCCTGGACGATAGGACGTCGTCGCCGTCGTCGTCGTAATTAATGACGTCGCGGGTGCGACGGGGGAGGGTGGCTCCAAGTCCGGGACTCGTTGAAGAGAGACGGCGGGAGTGGCGGGAGGGAACGGTTACGGAGACGCGGAGGCAGGCAGCGCGTAAGGGGATGCCTGACGATAAGGAACCCGTAGGAAAGCAGCGAGAAACTGATGGCGGATGGTAGTTGGACGGCGACAGACAATGCGCCTGAATTATGCCGGAATGACTGGGTAGTTTTAAAGCCAGGAAGCCGACATTAGCGCATTGATACCGAACATTCTGACTGCGGGGAACCATTAATATTACTTACTTCATAACGCGCGAGCCGCAGCGCGCCGAGGGTCGACGGGGGCGCGATGGAAGCCGCGCGTCTCTCGCAACTCCGCCTTCATCCGCTCGTAACGACTGCTTATCCGTCAGTTATATATATATCCAGAATTTGATTCTATAGGTATCACTCGCGCGCGCGCGTGACAAGAAAGAAAATAATCGAGACATAAAAATTGCGATTCCGTAGCTATTATTCCTTTCCGTCGATGCGCGAAATGAGGTGATCATTATTTAGATAAAAAATATTCCGATAAGTTTTATTTCTCACGTCTAAACCTCTAAACGTAGGCTATCCAAACGGACTCACCGTGACGCGGGATTAATAAGATTTAATTGACCAAACTGGCGGATAGACTTAAGGGGATCCTGAAATCGGAGTTTTCCTCCGAGCGAGTAGATCAAATGGATTAGCGGGAACAAATCATCGGGATTAAAACGCGGCGGCGAAGGGAGTGGGAAAGGGCGAAAGAGACAGCGGAAGGAGTAACGCAGTCTTCGGTTCGCAGGCTGCGTTCCGCGAACGTTGTAAAATCAAAAGGACAAACAATTAATAAAGCCGGCGCCGTCGATTAATCAGAATTTAACTCGCAGTTAAATACTCGAGGATCGCCCTCGGCTGCGCGGCTGCTGGCGCGTATCTCGAGGGAACGAACGAACGCGCGGGCCACGCAGGATAAACAAAGGTTTACATCAGTGTCAGTCGCAACAAGTCCGAATTCGTCTAGGGTTCTCGCCATGAATATTCACGGTGCGCTCGCCGGTCCGCCGCCCTTCCACAGCAAACCACCCCCGTCGCTCTCGCTACTCCGGTCCGTTTCCCGGCCCCCTCGTGCCCTCCCCCCTCCCGCCCTTCCTCTCGGCTCGCTCCCCCGCATCCACATCCGCTCCCCGTGGCCTCGTGCCCATTTACCACCCCCTGCGATATCCATCGAACGGCCACCAGTCAAAGGCTGAAATCACAATACGCGTTTGTCCGGTTGACGAAGTCGACGGTGGGGTCGACGGTAAAGCAAATAGAACGAGAGAGAGAAAGAGAAAGGGCGGCGCACAGGCGGCGGGTGAGCGCGTGCGGGGGCCGAGTGAGTGGTCGGCGGCGGGGGCTCGACCAGTGGTCATTGCCTTTGAATTGGAAATTACGTTTCGGACGGCCAAGTGTCGATTTTCACCCCCCGTATTAACGGTTCTCCGGCAGACTCGCCGTGGAGGGCACGATGGCCCGCTTCATCCTCTCGCACCTACTCGCCTCCTCGGCGAGGGTGAAACTGAAGATTGTCGGAATGCCGTTCGGCGCACGTAGCGCTTCTTCCCTCATCTTCTTTGTGTCTCGCAAGCTTTCGTTTTTGCGGAGGCATGCGACAACGAGAGGCCCGAAGGAGAAAGAGAAAGAGCGATAATGAAGCAGAACCCGCTGCTTCGCACCCTCTCCGCCGAGGTCGACGAGGGGGTGCGGGTGCAAAGCCCCTTTCCGAAATCAACCCTTTCGGAGCAGCGATGGCTCGGCGGGCGCGAGTATTTCGCAGGCGCTCGAATGATTTAATCCCCGAATGATGGACGGGCACGTCGCGACGATGATCTGCGTGCCGTGAAGTGACAAGTGGTTAGGATCACGCGGAAACCTCGGTGGCTCGCTCTTCGGCCGCGGCAGCGGTGGGCTGTGTGTTGGTGTCGGATGAAACGGAGGCCGTCGGTCGGCCGGATGGATTTTGCGGCGGATAGGAGAGGGATAGGCCGCACGGCGCGGAGGGGGAGCAGAGGGGTTACGAGCTCTCGCACCATACAAATCATGTCGGCATTACTACGTCAGGCCTGGACTCAACTTGTCGCGCGACCGGAAACTCGATACCGCTTCCCTGGTAATACTGATTTATCGGAAGTGCAACGGCGGCCTAGGCCGCCGGCGTCATCAAGCCCGCCGTCCGCGCTGCGTTCTGTATTTTTGCTGCTATCCGTGATGTAGCGCGATTTTTCCGGCTAATCGAGAATTACGGGTTCACGGGTGAACGGCGTTGCGTGAATCCCTCTCGCTCGCATGCTCGAAACGCACCCAAAGTTTCTACGAGAGAACGCGATGACCGTGGATCACGGTCCGGTACGATTTTTTTCCCATCCTCTCCACATCTTTCTTTCTCTTTCTTTTTAATACGGTTTGGATGTCCTACCTTTCGAGATGTTTGACAATATCTTCGTAGGCAGCTCGGCAGTTTTCCCAAACCGTCCCGGACCTGTGGAACACAAAACAAAAGGCGGTTACGACACGGACAAAATAGAAAAGAAAGCCTAAGCCTCGGCCGGAAACGGCGACCAAACCAAAAGGGAAACGAAAGGAGAAACGCGTCGTTTCGCGATCGTGGTGGAAGTCGCATAATCGCAAAGTGTCCTCCTAGAGGATACGCCTGATTAAGAGAGTCCTCGTCCCGTCTCGTCTCTCGACTACGACGCGATTCCGACCGTTGCCAAACGCACCAGGAATGAAGAGCCTTTGATGTCGCTGATTAAAAAAGAGATGTCAGCGCGGCGAGAGCGGAGTTAATTTGCGACCTAGGATCGCGCCGGTCGCGGAGGCAAAAAAAGCCGGGAGGAGAAACGGATAAGTTAATCAGAAGGGACCAGATCTTCGTTTGCGCAATATAAAAATGAAACGGAAATCAGGTGGCATCGATCGCGTCCTGAAAATGCCCCTTCAAGTACACCGTCCTGAAGAGAAATTCCGGAAATCTAATGTGTCAATACGCCTGACACGGCTTCCACGGATCTGCGCTGACGGTTCGCTGTATTTGCACGGCAACAAACAACAATCTCAATGTCGATAGGGAAAAGCGAGGAGTAGACGGAGAGGAAAGCTGTACGTGTCTCGTCCGTGGAAACTGGTCGAAGAGGCCACGTAGGGTGACGAAAGATCGGGGCAGGGAAGTTGGACGGAGGGAAGAAGGAGATACGGCGAGTTAAGGGGTGGCGACGAGGCAGGACAGAGATGAGGGAAGGAGGGCGGGGGGGAAGAGGGGTGGGACGACGGGTGGACGCGGTGGCGGTGGTGGCGTCGGTGTCCCAGGATGGGGTTGCGTTGAATTAATCATATTCCGGTGTTTGTCGTGGCGCCCCCAGACGTAATCCGTCTTACCTCCCGATCTCTCTCGCTCGCTCGCTCCTCCGCCGCGATAGATTTGCATTTTAATTAAAAGCAAAGCGCTGAAATCATAATGCGAAACGTGCGGCGCCGCCTTCGCCGTGTCATTATACACGCCCGCGCGTGTGCGTGTACGCGCGCGTCCGCTGGCACACACGCACACGTTCTCTCGCACGTTGCTACACTCGCTCATGGACGCATCGTTGCGTCGTTAAGAAAGATTGAGACGCGTTAAAAATCCGGAGCGCCGGCTTCACATTAAGAATCTTGCCCAGCGCCGTCGTCGAGTTTATACCCGAAGTGCGTAAGCAAGATCTGGTCGGCGACGAGAGGAGTATCTCTTTAACGTCGCGTATCCCGTTTTCTTTCCCGTCTCTTCGCGTTCAGTCATTATTTATCGCTCGACGGGGGTTGTGAGAAATTCATTCTCTGGCGCTCGATCACAAAACCGACCGAAAGGAAGAAATGATCAAATCCCTCTGTCTGCCGCTAAGTCCCGATTTTCCGGGCGCGCGCCGCCTAAAGCGAACGCTCGAGCAAAGGGGGTAACGGTTAGTAGGATGGGGCTAATTACACGGGGCGGATGTAATCGAAAATTAAGGCGAGTCTCCGTATCCTCGAAAGCTCCGGCCGGCTACGGCCGTTTCTAGGAGCGTTTCGCGGCGCGCGGCGAGCGGGAACGTACCGAGAGCATCTATTAGAAACGCGTTAACAAATGCCGGGATTAGCCTCGCGTCTACTCCCTCGAGCAAGGACGTGGTGCTGCTCCTTTGGCGCTCCTTTCTCCCTCTCTCCCGTCTCTTCGCGGCTCTCCACACACTCCACGAAGCCGAATAAGCCGCGATATTCGTCTCGGGACCGCGCGTAACGCGGCAAGGATTTGCCGCCCCAAGAAGGCCTTCGCGTCTTCAAAGATGGCCTAACGCCGCAAGAGGGTAAACCTAAACGCTGGTAGAATCTCAAGGTCGATCCGAATCATGAATAATAACGTCACAAAACGCGTATTGAGCCAATGCGAAAGATTCACCACGTTTTCGTAGTATGCAAGATTAAATCATTTCTCTTCATTATTTTCAGACACAAACGATTTATTATACATAATCGAATTGCTTCACGCGATCGGGAGTTAAAATTCAATAAATTCACTCGCTTGATCGTAGGTAGGTACATCCAGAAAATGAGATTAATCATCGACGAGTTAGTGCGCGTCGCGGTGGAACGTAATCCAAGCCGAGTAAATGACGGGCGTTCGAGGAAGCGAAATCGAAGGAAGACGCGAAGACAAAAGAAGGAGGGACCGAGGGTAACGAGGAGGAAGAGATCAAGCGGTGTCAAGACCCCCTCGGATTTCCACGGCTTCGCCCGTCTCTTCCAATCCTCTTAAAGTCGTATTCTTTTGGCCTCGCCGGCCAGAGAGATCGCCGTGAGGAACTCAGAACAGATAAATCCAATTTCCGAATGAGCCGTCGATTAGCGCGAAAGCAGGTGCAAAACTGGAATCGAACAACGGAGCTCGGAGCTGTAATTTTTCCGAGAAGCACCAAACGAGAGTTTCTCCTAGCCGCTCTTCGCCGACTTGCCGTACCTCTCCTCGCGCTTCTATTACCATCTCGTCCGGTACAACCTGTCCCCGGCTCGTAAACCTCGGGGAGGAAGTTAATGAAAATGTTTCCCGCTGCGAGGAAGCGCGGGGAGGAACTTCCGGAATATCGTCGCTCGCGGGAGAACGACCGCTTGCGGTTTCTCGTTGTTCCTGACGGCGAGATGAACCGAGAAAGGAAGGAGGGAAGACTCACCTCGCGAGGGCTTCCATGTTGGTCATATTCGGGTTGACCTTGAGACCCTGCTCGGCCCGAGCCTGTGCCTGCGCCTGCAGGTGATGTGGCAGACTGGCCGGTGACAGGATGGCGGTGTGTCCTGCACCTGGATGCCCGCCGAGCTGCATGAACTGCATGTGGCTCAGGTGCGTGGGTGGGTGATTGTATCCGTTCGCCAGAAGCGGTGACTTCTCCATCCTTGGTACGTCTGCAAGCAGAGTATACACGCGTTTAAGGTCCCGTTATCGTACGATTTAAACAACATACGCAACGTGATGTGTTATACCGCCCCCCCTTCTACCTCCCTACCCCAAGCTCTCGCGAAGAAACTGCGTAAATTCAATTATCGATCATCCTCCACCTTTCGTGGCTGCGGCAATGGCCGGGAGGAAGCGGGAAGGAGGCCCGTGAGACGAGAGAGAACCAAGGACTGACTGTGGGAAGGGGGGGGGGGCGAGAAGAGCGGCCGTGTATCCGGATTTCACCGGAATCGGGTGAGACGTGTAGCTCCTGGCGAGCCAAGGATAAAGAGCGCTTTTGCGGGCTTGATGGATCGCCGTGCCGCTTAACCAAATATCAATCACAACAGGCGGCGGCGCGTAGCCTCTGCATATAATCTGCGCGTTGATTCGCGCGTCCGCCGCTAGACCCGTGTGTTTGCGCGACGCCTTAGCTAGCCACCGTGATGGATACGCTCGCGAATCCGTGGGGCCCCGGGTAGACCGCCGACCCGGGGTTTCATCGCCTGACTGTATCGATGCTTCTCCCTCTCTGTCTTCTTCTCTCTCGCTCTTGCCGTATCGGGCTTATTTCCCATATATTCGATATCGAACGTGCGGCAGAGCGCGCCTGTATTATTCTTCGTGGTTCACCGCCGCCTCGAATCCCCGATTTTTCAAGACGAGCGCGACCGATTCTCTCCCTTTCTCTCGTTAGTCGGCAACGCGGCGTGATAATGTATGCGCAGTCACGTTTTTTGATCGATGCCGCGTATCTTTGGCGCGTGTCACCCGTCGCGGGGAAAACTCGCGAGAAGAACGACGCGACGTCGCGCGCCACGTCCCGCTATTTGTTATACCGACACGCCAAGCCGGCATCGATATGTTCCCTGCTCGAATGTGTTTCGGCATACATATGCGATCTTATGCACTCGAACGACGTGGATTCACTCCGGCGTCTAACAATCGCGTTACGCGCCTGCCCGCGGCGTTGCCTGCGAGCGAATGCATGGCACACACCCATTTAAAACGTGTCGAGGTCATTCCTTCCCGCTCGGGCGAGGATGAAATCTCGAATTCTTTCCTAAGTGGCCTCGGGTAAACTCGGCTCAGAGGGCTCGCAGCGTTCTCTATCGCGATTTATTATGTCTTTCTCGGAACCGTCATCCGCGCCGACCTATGAAATATTGGATAAACTATACTGTTGTCATTGCCAACCTGACCGGCGCGTACTTTCGGGGCCCAGACCGTGCGCGAGAGAGAAGGAGGACGAGGAGAGAGAGAAGCAGGTAGGGGTATGGAATGAGTGGTGCCTATTCATTACAAATTATCTAAATGGCAGTGATTTCGGCGGACCGGCTGGCCGTTTGACGAGTAAGTGGCGGGTTCGCCGGTCCCAGTGACTGTCATTCCGTGCCGGCCCCGGGCCAATTGCCGGCCGACGGCCGGCGGGCGACCGAATCGCCCGACAACCACTGCGGGACCCGGCCCATGACCGGCCCTAAAATTGGACTTATTACAACTTATAGAGCGCGATTTGAACGCTCCGCTCAATAACATACATTATCCCCAATCCATATGATTTAATGAAATCCCTCTAAACTCGCCACTTAGCCTCAGTACCTTCTCGCGCAGCGCCCCTTTTTATATATGTGCTCTCGCGCAGACTGGCACGTATATGCGCGAAAGGGAGGAAGGGCAAGACCGAGAAACGGACACAAAAGCGAGAGAGACGGGCGAAGAGCGGCCACGTTGGGGCACGTTCCGATCATTGTGGATACCTAAAACGCACGTTTCGCGATTTTACAGCCCCGACAATACGTATTTACCGACCATAATGCATGCAACGTCGGCATTCCGCGATGAAGACGTTTCGAAGTCCTTGACACGTGACGCTACGCACAACTCTCGCTCATCTCCCTCGAAGGGAGATGAAAACGAACGCGTCCTTCTCCCTTTTAAACGGGCGTCAAAATCTCCATTGTCCGATTTAACCGGCTCGTGATAAGTGAGCACTCTCTTGCGAGCGAGTGGACACGCGATTATAGCCGAGAATCGGCATTGCGTCGCGCCTGGTAAGAACGGACACCTTTCGAGAAGATATCGGGCAAAAGTCTGAAAGAAGGGGGCCGCTCCGGGCGGCTCAATCACCCTCCGGCCTGGGACCCTAAAGCCAAATGCGAAAGACGATAAAACACAATTTGAGCTAAAGACTGCACTCCTATAACCTCCCGCCCCATGCCCCCGCGCAGACGATGAGCGCTCCCCGCCACCTCCCTCGGCCCTTCCCCTCCCGAAGCTGATGAGGTGACAACCCATAATTATACAGACCGCTTTCTGTCTGGGGCTGACTGCGGTGGCATGCAGAGGAGAGGCCTCCATCATCCTCCTCCGTTCTCCTTCGCCCTCGCCCTGCCGTCGCTTCATCTCTTACCTCCCACCCCCATTTCCTTTTCTCTATTCTTCTCCATCTCTTTTCCGTTCCTCTCCCTCCTCATCTGCGTCTTCTCCTTTCACCGTTCTTCTCCATTTTCATCATCATCATCTTCTTCTTCTTCTTCTGTTTCTTATTCTTTAGTTGGTCCAGGAGGTTCCGGGCCTCAACCGTCCTGACGCTTAATAGTGATACGTACGTTTTCTTCACGTGAGGAAGAGTCGAAGGTGGAGCGAGTCGAAGCGAAATGACGGAGGGGGAGGAGGCAGACTGACCGGAGTAGTCGCTTCCACCCGTGCCACGCCGTCCCGTGCCCGTAGGAGAAGAATAACTTCTGCTACTTCTTTCCTGGTGTTAATTACAAAACGCGAGAATAAATTGCCGAGCTAAATGAGTGCCCGGTATCTCTCGTCGGTCTCGTCACGTCTCTTCCTTCGTCCTATAACTCGCCGCCGCCACGACGGTCGGATGAATGAAGGCTGAACCACACACGTATGTACAATAAATGGAATTTATTAAGCATCATAAAATCGACTGTTTTTTGCCTGAGCGATTGCTCTGTGTTAATTGCCTGTTGTATATATTCCGGCATATAATTCGAAGATGAATTTCATATAAAAGAGATCTAATATACAGAGAGAGATCGATATTAATAGTCACAATCAAGGTTGGGAAGTACAGCATTACTTGTAACGCCGTTATCGTTACTTTTTTTATAACAAACTGGTAACGACGTTATATTTTTTTATTAGTAACGGTTACGCAGTTACATTTTTTGGATAACGATAACGAATAATCGTTACTTTCATTATTTTGCACACGTATAATACATATGTATAGAACAAGCACAAGCAAGTTTTAAAAAGGGGAAGCGTTATATGTTTGACCATATTGCGATTAATTACAACCACTCATAGGTTTTGTGTTGATCCTGTTAATTAGCGACGTAGGCAATCGGGTGTCACTTTAAAAAAAAGTGACATCAAAATTTGGTAAAAAAGTAACAAAAATTGTAACGACTCATCACTTTTTAAATAACGGTAACAAGTTACTTCTCTAATGGTTAACGAGTTACTTCTTTCAATGAGTAACGAGTAACGGTAACAAGTTACTTTTCAAACGTAACTTTTCCAACTCTAGTCACAATTTACTATTCATCCGATATAAATTCGAGCGGAAATTAAGTTTGCATAAATTTTATCTATAAACTATAGAAACTGCTTCAGAACAATGCAGCCAGTTTCGTGTTTGATCTTCGAAAATATTTTCCCCCGAGGCTTGCGCGTCGCGGGATTTCGACTCATCGTTGCGGTTCTTTTCGTCTTTCAAGTGAAGGACCGCGCGCTTCTTTCGGTCGACCAACTACCGACGAACAGAGGGCCAAGTGAAATTATTCGGAAGATATGCCCTTTGTGCCCGCTTCCTCCTCTCCGTCCTCGATATACCCGCGATCCCGTCGCCATTGTTCTTATCAAACGACGAAGTCCACGTTCGTCCTGCTCCATCATAAGCACGCTTATATACTTGTACAGGCGTGTTTGTGTTTAGTCACGTATACGTTTACCCTTGACACCGACTCCCTCGAAACCCTTGGATTTAACCCTCGAACACCGACCCTCCGGCTACGACCGATGACATCGCGACTCATCGAGTACCACTGACGCTGCTCTCTTCCGCGTCCGCTCCAAATTCCGATCGTCGAATCGTAAAATCTGACTCTCGATTTCTCGCTCTATTGAGACAGCGCGTAAATGATCGCGACGTTTATCTAAGCACAAGAATCTGGGACGATTGAAGATAAAATAAAGTGTAACGGGGAGACGCACGAATGCCGTGGTGCATACACATGCAGCGGCATAACTAATATTGTTCTCCGGGCATGTGTTGGTACATAAACACAAGACGGGAAACACAGTTTCGCGCAGGAGGAATCCGGTTTTTCAAGTAATCGAGAATCGAAGCAACCAGCCAGCCAGCCAGTCAGCCAGCCAGCCAGCCAGCCAGCCAGCCAGCCAGCTTACCAGGCGAACATCTCAGGCCAGCAAGTAGGCAGGCGGGCAGCCATCGAGGTAGCTTACAACGTCTGTCGAGTCTGAAAAGAACAGAGGAGAGAGTGGATGCCATGGGTATCCACACCTCCTTGCTCCTCCTCCGCTTCGTCGTATTCCTCTTTCCTCGTTTTCCTTCTGCACCATTCTACTTAATCGATCGATCGGACAGCACGAGACATATTGAGACGCACAGATATCCCGTGACTGATGAGCAGACAGGTCTATGTCTTATTAACCGTAGACAATTATAACTTGAATAATATAGTACAGTAATTTTGAAAGTAAGTTAATAACATCGATTTTAGTCAATGTATATACACATAATGTAGCGTTGTACGTGTAAAAAAATACTTGGCTCTTCCTGTGCATTTCCCACTATTTCTTACAGTTCTTCCACGTTGTGGAGAGCAACATGAGAATATTGAGACATAGGTATCTTACAGCCGATAAATAGAAGCTACAGAGAGGATTATGAGGCGAGGCAGAAGAAGCAACCAATCTTGTTCGCGGTGCACCGGTAACAGCAATAACGTATGAGAGAAACGGCAGAACTTTCCTTTTCGAGACTACACCGAATCCTCGCGCCGCATCCTCGAAGTCCTTCCTCTTCCTTCGATCTCCCTCTCTCTTCTGCCTCCTCGTCCGTGCCGCCAGAGTTACTTCTGCTTCTTCCCACTCCTCTCGCATGCAGCAGTCCAGTATTTGTTCTTCCAGCGTCTCTTCTCCGCTACGAGAGAGAATCATCCAAGGGCAGTAAACCCTTTGATATATAGTCGAAGGTTTTTAGAGTTCTGTCAGCCACGCCCACAATCAGCCTTAGTATTATTTACACTCCTCGTGCTTCGTAGACGATCGTCTCTCTCATAGGTTTCGTCCTTTTCTCTCTTTCTGTATGCCTCTCTTCTCTTCTCTCGCACTCTCCTTTTCCACGCTTCGTCCTCTTCTCTTCTTCTTCTTCCTCATCGTCCAAGTCAAAGCTAACGTCATCTCTGCCCTCCCCTCCCTTCGTCTTCATCTTGATCACCGGCTTTTCGACTGGTAAACTTTTTAACGGTTTCCTCGACGTATCCTGTCGCTTTGTCTTCGGGCGCTCTGCATAATATAACAGTGCCAACCCGGAGGCCGTTGGGATCTTGAATCTTCTTTTGTTCCTGTCCTATCTACTCCCTTGCCCCCTCCTTTTCTCCGCGATCTTCTTTTGCCTCGTTCATCTTCTCCTCCGGGAGGGTGGGCCGAGCTCTCCGATGAGCGTACTCCGAATTTATAAAATTAGGTACGATCGCGTCTCTCGCGAAATTATCTATCCCCGACGACCTCTTACGCTCTTCTCTCTCGATCGTACCCGCGGGGCCAGATTTCGGGTTTCGCTCAGCGTCTAAAAGCGCGCCTCGCTAAAAAAAGAATCGACCAGCCGAATATAAATCGACGCATATTTTATTCGACGCGAAATTTATCGGCCCGAAGAAACCGCCTGAAATTTCGGCGGTTCGACTATCGATTGATCGCCGCCGTCCGAGCGCCGATTGATTTCGTCCGGTTGTCGACATTTACCGCCGTCGTTCTACATGGTGCGCTCGAGGCACGATCGCACTCGTTGGCACGCGAGGCACAATCGTCTCGATCGATTCCGTTTCTCTCGAAAGATAAGAGAGAGAGAGAGAGAGACGGGGGCCTGTCGAAAGGCGCGCGAGACGTCAGAGGACGGAGACAAACGGGCGAAACATTACATTTCAAAATCGCTCTGGCCGTCACGAAAAATCGTATCCGGGCCTAATCTCGAAGGTAAATCTTTCCCGCGGGCTAATCAAAACCGAGGATCAAACCCGGGGCCCGTGTTCCCGAACCATCTGCCCCTGCTGCCCGCCGGCCAGCGTTGCAATAGTCCGGCCCGGCTATCCGCGTGGCGAACGTTCATTCGGTCCCACCGGGGTCGATACTTTTCACGTGATCTCGCAACATCGCTTAATCCTCTGCATAAACATTGTATTGTATTTCGCGCAGGGGATGCTCCCATTATATCATATTTTGTTATTAATATTTTCTGACTGGATGGATCCAGAAGCTGGTACGGGCCACTTTTGTGCATCGACGAACGTAAAGAGAGGGCGAGAGTGGGACGGGGAGAATGATGTAGGAGAGACGGAGAGCGAACGATACCGGTTTTCTCGATCGTACGATACCCATCAGGTATTTTCATTATTCGCGAGCTAGTCCAGAAAATATCATCCAACTCACATATAAACGGATCAATCATATTGTTTGTTCGTAACCTTTAATTAAATATTCACTTAATAATAAATTTATTATATTGTTTTTTTTTTCGTGACATATAATATATTTTTAATTAACGATGGGATTGTCTCATATCAATCAATAATTGTTTTGGTGAAAGATCACTTTCGGAAATCAATGAAAAATCCGTCACGAACGATACGGTAGTTACAACCGAGCAACATTACAGAATTACGTGCACGCAGTAAAGCCACGAATGTGCGTGAAATTTTTATGGTGGCCAGGTTTATATCCTTTGACATGCGCCACGTGAGTCCAATTGTCGAGCGTTTTAAAGCCGGGTGTCGTCGTTCTGGCCGCGTGCGCATTCATCCGCGCTTACTGGTCTGCGGACGACGTTGTTTATCATTTTATGCGATTATTAAAGCAAAGATTAAGCCGCGCCGTTAAAACGGCGCAACATGCGCGGACGATGCTCGCGCGGGGGAACGGACGAGTCATTGGACCCACACCGGGATTTCGACGCATTTGCCTTTCGCGAGGAACGTTGTAAAATACGAGCGACGTTTCCAGGTACGAGAGGCCATAGCTAATTTGCAAGGACGGTTGTTTTCACGCGCGTAGCACCGGTTGCGGTGCACAAACGAGCCCATCATTTTTTGATCGCTCTCGAAAGACATTCGCCCCCGCCGTCAGGCCAACCTTTTACGGTCGGAAAATAGCGGCCGGTGTCGATTTCCATTTGCCCGCTCGGTTATTTTTCTGTTAGCCCTCCCACACCCCGTGGTTACCACGGCCGGCCCTCGCTTTTTATTTCCCGCATCGCGCGCGTTTGTTGGTCACGAGGGCCGCGCGTACGAATTACACAAAAATATTCGCGCACGGACAAAGCGGCCAGCTCGTTGATTCGCAAGTTAATTGAGCGGCGCGGCACACTCGTCGGGCCACTAACGAGTAAATTGTTGACTACCACCATTGCCACCACCACCACCACCATCACCACCCACCACCATCGCCATCGCCATCGCACCACCGGGCCGGAGCGAGGCCGCGCGCGGAGGGGCGGAAATTGTACAGATTTTTGAGCCAATTAGTCGCGGTTTTAATCGCAGGAAATTGCCGTCACTTTGCCCAAAAAGCGTTTCACTTTCGCCGATCTCCTCTGTGTCGGACTCTGCGGTTTCGAGCACGCGCGATCGATGTAACGTACCCCGATGTCCCGTACACGAATCGCATTAAAGACATATAGATTAATACGTTCCAGAAAATATCGCGCTATATATATGTATATTGAAGGAACAAAATATTCTTTCTGATCTATCCCGCGAAAGAGAGGATTCTCTAGAACGCCAAAGCTACTGCGAAATACCTCCGATTAGGGTTGCCATAATAAAATAACAATAGGCTCGAAAGATTAAAAAATCAATCAAAGAAAAAGAGGCTCACTCAGAGCCACGACAAGATGTTAGTGTCTTAATAATTTAATTAAAATGCTATATGCACTGAGAAAAAATGTATGATATTTGGAACTATAATGACATAGTAAATAATTATTAGTTAGGAATATCATTTTTATAGTAAGTGTTACCATTTATGTTGATGACAATTACGATATAGGCATAGTATAAATGACCCATGTAAAATTTTTACCAACAATTATAATCATTTGAAGTAAAAATGTAATAAAATAGAATATATGGAATAGGTAAGAGAAATTAACCATTTTATATAGTCAATACAATTGGAATATTTGACAAATATTGGTACAGGTAACTATAGTCTTAGCATGCTTTACTATACACATCACACATGGTAATAATAACAAAGCAAATATGATGACTATATAATTTCTC
>NJRL01000174.1:323098-341413 GCA_003063815.1 Aphaenogaster rudis
TTTCTCAACGTGAGCGTAATTCAGAATCGCAGAATGAACATTCCAGAGTGTTCCAACAATTTTTACATTCTGATATACATATCTTTGTATCATATTGTATACTTTTAATACGGATAATCCACAAAAATTATCAACGCAATATATACGTATCCGTGTCTCACAGTTATCATTTCCCGAATTCATTAATTATCTTATGCGGCTACCTGGCCTGGTCGGAATCATCGACCACAACTTCGTGAGCTGCGATGGCCCGCGGTCAGGAGGACTGGATACAAACCTACACAAGCACGCGGAACATATACTTGATACTTTCGTAAACGATCGTAAATCCGTCATAAATTGCTTGCGATATTTAGCATCTCTCTTTACATTTATACAAATGAATACATTATTTCTGATACTTAACATCTTTATCCTTGCATCTACATACGGCGATTTTAGTTTTTTTTCTGGCATATGAAACAATCTTGTTTGTAAATGCTACAATAAAGATGGATTTAATTTGAAAATTAATACGGAACCATAACTACATACAAAAAAAACGATTTTAATTACATAATCACGACTATTTTAAATATTAACTCGTAATTACTAAGCAAATTAGCAATAACGCCAGCTATTAAGTCCTCCACCAACCAATGATAACATCTAATTATGAATATACAAGTAACGCCGTCGTCAAAAGAGAGATACCCGTTCATAGTAATCTATTCTCCCTATCAAACCATCAACAAAACATAACTGCTCATTAAGTACTCATGCGCGCCGGCAGCAATTAAAATCTTGTATATGCGCGACTCCCGGAAATGCGTAAAGCAATTCTATGAGCACGCCTAACTTCTTCAAGCTAAAAGCGGAAAAAGTAGATGCACGTGTCCTTGGACATCGTCGAGCCTCAATGTTCATAGTCTAGAATACTTTTATTACAACCAAAGTTGCCGTACAACCCGAAATATCGCCTCGCCCAACTGGCTATTTTGAAAAGCGCAAATAATTCCGGGATTAAGAGCGAGCCGCGAATCTTGATGCTCGCAGACGATCGCGACTTTTACGCCGCTGTTTTTGAGCGTGAAAATTGTCGCGCCCGCGACGAGAACGTTCGGGATGGTCGACGCATGATATTGAAGCGATGTCGGGCCACTATTAGCCGGGTTTTATTGGTACACGGGCCAGCCGTGTGCCGGCTGACCTACGACCGCCAACAGTTAATCAATGCTTTTATGAGCATTCGCTTGGCAGTACACCATCGTTTCAAGCCGCGGCCCGTTCAGCCGAACCCACCCATCCACCCGACCGACCAACCAACCACCCATCCAGCCACCCAACGAGGGCGACACGCTTCTCCCACTCCTCCTTCTCTCTCTCCCTCTCTCTTTTCCGCACGTGTATGTATGTCGCATGCTCTTCGAGCAGCTACCCGAAATTTGCGCTACCACCACCGAGACGCCTCTATCCGGTTAAACGACCGAACGATTACGCCCATCGACGTAATGTATTAGTTATAACGTGCGAGCGTCGCCGATGAATCGAGTTCATTGCGCGACCGCGCGGACACTGGCCGACGCGTTATATTCGGCTGCTTGAGGAAAAGTTGGGCAAAATTTATTAACAGTAAATTCGGTCATATTTGAAGCTGATGCTCGTCGCACTCGCCCAAACGCCCAAACCGACCGGATAATTGACTTAGTTCGCGCGCTAATAAACAATTCGATATGCATTAAGTCACGTAATATAAATTACGCCGGGTCAATTTGATTAATGATACCTCCGCGATCGATGCGTCGAACGATTAGGACAGATTCGGTTCCTGGAAATTACGGATTACTTGCGTCATCTTACAATCCGATCGGGCTAAAAATAGGGGCGACGGTCGATAAAGCTTGCGATTCAAATCATCATGACGCACACGCGGCTGAACGCACAGCCGCTTTCAGGAACCCTCTCTCTCTCTCTCTCTCTCTCTCTCTCTCTCTTTCCAGCCCACCTACCGCTATTTATTTCTCTCGTCGCTTTTAATTTCGTAGAGACAACATAGATGCGTATCAAGCGATGGTTCTCGCACGCGTACGCGCACTCACACGAGCGTCGTGCCGAATCCATTGTGCGCCGCGCTCCCGAAACGCATGTTTCGCGCCCGCTATCGCGATCGGATCTCGCTTGTTGAGTTTATTAATTGCGTTATGGGAAGCGTTCACCGGGGCGAAATTGAAAAAAAAAATTAAACGACTCTCTTTCCCCATGCCTCTTTCACAGCCTCTTTAATTTGTTCCTCGGTCGGTTATATAATATACCGATCGTATATATTTTAGACGAGCACAGATCGGGCGCAGCTGGGATAGAGAGAGAGAGAGAGGCAAGAGCAGGGGGACCGGCCGGCTCCAATCGTAAAACAATTATACAATTACCGCGCGGCCGTAATTAATTGCCGGCCGTTTCAACGTTTACCCCGACGAGCGCGCGAGAGAACGAGCGCGGCTGCAGGCTGCAGGCGCGGACCCGCGCGAACGCGCCGCGGCATTAATTCATTAACGTTGCACCGTGAAACGTATTTGCCCGTAAAATTGATCGGCCGGCGTGTTCGCGATTATTTGCTTAAACAATTTCCGAACGTCGATCGACGCCGCCGCCGTATGACGTGATTTAACGATTTCCTTCTCTCGGCGTTGACGGCAATAACGTCCCCATTTTTCTTTCTCTCTCTTTCTCTCCCTCCCTCCCTCCCTCTCTCCCTCCCTTCCTCCCTTCCACCCCTCTCTCTGGCGCTCTCTCTCTCTCTCTCTCTCTCTGTATGTCCCCCGATGATAATATATCTGCGAAATAAGCGCGTCCCAACGGACACCCTTCAAAGCGTTATCGAAGAGCACAAAGAGAGTCCGCGCAAATAAACCAATGAATATTGTATGCGCGTTTATCGATCTTCCGGATGTTCACAGCGAGCGATGAATATCGCGCAAGGATAAACGAAATCGCGCGAGATTATAATATTATTAGTTGCGTTATGTTATTAATAATACTAAGTGTATTAATAATTAATGAAATATCCAATTGCTCATGAATGATTGCGTACGACGATGCGTTGCGCAATGCGGCGCGATGCCACGAGATAAATCGAGAATGGCGGAGGAACTTCCTGGATCGGAATCCGGCAATGGGGAATGTGAAGACAGCGCCGAGTATCATTTGCGTGCGTAAAGGGATCGTACGATATCCCGGGCATCGGTGACCGCCACCGCAGGCCGCAACACGACGGTGCAGTCGCAGTTAATTTGCTCACTCCAAGTGTGTTTGATTCCCCTAATTAATTGATCGGTAGGGTCACCGTATGCCAGAGCGTATATACGGATGGCAGTAATCAAGCGCGTGGCCCTCGCTACGTTACGTCTATTTGCACGTACGTGCTCTATTTGGCATAACCCCACGCTCTACGTTTATGCGTCTAGATCCTGCCGCCAAAAATCTCGATCAAAAATCAGAACGCTCAGATTTACCGTTTTTTTCCGTTCAAAGAAGTACAACGAATTAAAATTAACAATCGTAATACAACGGAAATGACGTGAGAAAAAAAAGAGAGAGCCTTCTGATTATGAATACGTTCGATAAGATATATAAATGCTTTTAATGTGATTTCAAGGCAACTTTAACACATGTTTCTTTAGACAAAATAATGCTGGGTACTCACCGAGGTGTCCGTTCTCGTAATAATCGCCGTTGTCCAGTCTGTGTTTCTTCAGGGAGTGTTGAGGATGATGGCCAGCCGCCGCGGCTAGGTGGCTCGCCGCGAGGCTCAACCCAACGGAAGCTCGCTTTGGGGGTCTTCCTGGCCTGGAGCTGTACAGTGAGAGAGAGTTACTGTGGTTAGAGACACCTGTCATCGAGGTAATGTCTTACCCCGATCGTCGTGGTCGCGATATTCATCGCGACCGATTATCTGTTGAAAGGTTAAGGAGGAAATATCAGCCCTCGCGCGAAGCAAGGAAGTCAAGTCTCTCGATTCATTAGTGCGATCGAGATCGTCTCGGCCGATTAGGTCTCGCGAGAAATGAGAATATCGCAACTGCGAATTATCAATGATTATGAATCGAGCTGCGAGCCGCGAACTGAAATTGCCGCGTGGCACGACACGTATGTAGAAATGAGCAACCGCCTGCTGATCTTTCCTCTTGTGAATAAGTCTTATTTGCAATACCTCGAGTGGATCTCGAGTCCTGATTTCAAGATTACTGGAGAGGAAAGGAAATCCCAGAAGAAGCCGCGCCGCCGCGCGAACCATTAAAAGAACACCCGGCTCACTGGCCGAGGAACCAATTTGAAAATCTTGATGGCTAATCTACGTAGATCGTGCGAACGTTTCGAGAGCGGACTCTTACGTGACTAAGGGAAAATGAAAATCATCCGTGAAAATAACACGTGGCTTTCACTCTAAGCACGTTATCGACCGACAAACAGATTTACAAAGTTAGTTTTTCCGCTTTATCTTCAAAGCACGTAACATAAGGTAAAATGCACGAAACTGACATATGAAATGATTAAATATCTAGACATTAATGGACGAATGAAATTACGTGAGGATCTTCTTTCAAGACTTACGTCGCGAAATACTTGCGCATGTATATAATTAATTATGTAATATAATACAAAATTAAAATTATAAAAGACTTTCATTATATTCACAAGATTTAAAAATAGATGTTATGAAGGGTCCCGCGATCCACTCTCCAGAGATTCGTGCTTTAGGATCGAGTCCCGTTTCGAGTGGCCGGCGTTTTCTTTTGATGAGCGTCACTGGCACCTTTCGAGCTTTGTCGGCGACGAAGCAGACGAGGAAGATCTCCGTTGAAACAATCTGTACGATAGTGGCGATGATACTGGCGCGCCCAGGGAGGGAGGTTCATTTTTCATAGGCGGTAGGCGCCAGAGAGGCGCTCACGCATACGCACACGTACACACGCGACACGTGAATCCACACCAACACTGTGACATTACGCACGAAATACATGCGTGTATGTATGTACACGCGCGTGCACACAGAGCTGCCTTTTGCTTCTCAGCGAGGGAATATCCGGGACTTGTTACCTTTCTTTACTCTCGATATAGCACCTAACTGTCCGCGGATGTTCTCAACCTTTCCAATCACCGATGCATTTTCATACAAACGATGAGTCAAATTTTGATTTGATCGCCTTCGATCGAATGGAACGCCAAAGATAATCGAGGCGCGTTTCCGAATTGTCTCGGGATTGTCTTCTTAATTACGCGCACCCTTCACACGACCGCACATTATTCGCGGGATAGGATCGTTAGGGAATAACGAGACGGAGGCTGAGCACCACTAACCGGTAAGCGAGCAATCTCATAGTAGTCAAGACAGATTTGTAAATCTAATTTTTCATCCCGTCTTTCTGCCTTGCCCTCTCACTTTGCCTCTTCGTTGCCCAGAATCTTCCTCATCTCCTCCGGTATCTCACTCTCACCTCTTCGTTTTCGGTCGTTCTCCTCCCTCTTCGCGTCCGTCCTCTCTCACTCTCACTTCCTACGACGTTCTTTTTCGCCTTGCTACTTGTCTCTCGCCCTATCCCTTTTTCACTGCCGCCTCTCACGCACGCGGGATCCCCAGACGATTCTCAGACGGCCGGTTTATACGGCGTTGATCTCTTAAACCGCTTAGCTTCAGGTTACACCGAAAACACGAGCGCACTTTCTGAGCGCTTAGACCCCGCATAATGCGCATTTGTTTGCGTGCCGCGCGATCAGCGAAATAAGACGAGGCGCCGGCCGGTGCAAACAGCGCGAGTTGAAACCTTCTTCTTGGCAGTCGAAAATCTAACACGAACGGGTTGAAACGATATATTTATTCAATGACTGCGACCGTACTCGCAACAAAGAAAAAAAAAGATTTACGCTTTCAAGTACCTGTTGATAAAGATTGGAAAGAAAAAGGCAATACACGCCTTCCGCGCGTAATATCCATTTGTTTCTCTAGACGAGTTTCCTCCCGCCGACGAGTCAAATATTTACGTAATATCTCCTGCATTATGCGGCGAAACAATGGCGGGGCAACGACAAGACGGGCGTGGACCAGATTGTTGGCCAAGGAATCGAGAGATCGCTAATGATCGCGCGTTGCGGCAACAGCGGTCGCGCTACTGTTCGTTCGATTTTATATCGACGAAACCGATCCGTCTTTCGGGACGAACGGAAATCAGTCGGCAACTTACGCCATATCGATTGTAACTATTACAACAGGGAAAATCAACTTTTATTATGAGTTAATCTAAAGGCTAATCTACAATGTGCTCTTTGCTTCCTGTTTCTTGCTTTTTGCATTTTGTCAATTTTTTATTATGTCGCGTAATGCGATGTTTGTTCGTTCTGTCATCCAAGATAAAAGTTGACGAACTTTGGAAGAGACAAGAAACACGTGACAAGAAACACGATTGTCGGTAAAACAATGCATGGAAAAGTAAAGAAGCAAGAGGCAAAGAGCAAGAAACAGGAAGCAAAGAGCACATTGTAGATTAGCTTTAAATGTTAAAGAGATCGAAACGTAAATAAGGAGAAAATGTAGGGAGATCCTTAGTCTGATTCTCACGTATAAGCAGATTTCTTTTCTTTTCATCGGAAATTGTCCCAGGTAACAAAAGTAGGAAGCGCAACCAGCAGATGAATAATATTTTTAAATTTTTCGTGCACGATAAAGTAAACAAAGATTTTACCCGTTTCTCTACTTTGTGTGTATACAACAAAGTTTCTTTAATTCTTCTACGATAAATGTATCAATAATTTCCCTCTCAAAGTACACTACATGCATCCTACAGTATACGACTTTTTAGAGTTTTATGTTTTTATTTCGATTGGGAATATATAAATCGAATAGCCGTATGTATATAACTTCTAACACTAGTAAAAAACAGTAAAGGTTAGCTACATTTTTACTAATATAAGGTAACTAAGGCAATCGAGAAACAGCATTCGGACCCAATTTAGATACTGTAGGAGCAAACAAGCTTCCCCATCAAAGATCTTTTTTACTTTGTTACTGTTGATTACTACTTGCTAGCACTGAGGAACGTAGGGAGACCGATTGTAGTTTTCACAGTTGCTGGAATGTGGAATGCTTGTTGCATTCTTCTCTGTTACCTGGGTGTACAGTCGCAAATGTTACCACTTAATTATTACTAAGCATGATTGGAATTATAACGTTACATAATTAGATCTGTAAACTCTTGACCACTTACTTATCATTAAGCTTGGTCAGATTTACATCTTAATATAACTGGAATCTCTTTTTGGACTGGACTCTCTTGTGACTGGACTTTTTGCGATGCCGTCTTTGATTTGATTATATGACTCAAGTTTAACTTTATATTCTTATATACAACAAAATTTTTATGATTGGCGTAGTCGGTATGTGCTTATTTATGGGTTTGTCAAGATTTTCTACAATTTCTCGGAGTTTATACCGCGATCTTAATTTATCTATTTCTTAGTCTTAATTTCCTGTAATATGTTTTGATTATTTATAATTCCTTTGTTCTGAAGAAGACTAAGTCAAGTCGAAACATTAACGTTTTATTTTTGTCTTTTAATAAACATGTTTATTTTATAACATCTCTGTCTTACTTTGCTCGAATCACGGCCTATTAACCTTCACATAGCTTTTGTAGGGAGATCCAGGTTCGAATCCTGGTTGAGGTGTTATTTTTCGCAATAATTTCTTTACAGTTTTTTCGGGGAAGGGGGGATCTTATAGATGCTTGTTAGCATGAAATTATTAAATTGCTCGTCAATTTAATACGTGAATTAATTAATCCTTCATGTAAGGATTGTGTTTCAAGACCGACGAATATGCGGTTCGCATGAGGAAAATTCACAACAATTATTATTAGACACCAAGATCCGCCGCAGACCGACATTGGCCTATTCTCATATTTATATTTGTAAATAAGGAGAATTTTTGAAAGGTTTTTCTCTGAGAAACGCGCGAGCAGCTTGTTCGGGGCAGCTTGCCCTTGATATTCCCGATCGTAAGTAATTATTAACAAAGTGGTTTAAATTCAATGCCGTTGCCAGAAGGTTCCAGATAATTATACGGGTCGCTTCCCTTCTCGGGACGTTGTCCTCCAGAGATGTCTCCGCGAAAACGGTTATGGAAGTATTTACGAGTGCCGGCGTATCTCGCGCAAATTATGTACACACGAGTAAGCAGCAATTAGAGCGGTGTAATCGTAACGAACGATCGGAGATCGAAGACTCCGCGGCCTCTCGAGCCGTCCGTCCGACTCTTGTCGCGTGATTTATACACGACTGAAACAAGACAGACATCCGCACTTAATTCACAAGCGAGTCGCATCGAGTATAGTTCTCGAGCGGCCGAAACGGTTAGACGGCTGGAAATTATCGCCCGAACGATCGTTTTGTACATTATTCGCGGCGCGGTGCGATCGATCGATTAGATTCGGGCCGCGCACACTTCTGTATTGTATTTGGCCGGGTTCTCATTCGGAATTGCGTGTGGGCATTAAGAGTTGCCGATGATCGGGCCAGGTGCTATGCTCCGATCCCGATCGTTCCCCGCCCTAATGATCGTTGCACCTCCGGTGAAGAACCAGATCGCTCCGCGGGAGAAGGACAGACGGATCGATCGGTGAGATCGGCAGGAAAAGGAAGAAAGGATCAGAGAAATGCGTGGAGAAAGAAAGGGCAACACGAAACGCAGAGAAGTAAATGGTGGCGAGGGGGAAAAAAACTTTGTGAGAGAAAGAGAGAAAGAGACCTATATCGCGCGGTGCGACTCGCGGGGAATTACATGGCTTTCGTAAGCGATGGGGCGTTTAACGATCTATCGACTTCGAAAAGTCTTTAGTCCTTCCAACCATTCGCTCGTCCATGCGTATCCGGCGTAGTCGCGCCGCGTGTTGCGAAGCGGGCAAAAAACACGGCGCAACAAAACGCAGCGAGCCGATCGAATCGAATCGATCGATTCGAATTCGCCGGAAAGGCGTCGGGCGTACGATCGGCGTCAAGGTGGAAGACGCAGGTGGAATTGCCCGCGTCTCTTACGAATCCGAGCGGAATCCGCGAAATCGAGCGGAAAAAAAATGAAGAAGCGATCGGTGCGTACGGTGGAACGGGAATAGATCGAGCATGTATTTAACTGTAACGTGGAAGTGTGGTACTCGCTTAGATCGCCGATCTGATATTAGCCTTAAGTAGATGAGCGCGGTGTGATTTATAGCGCGGGTACCTTAATTGTCTTAATTATGCGGCAGCCGCTTCCGTGGAAAGCGCGGGCACCGCTCCGCGCGCAATCGACCTCGATGTAATTTAACGTGAGCGTTTTCTCGCGATTCCTACCGCACCTGACAGCTCCTGCGCCCATTACGATAAACTCTGACGATAAAAACCAACCATAATTCCCCATTAAAATCGATGTGCGAGAGGTCCCTCCATTGTGTGTCGCCCAAAACTTCCTTCATTCGGAAACAAATGGAACGGATATGAATATCGTTTCTCCCATACTAAGCGCAATTACGGCTATTAATTTATATCGCGCATTCGCCGCAGTAGGAAATAAGGCAAGCGCGTATGCCATTAGAAAACGGCCCGCGTTCCTCGCTCGCAAATTCATTTGGCACACGACAAATTGGATGGCGTTGGACGCCACGTTAATTAGTTTTCTCGAATCGCGTTACCATTGACGTTACCGGGTTCCGCTATTTTTTTCTCCGTCGCTAAGCTCGCTCGTTATTGGCAGAACGGTGATTACATTGTAACGCAAATATTTGCCACTCGTGTTTCGCGTTCGGGGCGATGGATGGAAATGACGATGGCAAGAGCGTGCCGCGCACAGAAGCAGAAGAGAAGATGTGGGCTAGGTGCGTGGTGTGTCATGCGAGCGGTATCGCGTGCTTGCCACCCTGACCCTACCTACGTGTACGCCACATTAAATCGGTATACATCGTAGAATTCCTTATGACGCCCCTTCCCCGTCGATGTGTCTTGTCAACGTGACGGGAAGTCCGTGTCATTACCAACAAAATCAAGATACGAGATCTCTCCCAGACATGAAAGAAAGATTTGCATCTCGGCAAAATGTCTCGGGAATTCTATCGCTGCGGTGTGAAATATTTGAAAAATCCTACAATATATTATAATTTTATTTAACATAACACGTTTATCGCAATAACAATTAATAGCATTATGATTTAATAAGCACATCTCTCGGCGTAACGAGCCTCGGTCGCGAATGCGATGGCATTTTGATGGATTCAACGCCGGTCACGGCCGCCTGGCGCTCGCCAGAAAAAGAGTCCAGACGAGTAGAACGAGACGAGAGAACGAACGAATGAACGGGCAGGCGAGTGAGCGCGCGGGCGAGCGATCGTAAATTGTCAATTTCGAAGTCAATTTGGCCAGGCTTACCAATCGGCTGCCGGTTAATTTCAAGGTGAATTGTGTCCAATATGGGTATATTATTAATGGCCCGCCGAGGGATAGGGTGCACTTCGGACCGACGAGGGTTGCAACCCCGTTCTCGCGCATTGCCCAAATCTATCGCTCGGGGCTGCCGGTATGCTCTCGCATTCGGTATTTCGGATTAAATGCTCTCTGATGTTGTTGCAACGGCGGCGGTTGCACCGCCGTCTCTCATATACGTCTAACGTCCGCGTGTATAGGAATGTTTCGAGAACGATGATATCGTCCTTCGCGCGAAACTGCGAGGACAACACTAGCACTTGTACGCTAATTACTTATATTTTTTCCAGCATACTTATTTGTAGAACTATCGAGCGCTATGATTATTTTCGCTTTCGTAGGCTCCTTTTGCGATTTTATACGACACTTGGGACGTCCTCAAAAGAAGTGTTTAAATACGTAGAAGAGTCATTCCCTCCCCCTCTCTTTCGCTCTCTCTCTTTCTCTCTCTCTCTCTCTCTCTCTCTCTCTCTCTTTCTCTCTCTGTGGACTTCTGGGCTTTCCACACCGGCACGCTATTTTATGAAACTACACTGTCTAACGTGTCCTCACTGTTGGTTTCCTGTTTCCAGCCACGGCCGGAGGCAAATATCGCGCCTTGTCTCTCGCGAGACTGGTTACAAAGCTACAAAGGAGCCACTATACCGAGGTCAAACACGACGCTATCTTTGAATTACGGCGCCGTTGCCTTATCGCATCCTGCCGCTACCGTCTTGCGCCATCCAAATACTCCGAGGCGTCCCGAAAACAAGGGCCATCCGCGTTGGGTTATGGGAAAATAACCCAAGTAGACTACTCGAGGACTCGAGAGAGCTCGCCGAGTCTCTTACGAGATCTTTGTTAGGCTTTACGAGTCGAATCTCCCCGAACATGCTACTGTAGCCGAAGTAGGATCAGTGAGACGAGGAGTTTCGAGCAGAGGATCGATGAGAGCTGCTTGCTCCTTTACGCTTTGCCACGTGACCTTACGCGTCACAAAAGTGCCGATTCAGTCATGGCTCATAGAGTTCCACCCCGGTTTTTCCGTACTGTTCCCCGTATTTGATCTATATTGCGGAGTCAGGTTTCGTGTGACCTTACATCTGGTTTGAAGCGATACAGTCGTCGGACATTAAGAGCGTTTACATTCGGCTGGTAACCAAGTGTCGGTGGTTGTTGACGACGCATTATTAGGGGAACCCCGCTACATAACTGGCTTTTATGACTGGTAACTCTTAAGAATGACAATAATAGATATAAATTTTCAATAATGCCGGTGTCGGTGTTCAGAAGAATAAAACATTAAAATCCGTAGTGCGCGGAGATAACGCAAAAATTTGTCCGATTCGTTCAAGACACTTTCGTAACTTTTGAGTACCCAGTTTGCGCCAACTTCGAAGGCAATCATAATTCCAATGGAATGATCATAATTTTGAGAACCGCTGCCATGCCGATATTACGATAACCGACTGTTCTATTCCCGAATTATCGTCTTTCGCGCGTTCTCCGGTTCTCCTCCCTTGTCGGTTCCCCACGAGTTCTCTCTCTCTCTCTATCGCTTTCTCTCTCTCTTATCCTCTCACGCTGTCTTTTTTTCGGAACTTGCGAGAGCACCGACGAGAGCGTCCCCTCGTAAAGCCTCGTCGCGCGCAATTCCCGTCATAACAACGACTTCAATTTTCGTCAAAAGTCTTTCGCCGTTATCGTCGTCGCCGTCGTCCCCCTTTTCACCCCTCCGCCAACGCCTCCCACGGTCTGGTCCTTCGATTTGCCGCTTTATAAACCCGGTCGCTACGCCGGACGAAAATCGGCAGCCGCCAGCGCCGTCGTCGACGCCGCTACCGCGCGATATTTTCCAAATTGTAAATTTTTACGAGTGCCGCGCGTAATGCTCGCCCTTCGGTTCCACGTGCCTATCTCTCCGTTTCCGCCGACGTTTCTTTCCCTTTCGCTCACTTCCCCCGCGCGATGCCGTTAGTCAGATTGGATTTGTCCGATTTTGTGCATCGAGCAGGAAAAAGGCGAAGCAGGGAACGTGCGAGTACTTCAAGACAGATATATTCCTCTATATGTTCTTACCGAGGGGTAAACCGCTGACCAAAATTGTGTACACCAACACTGCAAATCCAAGCGTGTTATTTTAGCTGAAGCTCTTCTTACACATTTCTCGCAGTTTTAAATTATGTCATTTAACACGATTGAACATATTAACTTTTAATTTAATACAATTAAACGCGTTAAATGACGTAACCTAAAACAGCAAGAAACATGTAAAAAGAACTTCAGTCAAATGTGTCATTTCTAGATGTTTATGCGTGTAAAAATAACACGCTTGGATTTGCAGTGAATGCCTAGTAATGCCCAAATTGGGCATTACTAAGTACACAAAAGTACACAAAAGTACACTAAAAGTACACAATTTTTGGGCATTACTAGTGAATTTTTTATGTAATGCCCACTAATGTGTCCTAGTACACTGCAAATCCAACCCTGTTATTTTAGCTGAAGCTCTTCTTACACATTTCTTGCAGTTTTAAATCATGTCATTTAACACGATTGAACGTATTAATTTTTAATTTAATACGATTAAAAGTGTTAAACGACGTAATCTAAAATGGTAAGAAACATATAAGAAGAGCTTCAGTCAAATGTGTCATTTTTAAATGTTTATGCGTGTAAGAATAACACGCTTGAATTTGCAGTGTAATGCGCCAAATCTGTACACCGCAATGCCCTCAGCGGTTTACCCCTCGGTTCTTACATTACACGATGATACGATATCAATATTGCATATGGCATTATATATCACGTTTGTGATTTCTAGTTTCGACTTAATAATGATCAATCGTTTTGATCGAGAAAAATCAACTGATTACAGACACAGCAGAACAATATTAACGAAGACCCGTTTGCAAGACGGCCGTTATGATCGAGGTCAGATAACGTAATGAAATATACCGCTATTAATCCTCCACGCTTGCCAATTACCATGCGAGTTAGCGTGAGCATTCAAATCTACGAGTTTCTCAGTAAGGTAGAAAGATGACAACTGGAAATAAGGAGGTGTTTGCGTATGATATGGTTCGCGGATGATTTTATGCATCCTTGTGCCGTTACACGGAAGAGGAATAACGAAGGAAGCTCCCCTCGGCGTTACGCCAGATAAGAGAGATAGATAGATAGATAGATAGAGAAAGAGAGAAAGAGAAAAAGCGCTTTCTAATAACCACAATGTAACGCTGGGGTGCGTTACACAAAAGAAATCTTTTTCTCTCGGGCGGGGGTTCGAGACTTATCTTAGTAATATTGGATTAAAACTTATGCCTCTCTCGGCTGCAATATGTTATTTTTATTGCTCGTAGCTTTGCATAATATTCGCTGGGGTGCGCGAACGCCTTCTTCTCCCCCTCCCCCCTCTCTCTCTCTCTCCGTCTCCCGGGCTCTAATTTTAATTTTTATGTCGTGCCGGGTTGGGGAACATTACGATTTCGACGTGGCCTACTTATTTGCGTTTAAAGATCTCGCGGATCCTTTGTCAGTTGTTTTTTCGATAAAGAGGCGCGCGGCGCAAATTAAAAAGACCATGCCTATGTTTTCCTGTGTCTTGTGCCAAATAAACTATCATTTTATCAAAAAATGCGAACAATACCAACAATTATTTAAAATCACTCGTTATATTATCGCGTGAATTATCGCAATAATTCTTGTTCCTTTATGATTCTTTTTTTAGTATCTTGGCGTTTTATATTTAGACTCGAGATATACACGTATTACATTTGCTCAACAGAGTCTGATGAACGGTGTGATGTATATATAAAGAAATTGTGGGAGACCACGGACGCGGGCGTGAGACCACCATCGGTGTCGACGTCGGAGCGACGAACTAGGAGCGACGAACACGGCTATATATCTACCTCTGAGAATCTACACGCATGGTCCGTGAACCAATTTCAATTTCGGGGACCCTCGCAAAGGTGTAAAATATCTCTATTACTAACTCCGACAGACTGAGATACACTATTTTTCTCCATGAGGACACGCGATGATCATTCCTGGAAATGACGAACGAAAGGCGGCCCTAGAGAAATATGATTCATATCTCTATAGATAGGAGATCCCCGCCACCCTCGAAATAGGGCGCGTTGATCGAAACGCGAATTCTACTCCGAGTGGATGATTTTATTTCGAATTGTTTCTGATTGATCGAAATATCTCTCCTTTAATACTCTCCCTAGCGGTGTGAGGGGTTCTCTTCCTTTCCCAGAACGATTTCGGTGGCAAATCCACTCGGCGCGATCCATGAGCTGACGACGACGACGACGACTACGACGACGACTACGACGTTATTCCTTCACGCACACGACACGTACTCGGCGTAATACCCGATAATACCTGTATTTGCACGTGGCGGGCGCGACAGACCTTACCCGTGCGACGTGCGTTACAGCCGCGTAATCCCGGCAATCTCGAGGACGTGGCCCAGTCTTCGGCGGGAGTAATCCTGCCAATTTGGGCCGCGGATTATCCCCGAAGGAGAGGGCAACAAACGCGGTTGCGTCCGCGTTGCGAAACTTTGATTCGATTTCGGCGCAATAAGAGTCGGAATCTTCGCGCATTGTCGTAAGACGCGCCGGAACGCGGAATTTAATTCCTCCCCCGCTTAACCCAGTCGACGTAGGTAAACACGTTGCGAATCGTCACGGATGTCACGGACTACTCCCAGAGCAATTTCGCATAATCCGCGATAAAAATCCAATTCGCCGACCGACACGACCAAATGCGCTCGGATTGAAACTCCGAATCTGAAATCGTCTGGTTGTTAAGTCGCCTCGTGAATACGAAGAGTCGTGACTAGCTTAGAATAACGGGCAGGGCAGGCAAGGGTGAAGGTGTAAGTGCCAGAGAGGACGGTGCTTGCCTCGAATAAAATATATCGGCTCGTAAAGCGACTACGGTGGTCAGCTTTTTGTCGGCGGCAGACCGGGTGCGGGTGGGACTGTGCGGGGGTGAGTGTGTATGTTGACGTAGGGTGAAAGAGAAAGATGGCTGCGGCCTCTCTCTCTCTCTCTCTCTGTCTCTCTCACGGTGGGACTCCTCTGGTCCCAGTGTCTCTCATTTCAATATTTCCACGATAAATCCACGATAAATCCGCGTCCCGGGCTTTTTTACGAGAGTCGTGGCGGAATAAATAATAAAGCGGGCCCGCACGGCCGTAGCTCTCACACTAACGCGACTACAGCCAATACACCTTGCATGCGCCCTTGTCGGGCCCCTTCTTCGGGTCCTTTCCCCCCTCCCCCTCCACGCCGCGCTCCTTCGTTGCTCTAGTCCGACTTTTATGACCGCTGCAAGTATGTCCGAGTATCAGAACGAAATAATAAGCCGAAGGGAGATAGTCGACAACGAGAAAGAGAATAAAGGAATAGCTACGCGCGCGAACACGTGTGCGTATATGCGATGCATAAACTCACGCCGACTTATGGCAGATTCGTACCGCACCGTCCGAGGAGGCCCGGGATCTTTCCCCCGGGCCTGGCCGAGCCTCTTTCTCCTCTCGCCCCGTTATTCGTGCGGCTTTATTAAGTCGTTAAATCGCGGAATCGTCGTCGACACCCAGTAACATTCCGCCCGTGAGCGCATATTCGGGCGAGTTAGTCGTCGCGAGCGATCGTTGCCTCCGAGACGGGATAGTGCTCGATTACCGTCAATTAACGACGCACGTCTATTACCGTCGTACCGGTAGCCGTATGTCCCTCGGCGATCCGATATTTGTGGAAGCGAGAAAGGGTTTATGCCGGTGCGCGTCGGCATAAACCCTTTCTTCCGCGTGGAAATCGAGCGACGACTATTAGTACGCGCGCGCAGCGCGCGGATATCCCGAGTGAATTATATTCGCGTTATCGCGTAACGCAATTGATTTTATTGCGCTGTAAAACGCACTAGCGGGCACGTGTTTTTATGACGAAAAATCGCCTCCTTTCAGGACTTTCCGCGCCGCGTAGACGAGCTCTCGAGAGTCCGCTCGCGAGCCACTTAATCGGCTTCGACAGCGCGGACCGTGCGCGGAATGCCCGCCGACTCGAGCGGTCTTCCGCGTTTAAGCGTGATAATTAATAACGTAATTAAGTCGGGGCCCATAACTCAAAGGACGTCGCGCTCGCGAACCACTGGAGTAATTGGGGAATTATATTTTGTTTCCAAAGAGAGATCCCATCGGACGGAACGTCGAGAGAGGCTTCGTTGCCAGCACGCGCGGGTAAATTGTAATTAAATATCAAACGTTTGCAATTACCGCGCCGCACCTGCCCGCATTTCCTTTTCTCGTCGACTTCGCGGCGCATTAGTAATCACCCGTTTCCAAAGGGAGCGTTCTTCGACGATAAATTTCGTACTTGATATCTGGGATCGATCGCGAGATATCTCTTCGGGGGAAAAATTATTGCCAATAAAAGGTGCGTGGCCATCACGAGAGTGTCGCGCGAACTCTCGATTAATACTCTAGTCAAAACGATGTAATTATTACAGTGGCGTCAGCTTGGTTCCAGTAAATAAATAACGTATTTTATATTAAAATTGACAAAACCGCGAAATGTGTAACACAATTAAAATCGAGAACGGGCCAAATTCGGTCCTAGCAGATTTTAGTGCTCATTAATATTTTATGTGTGATTTTTCTAATTCTTTAAATTATGTTTTCAATTGAGAACATAGTAAATATTTTTATAATTCCAGCCAATGGTCCACGGCTACTGCCATACATAGTAATTTTTAATATAAAATTTTCTCCGTGTGCTATTTTGTATTTTATATTAATCGAAAAAAAGCGATAGCGCAAACACTTTCATTTGAGGACAGCGCTCGAAAACTTGAGATTCTTCGCGAGTAGGGTTGCCATAATAATATTTTCAAAACTAGGACTTATAAGCCAAAAACTCCGGACATTTCGCTTGCAATCCCGGACGCATACAAAAGTGCGAATAGGTTAGCAAATTGGTTATAATAAACAATAAATGAATAATTATTTTACATCTCGTTTTCAATAGTACTTCGAGTAAAATGAATAAATTGAACATGTTTTTAATTTAAAAGAAGTTTTATTATTAGGTATCTACCTTATATTGTACCTATACCTACGTGTTATATTGCCATTGGTATTTTTAAAATATCAGTAAAATAATAAATAATTATAAAATATATTAAAGAACCAAACATGGTGGCCACTAAAATGAGCGAAAAAAATTCCCTGATTCTTCCCTGACTTTTTCTGACGAAATTATGATTTTTCCCTAACTAAAATTCAAATTAATAGTCAAGTGTCAATACGAATAACTAATTAATGAAGCTCCGAATTAATCGGTATTCAATAACATGTTTACAATTTGCTTAATGGTGATAGAAAATTGTATTTATACAACTAAGCCACAGAGATTAACAGTATTGATTTTTTTTTAATTTTGTTGCATAAACATTTACAGCGAACATTACTCACATTTGATCAATAGTTTTCTCCTCTTTTATTAAAATTTTCTTGTATTTAGATCCATCTACAAACATACATATTAACTAGATAGAATATCTTTCATAGGAACTAAAAAACTTAAACAACAGCAAGGAATTTTGGAACTTTGGAATAAACACTAGCGTATAAGCGCTGCGCAGTGCACAGCATTCATTAAAGAGATGTACCCGGGAAGCGAATTTTCTTTTACCGAATTTATAAAAATGCCGCTTGCGTATACGAAATATTTCGACGTAAATGTACTTCAATTTTCAACATTTTATTTTGATTAATTAAGAATTCCATTATGTGAGAAAAAATTATTTTTTGAACTTTGGTTCTTTAATTATAGAAGAAGCTTT
>NJRL01000174.1:358918-384593 GCA_003063815.1 Aphaenogaster rudis
ATAGCACATAGTTGAGGCGCTATTTGTCCACAAATTTCTAGTTGCTGATACGACTTTTTTCTCTGAGTGTAAAATGGATCACTATAGTCTTTTTTTTCCTGAGTTGATATAAAATTTGTAAAACATAAGCGTTCCATTCACATTTTTATTTTCTCGTCTGATAACAATTGCTCACTATTGCTCACTAGGTATTGGTCCAGTGTCTCAGCATGATTACTTTGCACCGCGAACCGAATATTAGATAAGCAGCGCGACTGATATAAAATCTATCACGCTACTGGAAAAATGCAAACATGAAAACAATTGCTAAACATACAAAAGAATATTTGTGCGTGGCCTCGCGACTAGTTCAGAGAGATAGTCCACCCAGTATTCAATTGTTCGTCAGAGCGAATACGTTTTTGTTTTTTATTGCATTTTTAAAAATTTTATCTATTTTTTTATCATCTAATGAACATGTTTATCCTTTTGCTTTATCTAGAGAAAAGATATAATAATAATGTTTAAACTTTTATTTTGTTTGGTCATTGAGTCTTTATTTTATTATGTTTAATAAAATGCACTATTTATTTTATTTAATAAAACTGCACCAGGTGTACTTGTATTGTATCGTTCAAGCCCGTGCTCTTTCCTTATTATAAACTTTCAAACCATACTATGAAAAGAATTTGCTATATGTTAGACTATCCAAAGATAAACCCGGGAAAATAAAAGTAAATGTTAATTTTTTTATTTAAATGACCATAATTACTCTAAAAATTTAATTTAAAAATGTCACTTTTGGTTACTATTTTAATACCTGAAAGGTTACTTTTTGTCACTTGTTCTGTCAAAAATCAGTCACTATTTCACTTTTTTTGATCCGATGACTGAATGACAGCGCTGAGATCAACTCTAAATATTGAAACATTTTTTTACAGCTTCTATTTGAAAAGAAAGTGCGAGAATAGTGTTATCTAATATTTTGATGATTCTTGCGATGATTTCGCGACGCCAAGCATCCTCGATAGAATCCGAAGGGAAACGAGGGGTTGTCGACGGTTACGAGTAAACATCTGATAGAGATTTAACAAACGCACGGCGGTTAGTAGCAACGTGTTAGGATAAAGGGTCTCCTGCTTTACGAGGTAGCATATTTCTGGTACTGTTCTGCGCTTATGCCGGGGCCACCCACAGCGAGCGAGTAGAGCATTCAAAATAGCATCCGAAATCATAACGGCCGATTGTCCATGCTCGGGCCAAGTTATGAAGCAGTAAACGCGTACTCTCCTCCTCCTGCATCCCACTCTATCTTTCTCTGTCTCTCTTACGTTACTGTGGAGCCCGGCTCTGGTCGCCGCTCGCTTCCGGCTTGTCCATATAGCCAGATTCCTTTATACGCAGGCCGTTCAGTAGCTACACCCGTCTTATGGAATAATTTAGATGATTGCATGTATAGGGGGACGGACGCGTTTTACGACAAGGTTGCCTCCCGTGATAACTCGTGCTTTGTCCACCTTTCCCCTCGAATGGAAAATACGTTGCCGCAGCAAGAGATAACTGCGACGTGCGAAACGCGCTCAAGCAATGTATATCTTATCCAATAACGCAGAGTAACGATTAAAAAACGATGAGTTCTATGTAATTTATAGCGGTATCATAATCCTCACGTTTTTCATCCACCCTCGTCGCTCTCGAAACGTCGCTCCCACATGCAGCAGAGAAATGAATCCAATCCGTTACATACCTGAAAAAAAAGAAAACGGAATCCATTAATTTTTTGCAGCTATCAGCAAAATGAATTGGTGTAATCAGCAATTAGCGGTTCCCTTTCGCATTCGGGAGCAACCGTTGCAGGTCTACCGAGTGCGAGAACGAACCGCGGAGACAAAGGAGCCACGGATATTCGGTCGGGCTTGCGATTGATCGCGAGCACGAAGATAATTCGGGACTCAAGAGACAAAGACGCGGCGCGGCGCGGCGGGGTTGATTTGTGGAGCGCAATCTTTTCCTCGCAATGTGTCTAGCGGCTGCGATACGAGTCTTTCGTCGGCAAGAGAAGCTGCTGGTTGCGCGCGTTGGATCGATAAATCAGGAAAGCATTAGGCGCCACTTCATATTGGATCCACGATCTCGCCGACCGCTCACCCCTCCCCTACCTACCCCCAATACACCTTCTCGTTTTCTCGCTCTCGCTTTTCCTCGACGCCGTAGTCTCATTCTCTCCTTCTCTCTTTGCCGCCCGCGATACTCGGGGATTTATACCGGCAATATCGGGGCGGGATTAGCACGATCGGACGGACTCGAGTCATGCTCGTGGCCGATACCACGTGGCTATTAGTGTCAAAATAAAAATGTGGCCGCAATATATGGCGGGAACCGTAAGCCCTCTGTTATTGCTACAGCCGTGATGATAGAGAGACTCGGTCGCGTACTTTGCGCCAAGGAGCGCGACGGAGAGGAGGAATAAGGGCAGGAGGAACGGAGATGGGCCAAAAAGAAGAGATAGAAGGAGAAGAACCTGACGAAGAACCCGATGCGCAGAACGTCGATGGTGTGTACGTATGTACCGACCGCATTTCGGCGTCCTCTTCATCAAGCGCTCTTCCCCACCTTTTTTATCGGCAAACTTTCAGAAATGAGGCGTCCCCGCGTCTTTCGTCACGGTCATTCCGTGAGCCGGCCGATAATCAGCATAAATCTCGGCGAGCTTTATAGAGCGCGTGATCCGGCTTCTTTCGCACGGGAGCCACTTGCGACTCGTCCTGAAAATTGCTTTCGTAGCGCGCAAACGACGACACGTCGTCGCAGTAATCGAGTGTTCGTGTCGCGCGGCATTGACTCGATCACAAATTCTCCCGTGGAGAGAGGTGCGTTACGAGCACACACACGTATTCAAAACGACCGGCGAATCGGGGTTAACGACAGCGGAGAATAGCGATGCGCGGTGTCGTGAAATCGCATCGCCGCCTTGCCTCCTAAATAAAGTAACCCGTGGATCAGGGGCGGCTAGTGGCGATACCAAAGCACACCGACGAGTAATAAAACGCCCTTCGCCTCGTCAGCTCGGCCGGACAGGGCGCGTGAGAGCCGGGGAGGGAGTCATAAAACTTAGAAACAATTGTCTTTTATCGTTTTGTTGTTATTTAATTTTCTCCCGGATTGGGCAGCGAGGGCCAATCGAGACGTCGAGCTCCGACACCTCGGGCCTCGATCCTAAATAATTTACGAGCGCAACCGTCCCTCCCGTCTCTCCCACTCTCTCCTCTCTCCGTTGTCCACGACGAACGCCCGGTAGATTTGCGGAAATCGTCCCGGCATAGCTATATCACCCCGTCTGTACATCTTCCCTGGTATTCCCGCGAAGAATTACGACCGGCCAGCTCTGGTCCACCCCTGGGCGAAACGTATGAGCTGAAATCCGAGCACGTTGCGACACCGCAAGCGAAAACGCTGCTAAACTGCACGCGTCGCAGAATGAATCCCGCTGAAAGCGACAATTTAAGCTCTTACACGCTCGGAGTGACGGATACATTTTTTTGATTAGTAGTCACCAAACGTTCCCTTATGAATCATCCCTTTTAAATGTCACTTCCGATTTCTGACTCACGTCGCTCTCAAAACGATACGAACAGGTCTGTAGAGAAAAAGTATTTGAATTGGCTCGACGGTCGCAACGTCCCGATGTACAGAGCTCTATTTTTATATCCGTTCGTGCAGGAAGTTGGCTATGTGTAGAATGGGGGGACCCCCGTGTACGCGCGGAGCCCCCAATGAAAATAATTATTAGCGTTAAGTGGACGTCGTTAGGCCAGGAGGAGACCGTCGGTGGCGCAGACCAAGAGTGGTTACATCGAATCAGCCGTGCAGCCAGCACTGTGAATCTGCTCGTCTGTCAGAGGATGCGGATCCATTGACCGGACAACTAGATTTCATTGCGTAATACTGCGTACGGACGGACGGCCGGAGCGCAGGCCACCTATGAAATTGCGTTCGTTTGTTTCGTTACACGAGAGTGGCATGACATCGAGGCATTATTCCCTCGCGCCGTTCCGCTCGTAGAATTGATCAATCGCGCAGAAATTGAATCGTACGACACGGCTGTCGGGAGCAAGTACGCCTCGTACTTGCCGAGGAGAAAAGCACGCGGCAAAAAATTTTCGCGAAACTAATTCAGCGCGGATTTCGAATTTCTCCCCGTCGCCTGAGTTCAAGCTCGCCTCTCGAACGCCGATGGTGATGTTTTCCTATTGCCCATATTCCGTGATATATTTAATGATCATCTCTTTAACGTTCCTCACTTAAGGATCTCCAGACTATCTTTCCTGGTCTCAATGTTTTACGAGTGCACGGTTGTAAAATCTGAGATATATAATTCGCGAAAGAAAGCGCAACGTTGCTGGAACGGAACGATGGTCGACCGTTCAATACCTTGTACGAGGCGATATAATGAATGAGTCCCACGAGGCGACGCGCAGACAAACATTAAATGGAACATATAAATAAACGGTTTATGTCCAGAGACCGATCCTTTCTACTCCTTACATCCCCTGCTCTATCGCTTTCACTCCCCGTTTCCGTCTCTCTCCGTTCACATTCGTAAGTTATGAATCGTAAACGCTAGATCAGCAATCTAGACGGCTCTCACTACCGGGGGGTTAAAGCGCACGGTGTTAACACTTGACGGTACTATTGGCACCGTCAAGGTAAATACTTATGTGTGTATAAGTCCCGTCAGCGTTCGTCCGTACGACGTTACGACGATCGATCGGTGTTCCTAAAGGGAAACGGTTCCCATGAATAATATCAAAGGATGCGGGAAAGAGATTATTGTACGTTTCTCATTTGCTATCTCTTGCCTTTTTATTAAATGGTTCGAGGAACGTGTAATGACCTAAAGGCTACACTAATAAGATATAAAGTACGTAATGGCGCGTTATTGTAGAAGTAATTCTTGTAGCAGTAATAATACACGAAATGCTATCACACAGAAATAACTCGAATAAATGCATAAGATGTTCCTCGCCGGGACTATACGAACCGGAAATAATACGAGATCGTTGAATCCGTCTTAATAACGATAAAATTAACGTCATTAATTGGTATGACACAATGTACTCGGCGTACTTACCCTCGTGATTCTTCGGTATCTGTCTTCGCACGAACGTATCAAATTATCCGAGTACACGCGCGTTGATACTTCGCGAGGCCGCTTATTAACTCTCGTCGACGGCTAATTGTCGGTTTTGTTCTTTGTCGCGTGGGGAAGAAGATCCCTCTATAATAGCTAAGCCTACGTGTCTCTTTCCCTCTTTATATATCTCCCTTTCTGTCTCCCTTTTTTCGCTTAAGTGCGTAAAGATGACTACAGCGAGCTTTTTTTTATTAAGAAATTATATCGCTATTTTTAGCAGCGGCTGCTCTTTGTTAGAACGCATAATATGCGTCTTCGCGTCTATTAAAATCATTATACAGAATTATATCCGTCTTGGATACGCTGTGCCTATCGACAATGTATTACTCCCATAAATCTGTAGTTATCAGATTATCTCGTAATTACAGTTCAAAAAAGATCCAACTCCTCCTCAACGAAATGCATTACTACGGCTCTGTGGCATAAATCGCCTTATCGAGCGAGAGAGGCCGGATAGCTTGATGCCTTATCGCTGCGAAAGATAGCCCAACGGGCGCACCTGTCGTGCCGGATATCTGTGCTCGCTCGTACTCGGAGGTAATGACACAGATCTCGCGCCCGGAAGCGCCGCGCCGCCGAGAGTTGACACCTGCGGCTTGAGAACGAACTCGGGGCACGTCAGCTCTATATTTGAACGGAAACTGTCTCGGGATATCGCGGCACCGAGCTCCCAGTATTGTGTGAGAGATGGCTTTGTAGTCTGGCAAAACAGACACACACGCGCGGCACGCACGCAAGTCGCACGCACTCCCGAGAGAGTCCTCCGCGTTCTCCCCGGCATATAGCACGTATCTCGTTCCGCTCCCCCCGTATATTCGTTGCTCGCACCTTCGGTGGCTATGCAAACGAGCGGAATCGCGTCGACGTGAAAGTTGTCGTGGAAATTAACAGCCGGAACATCCTTCGGTGCGCGAAGGAAGCGATGCCAGGACGACCGTATTACAATGTACGAGGACAGACCGTTCCTCGCGAGAGAAGGAAAGAACTAGCGAGGAAAACTCGCGCCGCAGTCAAGCACAATCCGTATTTAAAATATGATTCGGTAGTTTTTCGGAGCGTTTTACATGACTGGAACCGGCGGTTAAAGGATTGACAAAAAATGCTCAAGTGGTCGTATGTCGGCGTGCTCTAGCACGCGTGTATAAAACTCATACATTCTATATTTATATATCCTTCGACTAACTTTGAAGTACCATGTATGGATGTCACGTCTGCTTTTCGTCCTCGTTGAACGAGGAGAACGTGATCCTTTCTGGTGCTCGTATCAATTTGGAATCAGTCGGCGCCACTCGAGACAACGACGACGACTGTCACTGGGCTCCAAAGATGCAGAGGTCTCAGCGATAAGGGGCCCCTTCAAAGAATCTTCAACGAGATTAAAGTCAAGCTGCTCAAAAGTACGGAGCCTTAGGTCCATTCAAGATACCGTCTCGATTTTCTATGCTCCTTTAATTCTAATGAAAAGCATACAAGTTTTAGAAAGAGACGAAAAATAGAAACTGTTTGACTCCTAAATCTGATATTTGATGAGAATAAGATATAAGAAATTGAAACAAAGTGTTGAATGTGCATTTTAATATTGAAATAATTAATTGGAGAGTAATATAGGGAAGAGGAGGCACGAGAGACACGAAAATCTAGAAAGACAAGTGGTTCCGTGCCGCTTCGTGGCGTTCAAGAAGCTCCTCGCCGTGTAAGCAGTTTCGCACGATAATTTCTCCCTCGTAAGAGAGGAAAAAAAATGCATCGCCCAGCGTAATCTCCCGCTGCCATCGGCTTGCACGTAATTCCGTATCATTCTTTCGACCGATGTAATTATTCCCGGACACGCGGTACCGTACGGTCGCATTCGTTATGCGCATGCGTTTATTATGCGTGCGGTGCGTTACGTGCGCTCTCGGCAGCGCGGCCACGGGGATACCTACGCGTGCAAGGGTGTCGCAAATATTTCCGAGTTTGTTCGACAAGTATCGCATCTCGTCACGGTCGACAAAGTCGCAGCGACATGAGAACCGAATACGGGAAACGGCGCGCGAGCGCGCGTCCGTGTCGGGCATAATACACACACGTCGTGCGACAATGCGCCGCGTTGTTTCCGCATCGTGTGCATACCCTCTTGTCTCTCCCTCCCTCTCTCTTGTCTTTCGTGGCCCTCCTTGAGGGAGCCTCGAGTGCGTACACGCACGTAGAGGAGCCGTACTCCCGGGATCGAGCCGCACGCCACGCACCGGCTCGCGTTACATGAAGCCGCCACGGAGGGTAACTTCTCGGAAAGTCGATCGACCGCACGCTCGAGAACGTGTACGTTTTCTCTGCATCTCTCAAAGTATCGCTGATACTGAAATCACCGGGCTTTACGCGAGCCTGGAATCTCGTCCTGCGGAGAATCGATCTCTTCCGGTAGCAGATAATTCCACGTTGGCGATCTGTATCCTGGAGAGACACGAATAAGAAGAGAGAAAGATGTACGCTTATTTTAAAAATTTTCCAAAAAAAGTAGCGTGGCTTTAATTTATGAATCTTCGATCTCCGGTATGTACACTGTTGGAAAATTTGTGTACTTTTGTGAAAAAATTTGCTGGTTAAAGTTTTTGTGTTAAGTAATCAACACATTCGTATGTAAATTTAACACATGTCTGCTTTGTTAACTGAACTTAACAAATATAAAATGTAAAATTATTAAAATGATTTTAAAAATATGTTAAAGTAATACAATTTGCACGTATTTATTAAATGTGTTGAAATTTATAGAAAAAGAGTGTTGATTTTACTCTATAATAGAAGTGAGGACGACCGCGTGTTACTTTTTATTACCATTCTTATATGAAAAGAACATTTCTTATATGTTAATTTCATCATAAAAGTTATGTTAATTGTACACACAATTAACTTTAAATTACGGTCAAAATTACATTTCTTTTTTGTTGAAATATTAACATGATATATCAGTGTTACCATTTAACACATCCATATTATGTTAAATTAACACAAAAATTTGAATGGACCGTTTGGGACATGTGATTTATGTTAAATTTAACACAAATTTTCCAACTGTGTAGAGATCTCGTTCGTTAACCTAACGCTCGGTTTAATTGTAGTTTATTTATTGTTGGACAAGCAAATCATGTCCGTCATGGTTTCTTCCAGGCGATCGATACAAGCCGAGGGAAAGGCAAGCGGGCGGACGGCGAATAACAGGCGGCGTTAACACGATCGCGCTCATATCGCCGGAATTACAGGCGGCAATCGAAGCAGCATAAACTCGAGATGGACGTACGTACTACACACCGCCGGCGACGTGTACGTGTGTACACGCGCCGACTTACGTACCCGTCCCCGGGAGTATTACGTGGCACACCGAGGGGAAGAGGGAAGAAGACACGAGTCTCTCGCTACGATACGATCCTCATCTCGGCGGGGCGAAGTGCCTCGAAGATCCTCGCGAAGGGACTTAATCAACGATCCGAGTGTTTATGATTTTTGTTATTGGTGTCATATCTCGAGGTGGCTCTCCCGAATCTCGCACTCATCTCCCTTCTCTTCGCGCTCCCTTCCCACTTTATCCATCCACGGTGCTTCTTGGTGCTTCTTGCTTAAGTGTCGACCCGGATGAACTCTGAAATTTAGGGTTCGCCGAAATTGACCGTGCGGAAGGTGGACATAAAGAAGCGATGGTGTTGGATGGTCGACTTAAGCCGACGAGATGGTCTTAGTCAGAGTGACTCGATCATATCGCCAATTTAATAATTACTAATGTAATTCGTGATTTGATATTTTTTCTTTCAGAAAATTTAACTCGACGCATAATCACCGAATTATTAGATTTCTTCATATAAAGTATGAAGAAGTCATGTTGCCCAACTGCGGACACTGAATGTGTTCAATTTGGTTTTGATTATTTTCAAAGATCGCAAATATAGAGATTATGCGCTTCGTTCCCGAGGTCATTGCCATGTTTCTTCACCATAGTTTTCATGGGAGAGAAATAGAAAGACGCGCGAGAGATCGAGTCTCGCGGAAGAGAATGTATTTAGAGGAGAAAAGGGACACGATGAAGCTTCGTCGAGCCGGCGATCGCGCGAATGGCTTGGCAAATAACTTCGTCTCTGTCTCACAGGCACTTTCCTTCGTCATCCTTCCGTCACGTCCTTCGTCCCTCTCTTTCCATTTATCACGAAGTAAACCATCTCTTTCTCTTCATCATCTGCAAATTGCCTTGTCTTTTTTCGACTAGATCTCCTAGACATTCCGTGCGCACTGAATCATTTGGTCGTGAACAGCCGTTACATATGTTGTCCATTTCGTGTTCAAACAGCGCGGAAACCAGTAGATTGTACTCGTTTCGCTAAAAGTTTCCTATCTGTCTTTATCATCGAATTTCATCCGAGACTGCGATCTTTAATATAATGCAACTACGTTGCAGAAGTAAATCTTATATAAGAAATCGACATGAAAAGACTAAAAATTTCATCCCGCAACTTTTTAGACATATCCATATCTTCATAAAATCAATTGGCAAATTAGGCTTGAAGAAGCCCAAGAATAATCTTCACCGATAAAATATGCGAATCGCATTGATTTCACCGGGTATTGATTTACGCGTATTTGCAATTTCACAGCGAAATTGTCCTAAGAAAGGCCTTACCTAAGGGAGATCGAGACGTGTTCGTACCCGACCGTCGTCGACCGTAAAAGCGATACGATGTACATACAACCGTTCCACGCGCACGCCTACCGTGAAGGAAGTACATCCTAGGAGTCGCGAAAGGCAACAACAGTCGAGAACGCGAGCCGCGTGTTAACGTTGTTTCGCGAATGGCGTGCTGGTACTCGCATGTCGGGTACTCTCCTCGACCTCTTTCCCTAACGATAGTCCACCCTCCCTTCCTCCCCCCGCAATCTCAGCCGCATAGCTACCTCCCCCGCGGCGATCCGTCTAATATTTGCGTTTCTCGGACAACCGACGTCTCTTCCCAGACGTTTACGAGGCGATGGCGAATCGAACCAGCCACTCGTCATTTCTCGCTTTCAGCGAACGATTGGTCGACGCCGTGCGTACGATCGCCTGGAGAGACGTCGTTGTGCGTTTAGAAAGTATCATGATCCTTCTCGTTGCGTTGATCTTCCGCAGTTGTGGCAACTCGCGATACGTCTTCCAGTAAGGCTTAATGAAACGCGCTTTACCCTAACTCGAATTTGCGCGTCCGACACGGCACTGCCCTATCGGACGAGGAAAGGCGAGTCTTCATGGTTGCCCCTTGAACTCGTGACAGGGCACTCCAATCAGAGAATATCGTAATCTCCGGACTTTACATGCTCGCGGGCCCCTTACGTAATTCACGTGTCTGATGAGAGCTCGGTTCGCGTGCGACAGAGAGAAAGACGGATAAAAAGAGAGAGCGAGAGAAGAAAGAGAGACGACCAGAGTGCGAGTCGCCGGTGAGAAGGGAGCACGAGGACTGCCCTTCGACCTCGCAAACGCCAACGTGTATAGCAGGGTAATTCCTACGAAAGTATGATTAATCGGCCACGCTCGACTCTCGTTTTCTCCCTTTCGTTCTTTCTTTCGGAGCTCGTCCCTCCACCTCCACCTCCTTCGTTTGCCTTCTCCACTCGTGCACGAGACGGCGACCACGAAGCCCACAGCGCACCGGGTGTCCTTGCGGTCTCGGCCAATATACGAAAATTAATGTGACCGATGCCGTCGACGAACGGGAATATACGCTTCGAGTAAATGAACCGAATGGCTGAACGATCGCGGTGAACGCCAGCGCAAGTTTCTTCTCTAATCGGGACGCCATAAACCTCTCGGTAACCAGATGCGATTGGAGAAAGCACATTGGATTGGCTGTTGGGTAATTTCTGCGCGATACATCGCGTAATAGAGCATGCTTCTAAAACGTATCTTGTATCTCGCGGAACTCTGAACGAATTCGGATCAAGCGTGTAGCTATCCCGGGCACGATCTCACAGGTAATTTCGCTGGCGCGAGAGGCGCGAGAAGAAGAGGAAGAAGCGGAATAAATTCGAAGGTCTCGGTGGCGTGGAGCGTTTCAAGGCGCCGAGCGTTTCCTCGGCACGTCGGTCGTGGCCGCGCTCGCCCGGTTCACGGGGTTGTTTCGGGGGCAAGCGAGGGCAAGGGGGGTCGTGCAGTTGCCACGCGGCCTGACTGACAACCTGACTTATGCAAATACAGCCTCGCTTCGCCGGGTAATCTGATCGTACGTACGTACATACGGACGTAGCGCCGAGCCTTTACTTCCCCGGATGGGATTTAAATTACTTGCGAGCCGCGCCGTTTTACGGTAATAATAATATAACGGCGACGACTTTATCGTCGGGCCTCGTCGCCCGGTTCGTTCCGTTCCCGATACGGGAATAAACGCGTCAAGCGGCTCACGTCGCAAAACGTGAGCCGCTCCTTCGCGATGATGATTGAGGGATAATTGCGGTAAACAATCCAAATGTCAAACGGAAAGAAGAAACGTGGAAATTTTACTACTTCAGAGAAAGATTACCTCTTCGTCGGAAGTGTTTCTAAAACTAATTACTGAACTGGCTGTGGATGAAAGCGAAAGTGAATACAATGAAGGGTGCAAGGTGAGCGAGGAGGGCGAAGGGACGAAAAGACGAAGCGCCGGCGGTGATGGCAGTGGCTTCTATCTATCGGATCTGCACTCCTGCTGTACCGACTCTGCCCTCTTCCGCCGTATAATAATTATGCCTCTCGGTACATCGGGGAAGAGGGAAGAGACAGGAAACAACAGCGCGGCTCATCCATTAGTCTCGTTTTTTTACAATTACACGTCGTACACGCAGCAGCTCGGCAGCGACGACGAAACGACGGTAATTGCGAAAATTCACTTGGACGACAATAAAATCGGTATAATTAAAGCGCGGTAAAAATTTTAATATATCGCTCCTCGACGCCCGTTCTCCATCGTTTTCACCGTTTTCTCGCTAGATTTTTACGACCACATCGAGCCTCTCGCTCGTCGCGAAGCGACCACGTAACAACTATCTGGCGTGGTCGAGGATATAGACAACAAATTACGTACATTCCGGGTAAACCACTCACTCTTTGTCGTCTAATCAGCCAGTCGTAAAAGAGAATACAGCTTATCAGTCGCAACCGAGAGCGCACCGTAACTCATCTCGGTTACAGTCGATACGCGGTTAACATTAAATGATCTCGAGATCTCAGGCACGTTTTATGTGGGAAGCGATTTTCCCTTTCCACATTTTCCCTCTCGCCAACATCGTGTAAAAAATGAAAGGTGTATTTTTCAGTTGCTCACAAGCGATGTAAGTTACGTTTATGTTATTATACGTGTCGATCATAATCAATGGTTCTCTTCTTCCTAAGAATTCGCGCCACGGGGAATCGCGTAACGAGAAATTGCGAGGGATAGCCGTTGCCGGACGTCTCCGATTATCGTGTCGCCAGTGCGGAGTCCCTCGCGCTAATCACAACCCCTTCACCGAATCTCCGGGGTAACTATCGGGTTCTTCGCGCCGAGTTCTCTCGATGAATCTCCAGTTAACTAACGCGACGGTAGGTAATTAATTGAAAGGGTCCTCCTGGACACTAGCTAGACCTGCCTCCGCAAGTGGGCGAACTCAGTGGGGTATGGGTTGGTTCCGCGCTGGTCACCTCCAGCTAATCATAGACCACAGACATGTCAGACCCCTTGGCACCCGAGACTGCTCTTTCCTACCCTCCAATGCCTCCCTCTCCTCCCGGCCCCTGTCCACCGACTCGCTGAGCGCTACGTCTATCCTATAACCCGTAAAAGGGCGTCTGATTGTAATTACTTTACTCAAGTGCGGTGATTAAAGTACTCCGGTGACTCTGATGTTCGACGATCCCCTTTTCGTTCCGCGATAATCGCGGGTTCGCTTACGCTTCTTTCCGCCCGGTACGCGGCGGAGATTCGACACGGTCGAAAGGCTTGCAACGACGTGTTTTCGCGATGGTCCTTTCGCGGCGCGAAAGGATTTTACAGCGATCGCGCACTGCGGATGCGAGCGGAGTCGACGATGCGTTGGACGAACATCGTCTTTCATGCAAAAGAAAGGATCCCATACGCGGCCGCGCAAGAAGTTCCAGATAGAACGAGACAGACGGGATAGACAAAGAGAGAAAATTCTCCATTAATTACGTATCGAGTTTATCGATCGCGTGCACCATCGTCTTCCGACACGTCTCGACGCGTACGAAGGCGATATTCAAATACGTCAGAACGCATCGCGCGATCCGACGAGCGCATCCGTATATTCCCGTCGAATTTCCGCTGATTATTCCCTCCGCCCGATGGAACGACGTTGAAACGAAGTGAGAGAGGATGGGAGAGAGAGCACGGGGTGATGAAGGAGTGGGAGAAGCAGACAGAGAGAGAGAAAGAGAGAAAATGATGGCGAAAGCCCACCGGAGCGTTTTCTCCCTGACAGAGACTTTTCATCGGCTCTGCAACTCTCTGACAGCTTATTCCGTCGTTCCCGCCTGCCTGCCCCAAACTACCAACTGCCAAATGCCACTGCGCATTGAATTCGAACAATCATTCTGTCGGCACTGGAAAAGGCTCCGCGCCCGCTGTCAGCATGCCAGATTAACGCGCCCACCCCGTAATTCCCTCGTGTCGCGATGAAAATATAGTTCGATCGAATCTATTTCCCGGAGTTATTAAGTGGCAAAACCGCGCGAGATTCTCGGCATTGCCCCTTTTCTCTCGCCGTTCGCAACGAACGGCACCGGAGGACACACACTCTCTGTAGCCAACGTTGGAGAAAACGAGACCGCCTCGCATTTCGATATCTACCAAACGCCGCCTAAGGCTGCGGTCCACTTGGTGCTACAAATGCTTTGAAGCATTTTTCGATTGGTCAATCAATAGAATTCTTTATTCTGATTGGTCAATTGAACGCTTCGAAGCGTTTGTAGCATCAAGTGGACCGCAGTCTAGAAGTGAGAAGCGGCGTCTCCGTCACGCGCTGTTCTCTCGCGATCGCTCGTGCCGTAATCGAGATTTCGGGATTCGCCGGGAATGCGGCGCGAAGGGATTGCCGGTCAACGTCGAACGGTCGAGGTGCAGAAATTAATGGATCCCTCGCACCGAGCCTGCAGGCGCGAGGCAATTCGAGCCGAGGTGCAGGCTATCGATCCTCCACCTCCCGTCGACCTTCCTTCCATCTTTGCTCCCTCGCTCTGTCTTCCAACATTCGTCCCCTCCCGCTTTCGCCTCCTTCCTCTACCTCTCTCATTGACTCTACCTTCTCGACCCGAACGTCTCGGCCCGAAGACAACGCCGGTCGTTTTCCGCACCGATACACGCGCGCACGCCCGCACGTATAGTACACGTGGCGCGGAGAATCGCGGCCCAGGCAAGAAGCAACGGCAGGTGCGATTATCGCGAAAGCGCGCGTGCAACGCGCCGAAATGTCATTCCCGTCCTTACGCGCGTACCGGTGCGAGCCGCTCGAGCGCCGTTAACGACCGGCCACGCACGCGTGCACGCGCGTTGTTTGTATGCACATATGTGTAAATCTATTTGCCAAGTGGCTGGCAATTTGGAACAACTCGTTGCTTCAACCCCGTCACGAATGCGTTAACAAATTAAAATCTCACTGACGATTGTACAATGATGCACTGAAAAAAATCTGGTTGCATTAATTGGAATTGTGTTAGATTCAACCAGTATGTCTGTTGGAAAATTAATTTCTTCCTATTAAATATACCAGAATTTCTCGTTAATGTTCGCCCAACTCGCACAATAATAAAACTGCTAGAGTGCGTTGCGGGTAACGTTAACCAGAATTCTGGTTGCACGTTCCTTTGTAACTATAGAAGTTTTATTAATCCAATTGGAAAATACTAATCAAATCCTTATTTAGTTAAGTTTATCAAACGTTCTAGTTAAAAAAAATTGAGTCCAATCACGACACCCACCAGAATGCATTCTATCAGATATGTCTTGTTCATGTAATCAGACCATTTTTCACAGTGTGTTATTGACTGTACTATCACGAGATTTCAAGTTCTAATTTCTTAATCAAGGAAAGATCCCCCCGGGATAACTCGCGCTGGAAAGAAGAGCGCTCACCCCGTGACACCAACGCAACGCAACGAAACAGAAGTCGCTCGAATGCTTTTAGCGGCATGCATTATTTCTGAACGGGCGCGTGTCAATTGGCCGCTTCCATTTGCCGCGACGCCGCGGCATCTGGGGCCCCGAATACGCCCCGATAAAAATTATGTCCCGCTAAGGAACAAGCTCCCGTCAGCCGGCATCGTCTGCGTCCTACAACGCCAGACGCAGCTGCGCTTGCACTCAGGACGAGTGGCGTCTGCATATCTCGGACGAGCACGTACGCGTGCGGTGCGTACCGAGAGATAGAAGTGCGCTCGTAACGAGCATCACGTAGCGGCAATATCGCGGCGTGATGTTACACCGATTGTGGCCGGCGAATCTCGATCAGGAAGAGATTCCTCAGATCTTGCCGGATCGAGTTAGATTTCTCCAAACGATCGCGATTTATTCTGCCGACTGCGTCTCGGAATTCTTTAAATGTATCGGAAGAGGTTAGTAAAAAAAAGGTACACTACCGCTCAAAAATATTTGCCCACTCTAACTTCTACATGAATATTTTTTATGTTTAATTTCTATTATAATTCTGTTATATTCTCTTTATATATGGAGAATTAAAATTTTTGATCTATTAAACATTATTATTACATTCAATGTCCACTCTTAAAATTGTTCATTAATCTTTTAAACTTCTATCATTTAATTAACCCCTTCGGTGGCACTGACACAATAGTGCGCGGAATAAAGCTACGTCCGGTGTGGCATTGACGCAATTAGTGCGCATCTGATTATTTTTGCATAAAACGTCTCAATTTTGATGGTATGTCATATCTAAAGGTTTTTTGGGTGGTTGAATCCGAACTTGAAGTAAAAAAGAATTACAAATTTGAAGTAAAAAATTACAAATTTTGGAATTTGGATTCAGCGAGCCGAAAAACCTTTAAATATCAATTGTCGATTACACCCGATTATACAAAATTGTTTTCTTGCCACTGGGTACGAACAGTCCTCTTCCGCTTGCCAACGAAATGGTTAAGGAAGACAAAGTGAGCAAATACTTTTTAGCGGTAGTGTATATTTATTTGTAATATCGTTATTTGCAGTTAAGTGCAAATTCTCCAGGCGATACACGTGCTTGGATACGGCTGTCAATTCGTGAAACGATGAGGAAACGGTCATGGCGCGACTCTCAAGGGTGAGAATTAATAACGCGGTGTAAAGTATGTGCAAACATAATATCATATCAAATCGTCCAGTCGGATAAAGAAACCAATGTGAACCCGTCCAGGTGCGAATATCCGCGAAGTGGACCTTATCATTGGTTACCCATTCGATCCGAATCAATCGACCCGACAAACAGCTCCAAAACAAACACTCGAAAGAGCTCGTTATCGAATATTAGTTCAACGAACCGAAACGGCAAGATTAAATGCCCATTAACCATAACGAAATGTTACGGTTAATGAACGGAGTCAGAATATGCGTGAACGTTGTGCTATCGAAATTGGACGAATACATATAATGTAAAACGAAGGAAAAAAAGACTACCAAAGATATAACACCACTGTATGAAGGCTCTCAATATAGCGTTGGTTTGTGTAGCGCACAACGGTAGCAATAACAATCGCCCGCGGTTACGTATTTAATCTCGTGATAATCATAAATTATTAGAGGTGTGTACACGGCGCAATATATAATTGTTACCACTTCGACAAGACTGAATAGCGTAACCCAGTCATAATTGATACACTCTATAAACGATACGCGGCAATCAATTATATATCATGCGGCGACTAATTATTACTGAACTTACATTGTCAATTTCTTATTTCGCTATAATGTAATTTCTCATCGTCACGAAGACACCGCCTGAGCACCTCGCCGAGAGGAAGGCGAAATAAAAAATGAACAATTAAATTGAATGAGAGTCTTAATCGTGGGCGCGAAAATTGCGCAACAACATTCGGCGTTTCCCAAAGGGTTTCCAGCCTATTTCTCCGGCATTCATCGCGGCTCGCTTGTTATTTTAACGGGTGCAGAAGTGTCGGACGCCTGTCGGTAGGTGTTAAATTAATACCGACCGCTAAATGCGCCGTGTGAACGGATCAGGTGTTCGGGAAGCGTGTCGTCCCGCGTTACGAAGCGACGCACCCGTTGTGCTCCAAGTTGGCTCCGCGTCGCCTTTTGCGATCCCTCCAATCGTCTCAGGACTTTAATGAATTACATGATTAAGCGATTTCACATCGACAGCGATTATAACGATTTTGAATTTCAAAAGATCCGGACGTCCAGAGCGCGCGAGCGCAACCGAAAGAAAATCTTGGAACTCATCGCCTCTCACTTCCTACCACGTAGAAGCGATCGAATACCTTAATTGTTGATTTTAAGCGATATGAAATCGGTCGAGCTACAAAGAAGTTGAAGAAACTCGCAATTCGAGCGGAGAACAAACTTCTGCTCTCCTCGACGAGTAAGCCACGCGATGCATTTTTAATCATCGTTATGAGGCCGTAAGGCGCATCGAGTGCCGTTGATTAATCGACAGCACGTTCAAGATTTTAATTAATCCCCGAGAGAGAGAGAGAGAGAGAGAGAGAGAGAGAGAGAGAGAGGCAACGCGCGCGCGATCGACTCTCTCGGCAAAGAAATTGCTTTGCCCTCGATACTACCACAGGAGCAATTGGCAAACGAACCCTCGATTCCCGAAGGAACTCGACGTATCCTGCCTGTTCCGTGCACGCTCCATCGAGTATCCGGCATTCCTCGAGTTCCTCTCAAGTCCGTCCTTTATCCTTGAGAAGATCAACGGCACAATCGCGTCTTTACATTGCATCGTGATCGAATGGCACGAAACCACTTTCGTTGCATTAGAAAAAAAAGTTGCTTGATAGTTCTGGCGTAAACGATCAAGGCTGAGAAATAAAAAATTGCAGATCTCTAGATCCCAGTCACGATTGTGTTGTAACGTGAAAAGAGAAAGACAATGAGATAAGATTACCGCTAAGCGATATCGGAGAAATCGGATACTAACTGAAATTTATATATTCTACTAAATTGTGTGCTGTATTGAGCAATCTCCTGCATAGACTGCTCTTCAATTCGATTTTAATAGCGTTCGTGCGCGGTTCGGAATTTAGAAATCGCCGATTATCTTACGATAATACGCGCCGCACCGCAATAATTCATTTTTTCACATCGGCAGCGCGTACGAAGAGAAATTCATCGAAATGAATTTATCGATTTCCGAATTAATTTCTCGCTCGCTATCTCCCGACCCTCGGCTTTCGCCGGAGAAGCCGGGAGCGGGAGGATAGGTCGGGTGAAAGGGCGGTGGAGGTGGAAAAGTATTCCCGGGAAATATTTCCGTTTTTACGTAGCACGAGCAGCGCGAGGGGCGAGTATAGAAACGGAGATGGGATGGGAGTTCTGATTTCATTAGGCCCTGTGTTATGCGATTAATTAAGTCGCGAGCTTCGAGGAAAAATAAGAGGTAGAGCGCGGATAGGACTCTCTCTTTCTCCCTCTCTCTTCTTTCAATTTTTTTTACACCGCGCTCATCCCTCTCGTTTCACCTCGTTGAGAGAGAGAGAGAGAGAGAGAGAGAGAGAGAGAGAGAGAGAGAGAGAGAGAGAGAGAAAGAGAGAAAATGAACTCAAGACATTCTCGCCAAGGGATGGGCGTTATTAGCCGTCCTGGAGAAACCCTCGACCTGCCAAACGAATTAACACACAGATATTACTAGACGGAATCCGATTCTTTAGCAGCCTTTAGCTTGCTTTACTACCTTCACAGATAGACATTTCTTTATACCCTAAATACACATGAAGAACACAAATTGTTACTTTATTTCTTGCTCAAAAATGGCACACATGAGTTATTTTAAATATCAAGTGGAAGAATCATGCTTGTCTCCGCGAGATCCGGTACAATGATTGCCAAAATATGGCTAATCGACGTCCGATTTTGCATGTCTCGAGAAGGTCGTCGCAACGCCAATCTGCTCGCCACCCTCTCTCCCTCCCACGCTCTCTCTCCCTCTCTTCCTCTCTGCCGGATGACTACTTTCGAGCCCCGGAAAATTCCGTCGTAACAATGTGACACCGGCGTTCGCAACGGCGCGCGATATTAACGACGCGCGGCCGTATTCGCTTTGTGAAGCGAACTATAACTGAATTTGGCCCCGTCATTTTATGCATCAGACTCGCCATGCCCGTATAACTGAATTCGATGGGTAACGCAATTACACATCTTTGCCCGCGCGCCGCGCAGATATACGCCGCGCTCCGCTCCGATACGTGTGTGCGGACCACACCTACGCGGGTACCATTAATTATTATACGTGCGTATAGCGACGTGTGTCAACGATACGCCGGTACAGTCAGTCCCGACGACGGAAGTGACGCGGCGGATCTCCGGTGGAACCGTCGGTTCGCTGCGCGCTTCCAAGGAATCGCCAGCTGTAATTAAACTCCATTTGCGAGCATCTCGGAAATTGCCAAAAACCCTTGTTACATCTTTATTACTTTCCGATCTTTGTCCCGGCTTCAAATTGCTCGAGCAAGATGATAAATTGTCGGCGCGATTTTTATCAATTTACGATATCATCGACACGAGCTGCACATGGCGTAAGTAACATATGCAGGAAATAGTAGGAAAATTCAGACAGCCCGGACGGTTGCAAGTACGACGACAAGGAAGGGGAAACGAGGCATCGGACGGCAGAGAGTGCCGCTCGGTATAATGTCGGAGCGTAGTGGTTCGCTATATATAGACACGTAGATATAACGCTCGACAGCACTCAATCAGAAGTCATAATACATTTACCACGACCTAATGAAGACTTGATGAAAGGCTACCGCTGGGACGGAGCCCAGTGGTTCTCCGAGAGAGCGAAAGAGAGAGAGAGAGAGACACAGAGAGCGGACAAATCGATCATACGTAGTTGACCGTGAAAGACACGAAACGTTACAGGAAAAACTACGAGATTAATTTTTCATTGGGCGTAAAATATTTTTGAGACGGAGAACGTGTGAGACGTAGAAGCGAGACCAAGAGAGATGCTTTCATCAAACGTACGGTCTACAGAGGCGAAGATATTAGCGTCGAATGGCAAACAGACTTAGGGGAAAAAAATGAAGGAAGCATGCCTTTGCGCGAAATAGCCATCGAAACGTTATACGCGAAAGATCCACGCCACCCTTTCCCAGTTTCTTCGTTCCGTCCGGCAAACGTAATCCTCGGAAATTAAAAATTCCCGCTTTTTCAAGCCGTCTAAGGCGAGCAAAGGGACTGGACACTCGGCTGGACGCGGCTCCATTTACAGAAACTCCATCAAAGGGATTGTGGCATTACGCTTTAGAGTTTCGGTGTGCCTAGCAAGACGGCCGTTCTTCTATTCCTCTCTTTCTCTCCTCTCCTTCTCTTTCTCCCTCGGCGGCCGAGGATAAAGTGGCTGCGAGTGTACTCTCGTACAGTGACTTTGCCGGACGCGAAATGCAACGGACCGCTCGCCGTGTCTCCGCGGTAAATGAGTATTTGCCTTTGTGAATAAATAAAATGCATTACAAAGTTTCCGCGAGAGGCGGAGAGAAGATAAATGAAGACGAGACAGGAGAGCTGCATAGGTGAAAAGTTTGCTTAGAGAATCTGAAGTAAGATTTATAATCAGTCTGAGAAGACGGTTAATGTTTAACGTTAACATCCATTTATCGAGTTTTACTTCCACGAGAAGCCGGCGGGCGACGGTGAAGGGAAAGGGGGCGACAGAAGAAAAGGGAGGGGATTGAATGCAGGGCAGGGAGCAACATCTAAGACAATGAGATACGGGCCTTTGGAGTAAATCCTCCGGTCTTCCTTGGCGTATCGACATTAATTCCCTTGCCCCCAGCTTTTAACCGGAACAGACGCACCCTATAATAGGCAAGTTGGAATCCAATCTGCAAGTTTGCAAATTCGATTCGGCTGTCTTCCAGCGAGAGAAGAGAGCGCCGAACGAGCGGAGCTGCGCGAGATGCGGCTCTCGACCGTGAAGCTTGCGACGCGCGTGCGGTAATCGATGCGCGACGTCTGGCGATACCTTTGGTCCTAGACTACGGCGCAAGATAACCACGTGACCACGATACCGATATCGAAGTTGCGCTGGCCCGGCTTTTCGGAGGAAGCGCGACGTAAATGGAACATGTCAGGCGCGATGGTTAACCCTCATTCTTTAAAAAAGGTTCTCCTTGAGCTCGCGTCACTATCCTTGACTCGATAACGATAAATGTTAATCTCCCTCGTGATTTTTAGGCGGTCGTTATAACGTTACGATGTTACACGGGTTAACCGCATTTTCGAAAGACGGTTGTTTTAAATCCTCGAGTTTTAAGAAATGCGAAATTATAAGAGAACATTACATAACGATTTGAATAAGAGATAGAGGAGCGGCCTCGTCATAATTATGTATTCGCTTCCGCGGACTTGGTGAACATTCGCAGAACACCGCGTACACGCGCATTGCACGAGTTAGTATTCTCGGCGGAGTCGTGTATTATTCAAATTAGATTCCTCCGGTTGAGCGGCGTCGTAAGGCTTGATATAAAGCCCAAATAATTCTCCGTGAGGTGAGGTGGCGCGATGTAAGTACAAGCGGCGCCGTCAGGGGAATCCCCGAGTCCACCGGCAGGGCGGGAAGGGTTCATATAACCAACGATATATATCAACATCAGCAGCGGGCCGTCAACCGGGAAAAGTTCTCGCGGAGATAGCAACGTTGAGAGTCGACTCTTGTCGTACTATGTACCTCCATAGTATACAGTTATCTCTCGCACATTGATCTTGATTACTCGTCGAGTTAATAAAGACCTTCGAAATAAGGCGAGTCGCTCTAGGCCGTTACATTGCGTTTACACGATGCCAGCAGGGAGATAAATCAAGTAGCAGCTCACGTGTTCACCTTTTTCCGAAAGATAATAGAAAAGACGAGACACTGACTTACTATATTTGAGCGACTTCGCTGCCTGGCCGTGTGTTTTCCTTTTTGCGTCTGCGTCGTTTCGAACGCTTTCATTCTATGAAACTCTCAGCAATTAAAGGGTTAATGCGAATGTCGACATCGAGGCAGCATCGCTCAACTCGGTAAAAGCCGCGAATCTTATTGGAACTTTGCAAATTTCTCAGAGACGGCACCCTCGCGGCAAAGTGCGCGGCGAAAGCAGAGAAACAGAGAGCACACCCCGCCCTTGCGTTCGCATAAACGCAATAATTCGGAGTGGCGGTTCGCAGGGGTCGAGAAGGAAGGAGTTGCCGGGGTGGCTGGCATGCGCGTAAATGTAGTTATAAATAAATCTAGAGGCTCTTAATGTTTGCCGTGCTCGCGGAAGCGGCGGTGGAGCGTGGCGAAGGAGAAATTCGGAGCAAAGAAGAGGCCAAGGCGGAAGGAGCGGCGGAGGGGGGGCAAGAGGGGCGGGCGAGAGCGAGGACCCGAAGGGTAGAACCCGAAGGGTCGAACTCGTGTGCGAGGTTCCTTCAACTCCGCTTCTAAAGTATTCCAGATACCGCTACGAATCCAACGTGTCTCGACACACTGGATACTGGATACCATCTCGCTCGTGGCGTAAAAAATTAGGCGGCTGTCGTCGGAAATAAACACATCGTAAGGATCGATGTACCTCGTTTCCTCGCGGCGCGAATTAATGACTATCGCGGATGTTAGGCGGGTAGGCTGAAATTAGCGGTCTTCGCCTTCTACGTGCATACAATTAAAAGAACGCCCGTGTGCACGCAGCGCGCTGCTCGTGCCCTCGTCCGTCCGATTGTCGGCCGAGTCTTTTAATTTCTTTTCCTGCGTGGCCGCCGACGATCTCGCTCAGATAAGAGCACGGTGCATTGCGGCGCATTCGCACGGTAGGCGAAGAACTCGTTATTTCGCACGCTCTTGGAAACAGTGTTGTGATCATTCCGTGGAGAATGTAGCCTTGCGAGAATGAACGAACCTTCTCGGACACCTCGCTCGGCGAGATAAATAGTTCACCAGAGGCACGTATATTTCCGTTTCTGGGGCATTAACATCTCGAACGATCTTTATAAACGTAAGCTGGTTGTGACGAGGTTTCCTTCGGCCGATACGAAATTTCAGGATTATCGTTTCCGGAGAGGAAGAAGGACAGAGAGAAAAATGGAGTGTTAGGGTTCGGGATAAAAATGAGCTCTCAATTTGCCGCTAATTTCGCGGCCATTTGTCGCGATAAGTTTTCGCTGTCGTGGATACCCGTGCTACCTACCTACTCTTTGCCTTCCCGATACTCGCACAACAAAGGGCGCCCTAGTGAAATGAGTCGCGAAATTGTTCCGGTGGAATTTATCAATTTTCTTTGAAGGGATTCTAATTGTACTAATTTGTTGGTCCCGGAGGAGGGCACACCACCGGCTTCGCGGATCCGCCGCCACCGAGGGGGAAACGATACGACGGAATCCGATCGTTTAATCTCCAAGATCGCTCTCTTTCCAGTCCGTCTCCCCTCCCCCTCCTCTGGAAGCGCGAGAGACGCTCGTGTACACGCTATGTACGATATCCCAAGACGCATCTCTCCTCACCTTCAGCCCTCGGCGGAATGCTGATTCAGTCTACCGTGAGTGAAATGGGTTTGCCGGTTTCATCTTCGAAATCATCGATCTCCGATCTTCTCCTCGAAGAGCTACCGACTTTCCACTCGAAGGAAACTTCGTCCCGCGTTAAACGCGGCCGGACGCGGATACGCAGCGGGTCGAGAAAAATAAATCGTATAATTAATTTTACGGGGCAACCCTTCGCGCGTTTTAATTAATATCGATCGCCGGAGATAAAAAATAGAACACCTAAAATATTATTGAGCGCTAAGATCCAGTTATGACCGTTTAGGCCTTTCTCAATTTTATTTTGTATTATACAGGGTGTCCCAAAACCTCCGCATTTCCTTTTAAGAGCGTATTCTTTGGGACATTTTCAGACGAAAATCCTAATACAAAAATGTCGAGGCTGTAATAGTTTTTAAATTATTAGCGATTAAAGTTTACGAATTACACACTGAGAGAAAAATTTATGATATTTGTGACTATAATGAAAAATGAAAACCATAATTATTTAACTTTTCATTATAGTCACAAATATCATAAATTTTTCTCTCAGTGCAGAGCTGACATTTCGCGCGTTCAGGCATGATGATATGACAAGTGGTAAAGGTGCTACTACGAGGGCCCTCTTAACAACATTGAAATTATCATACAAATGCACTGAGAAAAAGTTGAAGAAACAAAATATTTAGTCCGATACGTTCAACGTAAAACATTAGTTGGTTTAACTGAACATTAGTTGAATTAACTAATTCTTGATTAAAAAATTTTGATGGTTGACATGAATGAACTGTACCCTTTTAAATTCAACTAATGTTCAGTTAAACCAACTAATGTTTTAGTTGCACGTATCGGAATAAATATTTTGTTTTTTCAACAAATTTTTTTCCTCAATGTACGCAATATTTTTATTTAATGATATTTTTAATTTGATATTTTTATTTTAATCTGCGATCGTGTAATTCTCACTTGAATTGCCTACGTCAAGTTCGCACTAAAAGAAAAGTTTAGTTATAAAAATCCAGGCTTGGTTAATGTTACCAAGCACCTTGGTGAAATAGTTTCAACTATAAACGTATAATAAGTATTACATAATTTAGTTGGCTCGACTAAACAAAATTTGTTCTTTTAAAATGTTTATAATTATGACAAAACATTTTGTTATTATTATTATAATCGGTAATAATAATCAAATACTTCAAAAGAAAGTATTACTAAATGCATCTCACAAATTTACCAAGAATTTTTTTTCAGTGCAACATTACCGGAAGGACAGTGCGGCAATTCGAGATCGGTCTTCCGATCCAGGCATTCTCAAGCCGCACAATCGCGACTGCATTAGAAAACGTGCGTGAGAGTGCGCGAATTAGATGTTACATTCACAATGCCTGTATATAATCTCGCGCTGTTTTTAATTGATGCACTCTGCGTTTCTGTGCCAGTGGCGAGGCCGTGCCTACTCCGCCTACATCGGGGATATTCATGTGGTAATGTTACGAATTTATCGCGTCTTATTATCTATACGAACTCACCGGAGCTCATGCTCGCCTCGTCTTTGCTCCCTCCCTCTCTCTCTCTCTCTCTTTCTATCCCTCTCACGGATCATCGATCTCCTTCTCGGGTTCGTCCGCCTTCGCTCTTTCCCTGCTTAAAGGCGCCGTCTTCATCTTTCCTCGTCAATGATACAACACGTGTTATATATTCATCAAGAAGCCACTTATATTTTGTATCGGTCTTACATACGCGCTTGTAATATTATACAAGCTCTGCTCGCGCATTCTTCGCCGAATGTACACTGAGAGAAAAATGTATGATATTTGGAACTATA
>NJRL01000174.1:411051-422724 GCA_003063815.1 Aphaenogaster rudis
ATAAGAATGTTCTTTTTTTCTGTGCACGAAGGGACGGCTGGCGTTATGCGATGATACGCGACACTCGGCGGGGGAATAAAAATTACATTTTTTATGTTCATTTAATTTTTTAGTTTTGCCATAAAAGAATTAATTGTAATCATACATACATACGAGGAAACTGTTCAATCCGATCGAAAAATCTCGACACAAGCAAATCATGAACCGACAATAATAAATAAATCGACATCGAAAAACATAAGAAAAATCGACCGAAGGAATTTCAACGTCATAAATAATTCAATCCCTGTCCAGGACGAAATATCGTTTCCCTCGCACTTCCTCCGTTCCTCTCTCCCCCGTTCTCCCTCGCTACGCGACGGTCAAAAGGGGAACCTAATCTTTTCGCGAAAGGGTTTTCGCGAAAGCACCTGAGAACCAGGCAAAAGTCTTCTCCGACACCCCCTAAATACTTAATTCCATTCTTGGCTAATTGGACAGTTTTATTAAGGGATGCATATTTCAGATGGCGTTTTTATTATGTCTATTGGGAGCGAAGCGCCTTCTCGCCGTCGACGATGCAGGGGAAAAAAAGAGAAGAGAAAAGCAGAGGATCACGCCGCGAGACTGCGTATAGAGGGGTTGCCGTTAGGGGCTGTGTTGCAGGAATTAGATTTTAACCCCTTGAAAAGTATTAGCACGGTCGAGAAGAGAGACCCCCGGAGAAAGAAAGAGAAAGTATAGGAGACACGGGAGAGGGGCGGAAGAGCGGAAGGTCGATGCGAACGCAACCCTTTGCTCCCGGCCACAGCCGCCCGCGGTATTGTCTCGCGGATTAAAGTAAAAGTGTAATTTCTCGAGGACGAAGACTGCTTTTATACCTTATCTTCTAACCTTCTCTTCCTTTATGTCCGACATTATACCGCACTGAAGAAAAAACGCGGCGATTCAATCCCCTTACATTCGGTCGTTTTCCGTTCTACAAAATGTTGTCTTATATCTCAGGAAGAAATATTTCTATGCGTAATTTTATACGCACTTTCGCCTATAATAAAGACAGATTTAATAAAGGTGCGAAATATTAGTATTAGAAAGCGGCAATGCTCTTAGCAAAATTTCGCTCACAAAATGAGTTTTCTCGCGAAGAAACTTTGGTCGTCTTGTTTTCCGGCAAATAAGAGAATCTTCCAGAAATCTGTACACAGAGGAACAGTAGACGGCACGATCAAGAGAGAGGAAACGGGTTGCTTGTACGTGGGAGGAGGGGGGGGATCGTATAAATTTTAATAAGTCTCATTCGCCGACCCTTTGAGCCCGACGAAATGAACGAATTAAAAGTTTTTCTCGCTTTAGTGGTCTCGCGGTTGACATTTCGGTGTGCGGCATGATTTCGCGGAATTGCTCAACTTTCGTCGTTTCGAGAAAAAGTGAGCGCGGCGACCCGCGGAAATTCGCCAGGAGCATTCTGAATTACTCATGTACAACGCGTCGCGCCACCGGATTATCGAAGGGAAGAGATCCAACGTTCTATTAATATAATTTTTCAAGTCTTATCGTGGTTTTCAAGAGCTACAAGGAATAATTAAATTACGATACGTTAAAGATGAGATAAATAATAATTAGAGCAAGACCGCCATACGTATAACACAATTCAATGGCCGTCATTGGCCGCTTCTCGATTTAAATTGTGTTAAAGATGAGATACTTAACCCTCAGTACCCACACTGGGTTAACGTAACCCGGGCCGATTTTCAAAGTTGCGGCATTTTTTCCGATCCCTTTTTACTTATTGCAAAATATCTTTTGTGCTACGACTTTTTCAACTTTCTCACCCAAATATCCCTTTTTCTCAGTCTTTAAACTATCAATTTAAAAAAAAATTAATTAAAATCGATGCATTACGACCCGAGATACAAGCAAAAGAAAACGCCGGGTTAGGAATACCCGAGTAGGTGTAGATAAGGACTTTTTTCAAGTGTGGGTACTGAGGGTTAAATATAAAATTAAGATTAACAGCAAAAAATGTTTATATCAAAATTGATGTTATTTTTAGATATGTCTTGGTACTCTTAATATATCTTTGGTTAATGCGAAATTAGATTTGCCAGGTTCGTGTCTGAGCACGGTGTAAAGTAAACCGGCGTAGCGACCCCGGCACGCGTAACGCTCCCTCGTTAACCCCTTTCGGTGGAGTGCATCGTCTTCTGCCCTCGCTCGCGAATCCGAGGAACCGAGTAAGATTTCAATTAAAACAACCCCCCGGCAAGGCGGGGATTAGCTGTACGAATCCGTTCCGCAACCCCCCGGCGGAGGCTCGGTTATGACACGGCATAAATATCAATGTAAATTATCCCGGCAAGAGGCGACCCGCGGAAGGAGGTCGCCAAGATGCCACGCGGACTAACGGAGACCTTTATGAACGCAATCATCGCGCGATTTTGCATTTATGAGGTTTAAATTGGTACCACCTACCGTCGCCTGTCCCGCCTGTTACGATCAACCCGTTCCTGTAGTGCGATTCTGTAATTTTTATCGACGATTTTCGGTATCGTTAACTAACGACAGCCAATGGCAAGGACAATCCTGGTGGAAAGCGCAACTCTCATTGGCTGTCGCTAGTTAACGATACCGAAAATCGTCGATAAAAGTTACAGAATCGCACTACTGGTTTGCTATACTACGATATATATATAAAGCGCCAAAAATGATACAAATCATCGAGAAATTAAGAGAAATTTTAAAGAAAACAATTATTAATTAGCATCACATAGTCCTAATATGAAAAAGCAAGAAATGAAAAGAGACAGAGATGCATGTTCGAATAAATTTGTCAGCGTTTTAATTTTTCTTCGCATTTGTCGGGATGATTCTCGGAATGGAATACGAGATAAATTTCGCAACAATAATAAAAACTACAGAAAAGATGCGATTGATGTACCGACATGTAGATATGTTTCTTCTACTCGTGTTACATAGCGACACGTTACAGACGTCACGTCAGATAATAATTCTCTCAGGGGTAGTCGCAACTCGTGCGCTCGTTCGAGTCGACGGAAAATCATCCTACGAAATCATAATTAACGGAATTATGTCGGAGGTAACCCGATACGTTTTCGAGTAGCGGGAAGGGATCGCGAGTGGAGTAGCAGTCGAGGGGCGAGACGGCAAAGAGAGACGGGGCTTTCGAGGGGGCTACATCTAAGAAGGAAGGGTTGCGCGTCGAGAGACGCGCCCCCAGCTACAAAAGCGTATACACGCACGCACGCATGCACGCACGCATTCGCGACGTAATGAACGTGAAATTAAACGACGCGCCTCCGCGCTCGCGCGAGCCGGGAGATTGCGTTTGCTTTATTCAGGAGGTTTTAATTACAATGCCTCGGCATCGGCGGCCGAATATCGCTCTCCACGCTCTGTTTCGAGACACTTCGAGAAGTCGAAACGGTTGCGGGCGAAAGAACGGGCAGCGTAGCACGTTTGAGAAGTGCACGTCTGATGTCCATCGTTCTTCGTGAAAACAAAGCGTGGCGAGGGCGGTGATAAATATAAAACGCTGCGCTGCCATGTTACGAGACAGCTTACAGAAATTACGTTTAATTGTACTCTATTGCAACATGCCGTCGGCGTATACGAGAACGATCGTGCAAGACCAAGAGGAATCGAATGAATGAAGATTGTAAAATTCCGTTGTTTATAAAGTTCAATTCTTCCGACTTTTCGATTAAGCACACGGGGTGCGGTTAACTGATTATCTGGTTTCTCGGATCATACCATTGCAAATTCTGATCCATCGTGATAAATATCATATTATGTACCGCGGAGAAGATAAAAAAAGGATGAAAACTCTTTTTTATTCATACTTATCGTGTGCTCTTAAATCAGTATTGTGACGAAAGAGACGAGAGTGAAAAAATGGTGTGGTCATGCATCGCGTACTACGTAGGATTCTGTAACAGAGCGATAATAGCTACGAACGTGCGAAAATGCGTTTTGAAAGGAATCGTCGAAGGAGAAGAGACGCTCCGGTCGAAATCCGTATCCGTTTTCGTGAAGAGCTGTGCTCGAGCGTGCACGTAGCGAGAGAAGACGCAGATGAAGAAGAAGAAGAAGAAGAAGGGGGTTCCGGACGAAAAACGAAAGAGGGCCAAGAGGGCGTTAACTGAACTTTAATGGAGATCATAGATAAAATGTTCTGGCGGACGTTGAAAGAACTCTTTGACGGATTACGCCTAAATCGTATCTATCTCCTCTCGCGTCCCCGCGCCGTCGGAGAGATCATTGTATATACCTGAAGATCTCGCAGCAGCAGCAGCAGCAACAGCAGTTTTAGGGATCGTCGGGTAGCCGAGGCTAAGTGTTATAATACCTGAAACCCCAATGGACTTACTGGGAGAAGAAGAGAGGAGAGAAGGTAGAAAAACCGACCGAGAGCGAGGGGGAGGAGAGGCTCGCTCACTACTGTGCGAGAAAGTATTCTTCGGAACCGACGGGATTCCAAGGTGTTCCCCAGCCCTTCCTCTCCCCTTCACCTCTTATACCCCTCCCCGACTGGCTTTTGTCGGTGGCGTTTGGATCGATATCGTTGTCACGATCTGCCGGGCCCGACTCCTGGATGCAGCATCGCGCTGGCCGGCGCGGCGGCCGCATCGCCGCAAACGTGCAGAAGGCACGACGCGCGAAGCGCTTGATTTCTCCGGAGATCCATACGGCGATTCCGGATAACGGAGTTGAAAATTTTATTACACCTGCGCGCGATAGCGCGATCGAGAGTGGAGAGGGCGGAGGGGGTGGAGGAGGGAGATCGTTAAAAGATCCGCGCGCCGCGCGCTTCGTTTAGAGGCGGATTTAATCTCTCTCCCGCCTGTGAAAATTCCCTCTACCGGCATTTATTATGCGCAGATCGTTGGCGAATATTGTGCAAAGACCGGCTGTTTTATTATCTTTATCTCGGTGGAGAGCTATAACGGCGTATTAAAGGCGTGCGTTGGTATTCGGAAAACTGGGTCAAACGGATGATTCGGCCGCGGCGATTCTGCACAATTTTCAGTATTCATCAATTTTTCGTGCAAACGGATCCATTCATTAAAACGCAATCTTTCTATTAGATAAATAAAGTAACAGAATCGACAAATTACATTCAGTATAAAATAAAGTGACAGTGGAAAGAAGGTCTTGAAAAAATTAATATGCAATTGCGCTTAACAGTTGGATTTGTACTCGGCGTTATTCGGCTTTAAGCCGTGACTTTGTCGCTCTGTCTCTTTATGCGAAAAATCGGGAAGCGCGACCCTACCAGCTACGCGGAAAAATGTCGCATTTTTTTCCGCCCCTGGCAAACGAGAGATTTCCGGCACCCTCTCGGGCGAAGGAGTGCCGCCACGCGTACTTTCCGCCCTTTTTCCCATTCTCTCCGTCTTTTTCTCTCTCTGGATTTGTACTCGCGTACGTCGAGAGGATGAGAGAGGAAGCGGAAAGGACAGAGAGAGAGCGAGAGAGAGAGAGAGAGAGAGGAGGGCGAAAGCGAGAGCTCAACAAGTCGAATAAAAAGCTCATAAATAAAGAGGAGGAATTCTCCCTTGCTCTCTCGAAGCGCCCGGTTGCCCTCGACGTTTCCACCCTCTCGCATCCCTCGCAGTTTCTGCGAATGTCCCCGCGGACACCTGTTGCTGTTGCTCTCCGCGCGGCAACGACAAAGAGAGAAACGTAGAAACGGGAATCGTCGATCGCGGAAGCGCGAGCGAGAAACGTAGCGGAAGGGGAGGAGGAGAGGAAATTGGAGATATTCGGCGTTCTGATTCCTCGTCACTGCCGAGTGTCGACCGGGCGCGATCGCGCGTGATCCTGCAACACGCCACTGATCCACCCTCGAACCGGAGCGCTCGAAACGGAAGGAGGTGAGCGTGACGCCGTGAATAATGTCCCTGCGTCTGCCATTCGCTTTGGGTATTTTCATGCGCGCTCTTTCCGGCTCTCCGTATCGTATATCACTCCGCTTAAGTTTATCGCACCATGAATGCACCGGTGAGAATACGATTCTACAGGTTGGTGTGAAGTGCGGTAGAACGGTAGAATGTACGATCAATTAGGAGCTCTTGTTCCATAATTTCTCTTTCATACGTATAATTAAATTAAAACGCAAGGTTATATATAAAGTTTCATTTTTGTTATAAGACTTTACGCAGTATTGTTTCCCCGTAATTTCGCATGGTTGTTTCGCGCGTATATTTTCAAAGATAATATATCCCGTATCCGCGATTTTGTATACGTCCCGAAAGCTTCAAGATATCCGGCCGGGAGTGAAGATTATACTTCCAATTAGCGGGCGAAAATATCGGAAACGCGAAAAACAAAACGTAGTCTCTAATTTCGCTTATGAGCTTTATCAGAATGTCATGTCCGACACCATGACAGCACACCGCAAGCGGGGCCACGGGTATCCGAGGCAGCTGCTGATTTGTGATAAATGGAATCCGGGGAACGCGACAGGAGTGGGAATAGTATGCCCGTCGGGTCGTCCCGCTAATTACGGGGTGGCCTCGAATAAATTACAACCGAAAACGCCAACTCGTTTGTACACCGCCGCATTATAATTCCGCAGCGTCGTCCTCGCCGCGGCCAGGAAAACGATAATCCAAGGAATACACGCGGGGACCTCTATCCCCGGCTTGGTCGAGGAGCGAGTGGACAGCTCGACCCTTTGGCACGTATGTGTGTGTTCGTGTATGGAATATGCGAGGTATTTTATTTCCCAATATCTGCGCGAGATGTTTTGTCGTCGGATGTTTCAATTCCGGACTCACCGCGACCAATCCCTCGGCCTGACAAATTGAATCGAGCGGAACGCCGACGGGACCGTCGAAGGTCCAGTTTCTCTTTCCACCACGCAGATAAAATGATTTTTTCAGAAGTGTCAGGAGACAAATTGAAGCGCGATAAATATCTAGAGTTTTATGGTTCAGTTGACTTTTCCAACACACCACGATTCTCCAGCGAAAGAAATTTTAGGAAGATTTGTAGCTTGGAAAGTTCAAGTGAAATACGATTCGGAGGCGGAAGCAATCGCCCGTTTTTTTTTTTTTCAGAACGATAATAAAAGTCGAGAAGTAAAGAGCGGGACCTCGTTGGCGAGCCAACGAGATCCATTTGCAAGGATTAACTCCGCGAAATTGGACCTCTTTAGACGTTGTACAACTCGCGTCGAAATAATAAGGCTCCGGCATTATTCCGTGTCGAATGCGTTTTCACTCTCTCTCGCGGGGAGAGAAAGAAAAAAAGAGGGGGAGAAGAGCGAGGGGGGAGGGCGAGCTCTATCTGCAAGCGCCGGCTTTTATCCGGCTCGCCTGATCCCCCGAGTATACCCGACGCCGACTCTCGATTACAACTTTTTATTGCATTTCCATTTCATCTCTCGCCCAGCCGAGCAAGGAGTGGAAACTCTCGCGAGCGACCGGGCACCGGAGTGAGATTGAAACGAATGCGTTTTAAACCCGATTATTGCGCCAAGTCTCGGACAGACCCGGGGGGAAAGCGGACGTTCGTGATATACGTCTGCGACGCGCGTCACGTTACGAAAATGTTGCGACAATAATTTTAACCAACGCAAGGTAATTTTACAAATAACTATCTTTAACACAATCTAGTTAGGGGCAAAAACGCCCGTGACGTACGGACAAATTCTCATCGTTCTTTCGAACTTTTCGTTCTTGGACGTTATAAATGTTATTGTTATTGGATACATTTTATAACTATCCTTCGTATAGTTTGTCCAAAAGAAGACTCGTGCGATGAATGAAAGTGATCGTGACGTACGGACAAATTTGGATAACGTATGTCGGTACGTCACGATCATTTTCATTCAACGCATGAGTCTTCTTTTAGTGGTAATAATAACCCGCTTTTTTATATTATCTTATATTTAGACAAACTACAAAGGATAATTGGACCCCCATATGCAATAAGGACCCAACCGACATTTTGAAGAAAAATGAGTTAACTGGTTATTCTAAGTCTCAAGTTGATGTTTTTTAATTATGCAAAAAAAATTAAGCCTAATTTACAAGTTGGGCCATTTTATTGGTAATAGTACCTTTTATGCTTAAGCATAAAAAAACCAACTGCTTTTTCTGTCTGTTTTTTAATGTACTTCTTTATTTTGAAAAATATATCCTGCTTTTCGTTTAATTTAAGTAAATCATTCAAAAGAAATCTCATAAAGACTTGGTTTAAGCCGATTATTTTAATTGTAATAACAAAACTTCAATTACTTATTACTCAAAACTACCTCCTTGTTGGTTGGGTCCTTGTTACATATGGGGATCCAATTATAAAATTTATCCAATAACAATAACATTTATAACATAAACCAAAAAGAAATCTTTTCTTCGCCAGTGAATGATTAACAGGAACGTGATATAACCGACACAACTGGCAATGATTATAGAGTATTTATTTTACGACGTTTCGACCATGGGTTTTGATCCTTCTCAAGTACAAATCAAATAGACTAGCAATAACATTTCAAGCTAAAAATTAAAAATTAAACATAGTAAGTACAGGAAACCATAAAAGTAAAAAGAAACAGTTACATTACTTTTAAGGTTTCCTGTACTTACTGTTTAATTTTTTATTTTTAGCTTGAAATGTTATTTCTAGTCTATTTGATTTGTACTTAAGAAGGACCAAAACCCATGGTCGAAACGTCGTAAAATAAATACTGTATAATCGTTGCCAGTTATGTCGTTTTCTGTTAACATTTATAACGTCCAAGGACGAAGAATTCTAAAGAACGATGAAAATTTGTCCGTACGTCACGCGCGTTTTTGCCCTTAGGAATAATTATAAACGTGTAGATGCGGCTAGTAATATCTAATCGAGATAAAGCAGCGATGGTTCATGGCACAATAACGTAGGATTTTAGTTCCGATTTACGCATTACCAACATCGTTTTTGTATTCTTCCGCAGCATCTACAGTGCGACAATGAAGAAAAACGAACGATCGATGATTCGGGCGATCGTACGCCTTCGCATCTCGAGATAATAAAGCGGAGAAGCGGAACACCCGCCGCATCATGTTGCTATTATTTATTGAGTTAATCTTGGACAAATACACGCACACGATACACATACGATTCTTTTTCTCGCACTTTACTTTCTTTTCTTTCTTTCCCTCTCTCTTTCTCTCTCTCCCACCCCGCGGCACGCGATAGACGTGTACGAGGAGCATCGTGCACCAGAAGTTCCAACGCTACCGGAAGCTACGATGAGATAGCGCTAAGGGCAATTTGTCGGAGCGAAAGATATAACGCGTATCCCACCTCTCCGCGGGGCGAATCGGCCGGTCGAACACACGCACTCTTCGATGCGCACGCGTGATTCCGCTGAACAATATTGCGGGAGCCGCTACGACATGATTGATGAATCATATCTCACGGCGGAAGAACTCGGATCGTGAAATCTGAGGGCTAGAATAATTCTTTGGCCGCAGAAAAAAAAACTACCGTTTACAACCGGTATAAAGCCCGTATCAGACTATGGATTGGGATTAGGATTGGATTGGAAGTTGACCAATCAAAGCTAAGTTAACTGAACTTGTTATTGGTTTTCTTTCTTCCAATTGGTCAAATTCCAATCCAATCCCAATCCCAATCCATAGTCTGATACGGGCTTGAAACCCGTATAACACACTACGGCAGATCGGATTGGGATTGCGGATCACGGATCGGAATTCAGCCAATCACAGACGAGCTGCTCGCCTGTGATTGGCTGAATTCCGATCCGTGATCTGCAATCCCAATCCGATTCGTGATCCGCGATACGTAGTGTGTTGCGAGCTTGAGGCTCGGTTGTACCAACTTCTTGGTAAGCTAACTAACACTTAAATCATATGTCTCTCTTTCTTTCTCCTGCAAATTAAACAAAGATAAACATATGATTTAAGTGTTAGTTAGCTTACCAAGAAGTTGGTGCAACCGGGCCTAAGTCGAGCATATATTGAGAAATCGAGATGCTTTTGTTATTCAACTTTTTAATATAATTGTTGTCTACCGCGAGTTTGTCTGTCAAATAAGTAAAAAAGTAATAAATGTCAGGACGGTAATACGCCAATAAGTACAACCGAAGCCATGTCCGCGCAGCCGGTAGCTACCCTCCTGTCGATGTCTCCTTTTTTTCGGCGCGTATCCGAGATAATTCGGGGATGCGTAAATCCCGCTATTTACCGCGATAAACGGGGCGTGAGCGATATTTGCAAGAGAAAGAAAGAAGTGGAGGGAGAGAGAGAAAGAGGAGGGCAGATGGAACGACGACAGAGACAACGAGACAGTAGCGCGTAAAGCAGCGGCGAGAATCCCTGTCTGCGTCAGTTCTCTCTGTCTCTGTCTTTCTTTCTCTCATTCCTTCCATCTATCTCTGGAGGCGGTCCGAGAAGGTTTTAGAGAGCATTCAGAGTACATTTAGCCATCGCCCGGGCGAGGACTGTCGCGCAGCCGAACGTCGGCCACCCGTGGCGATCGACGGGGGCGTGAAATCGGGCGCCTCTTTAAGCGTGAGGTGACACCCGCGGAGCGATTATGCGACGACGACGACAACGACGGTGACGAGGAGCACACCGATGAAAATAGAGTGCGGTGCCCTTTCAGACACGGTCAAGCGTGCCGAGCGCGAGAGTGCAGCGCGTGAGATATTACGACAGGGCAGGCACCTCGATCTGAATCCGAAACCCGGCTGCACCCGTGGACTGTGCGGCGCGTTAACCCGAACAAAACATCGCACCCTCGTTCATCGAGAGACGAGCGACGGTGTATTTTAATATCAACCGCGGAGGAACTCATTAGTTTAATGTAGGTCACGTCATGGGCGACCTGGCGGAAATACCAGGAGAAAATTAAATGGCTGTGAGTTGTGAGAGGCATCGGAAGAAACGTAAGTACGGAGATGTTCGCTATTGAAGAACGCGCGGAATCTCGTAGGGCTGAAATTCTATCCTGCGGAGCAATTTTACAATTAGTTTCGAATTTATGACAAGTCCGAGAGACTCGCATTGCTCGAGAACAGAGTTTAACGCGCGGCGCGGTGCGGCGCAAGTACGAAGGAAGGATGACTCCAATTTCTAGAGGAGCGTGTTGGCGATCGAGACGAGCGGAATCGAAGGGGGCGTGTGTTATTAACGTGGGGCACATACGGTATCCGCGACGCGTATTCTCGATCCCCGCGGCCGGCAGCCCGTTTACCACGGTCTCGGCGAAAAATGCGTCGCCGATAAGCATCCGGCGCCGTGCGGCCGGATAAAAAGGACCGTCTATAATAACACAGTGTCTATCTTGAAATCCCCCGAGTCGAACCGTCGCGCGGCGCTGGCAAATAACCGCGCGTCGCGCACAATCACGATGCCCGCACGCTCAGGTATTGCCATTACCGTGCCCGTGGGATTATTTACGGTTACCATAACTCCCAGGCTCCGTTGCGCTTAAGATCTTAAGAGGCCCGTGCACATACGCACGCAGGACGGACGCAACTGGAAAAAGCACGTGTAACCACGAACGATTTATTCGCGCCGGATGGCAAGGGGCTTTCCTCCGCGCGAAGGACGCGTGAGTCTCGCGTTGACGAAATTGCACGGCTGATCATCATTAGCGATGCGATTTTCGCAACGCTAATTTCTTAAGTATTAGTTTCTTCTCAATCTTGTTGACACT
>NJRL01000174.1:428163-463391 GCA_003063815.1 Aphaenogaster rudis
AACCAAGATTAAAGTTAATCTACGTTGGTGGAAATAGACATAAGGCCCGGTTTTTCATTTTTTGGTTAACTTGTGGTTTAGGCTTAACCTGATGATAATATAAAAATTGTGTTTTTCTATCTATGGTTAATCACTAAGGCCCAGTTGCACAATCTCCAGTTAACTTAACCGACCGGTTATTCCATTGGAATTGTCGTTAAGCAAAATCGCATTTGTCGTTAAGAGCCATTCTACAATGAGTCGTTAGTCGTTAGTCGGAAGCAAATTGACCAACCACAATCGATTATTCGAGGAATACTCGACTGTGGTTGGTCAATTTGCTTCCGACTAACGACTAACGACTCATTGTAGAATGGCTCTAAGCAAAATTAACAAGTGCGATTGGTCAATTCCAATGGAATAACCGGCCGGTTAAGTTAACTGGAGATTGTGGAACTAGGCCTAAACTAATGGTTTTATAGTGATAACTTTAAGGCCCGGTTTTTCATTATCTGGTCAACTTGTGGTTTAGGATTCTGACCAATCGCATTTGACAATTCGGCCACTTGTTCAAATGCGATTGGTCAAAATCCTAAACCACAAGTTAACCAGATAATGAAAAACCGGGCCTAAAAGTTATTTTTACATTATCATCAGATTAAGCCTAAACCACAAGTTAACCAGAAAATGAAAAACCTAAGAGTTACGGGACAAATGCATAAGAATAACATTTAATAAAGTTTGATGTTATTTTTTTCATACACGTCGCCCGTGCCGTCGTTCTTTCGCGAAGTTTCCAGGATGCATCGTCGTTGTATATGAACGTATGCTAATGCCTAAACGCACGAAAGCTTAAAGAGTGCACGCGTAACGCTAATGCGCTCTGGACTGGCCGTATTAACGACTCACGTATTAACGACCTCGCTAGGTGCATTACAATGTCGAGGGCGAGGAAACTAATTAAGAACGCACGGGGATTCCGGAAAGAAGCGAACTCGCACGGTAGCGGCGCATGTTATCAGTTAAACGAGTATTAAATGCAAGAAAATTTAACGTTACTCACACGCTACTGTGATTATCAACGGCATTAGCGTGAAGTTATTATGTGATGGCTTTATTACAAATTTCTAACACCCAGAAATAGATTGGCATAATGCATCACGAAAATAATTACGAAGCGCAACATAAACCATTTGTCTAAAATAACATTTCCGGTGTCAATTTGCTATCGGTGTAAAAATCCACAAGTGACAAAAAATTCCGACCTGATGCCATACTTCCGTAATTAGAAATTACATGAGTCTCACGATGCACTCGCGTCAATTGCATGCATTTACGTGCCTCTGGTGAATCGAAACGTCTTGCGTGCACCACGTGCCGCAAACGCATCGGTATGTTACGCGCGCGAGAGCGTGACCGAAGGAATAGGCAGGACGCGCCTTATTGTTAGATTATCGCAATGTAACGTTCTCGCGCGAACAGGATCTACGGTAAAACCGGGCGCGGTGCTTCCGCATGGTCTCGCGGAAAAGTAAAGAAATTGCGCAACGACATTTCTATAAAAGAAGAAAAAAAAGGGTCGCGCGCGCTGCGAGTGCATTCACCGGCGGCGTGGCGGTTCAAACTAATGTTATGATTGCGCTATATGCGAATTAGCGCAATTAGCGTTCACGTCGACGGCGTCTACGGTGAAACCGAAACAGGTAACCGCGAATTTCCGCGATATTTCACAACTGTAGAAAAAAAAACATCGACTCGCGCAAAGATAACTCAATTTCAAGAAAAGACTAACATAAGAACTAACGATAATATCTTCCCTACATGGAAAGAACGGTTTTGCTGAAGTATCTAAAAATTTAGTCAGATACAGATCAGAAAATAATTATGTTGGACCATCCAAAATAATTGTGTAGAACGCTTAAACTAGTTGCTAGAATGTCAAAACTTTTTGCAGCATTGTCATTATGCTTGAGCGTCTTACATAATTATTTGTGTGGATGGTGCAACATAATCATTTTCAAATCTGCAGCTGGCTAAATTTTTAGATACTAAAGCAAAACCGTTCTTTCCCTGTTTCGAAAGAGCATTCGAATAAACGACGGGAAGACGAAATCTCAAATAAAAAATACAGAAATACACGTGGCGATGTACACTGAGAGAAAAATTTACTAAATTTCAATAAATGTTTTCTCCAATAGTCCTAATGAAGTTAATATTTTTCGAATGAAAAAAATATTCATCCAATTGAAAACAAATTTTCTAAACCTAATAAAATATTTACTAAATTCAAAAAAATACTTCATTAGGACTATTGGAGAAAACATTTATTGAAATTTAGTAAATTTTTCTCTCGGTGTAGCTGAGATGCGAAAAGTAAGGGAAACAGCTGAGGGGAACGGCTCGCAGTACCGTGGACTCGCCATCTTTCGAAAGAATTTAATATATAGAATCGTTTTTATGGCAACGATTCGATACTTTCAAGTTGCTGCCGCCGTTTCTCCTGCGTGGAATGAGGAAAAGCGTACGCCCGAGAGACAGACAGAGAAAGAAAGACAATAGAAGTTACGTTGGATGGATATGAAAAAAAGAGTGGGACAGGCGATAGTGGGATACTCCTCGAGTATCCAGCTCAACGCGTTGCCATCAACCCGAGGAATCGCAGCCGCCGCCGCCGCCGCCGCCGCCGGTTGGTATCATTAAAACGTAATCACTGCTGTTCGCTAACCCCGGTGATGCTAATTTGTACGTTAATTAATGCCGAGTACCATTGTGCTCGCTTATGCCTACAGAAGCGATTATTTAGCGCGTTGCCTGGCGTTAGACACTGGTAGGCGCATTCGTCCGCTCGCTCGCTCGCTCGCTCGCTCGTCGATCAACACGCTCGCGCTTCCTGTTTTCTATCTGAAACGATTACTGCGCGCCGTTTCTCGAGCGAGGTCGGTTCAATGTGTTCCCGCCATCATCGGCCGCCGTGAAATCCTGGTTATCGAGGACGCAAACACGTGTACATGCATCACGTCGCGGAAGAAGCGCGCGGTCGCAGCCGGAGATTTCTTCTCCTTTAATCGAGCAGAATGTAGAAATCTTAATATCTTCAGATACTCCCCACGTTACGTACCTCTGTAAAACTGAAACTCGCATTTTTCTCGCGATCAAAATAGGCTGAGCGAATTTATGGTCGTTGAGAATCTTCTTCATATTATGGCAAAGTAAGTGGTAGAAATCAGTTCGAATATCTCGCAACGCGATTGCACATCCGGACTGTTCTGAGAAGAAAGATTCTTCGTTTCAGCGGCGCGATCCATTCTGTCGCGCGTTCATAATTATAAAGCTATTACGAGGATCGAACGCATTGTCTAGTCGAGACGAGAGAGAGAACAGCCGGTATCCTGCTATCCTCCCCGAGTGCCGAAGTGCTCTTCTCGTAGGTGCTCGAACGAGGCGTGCGTTTAGTTGCGGCCCGGACACGTTCGTTGTTTCCTCCCGAGGCACTCTCCGTGCCTTTGCTTTCTCTCTCCCTCTCAGATGTTCTTCATTACCGAACGCTAAACGGCCGCTTCCCACGACAATGGGCTCCCTCGGCTACTTCTTTTGAAATTCCTTTTGTTCCTGGCGACCACAATGATTCTCCTGCCTCGAGAGGACTTGGCGCGAAGGAGACGCGACCGTTGCTTCTGGATATTTACGGGGCCTCCTCGCCGAGATTCATCGTCGTATCCAGGCCATCCAGTAATTGGCATATTCGCGAAAGCACAAGCTGGTTACACGTTGATCGCGAGGGCAATTATAGGCGACAATAAAGCATTAACTCACGGCGCAAGTGCACTCTTCAAGATGCTCAACGAACTCGCTTCTCCTAATAATGGTGTGTGAAAAAGGTGTGCTTTCACAGAGAATAAAACAGTGGCATATGCGGAGTTGGTTTAAGCTAAATGCGACGCTTGTAATTTAATCCTGAATTACTCAGCAAGTGTATTGGATAAAAATTGAGTTGAGTTATAGAGCTAAGTTTCCATCTTTATGCGTCGTGACAGCGCGTAATCCCTTTTTATCAGATAGCAATCGCAAAAGTCGATTTCAGATCCTACAGAATCCACCGAGATCGGCACACCCCTCCTCGATCGACGATATCGGTCAGCTGCTCTCTCATGTATTCTTTGTGCCGCAGGCTGACGGTGCAATTTCGACCCCACCTCCCGTAGCCGTCGAGGCGAGTTTTTTAGCGAATTTAATATTTATACCGAATGACTGATGACTATAATAAAGAAACGGGGTCGTATTGTTCGAAACATTTTTGTCATTGATCGATACGACGCTCCGCACCGCGTTCCGACTGGCTGCTGGGAAGAAATGCTTTCACGTATGTACTCTGTGGACCCTAACGCCGATTCGACGAACCGTATGTCGGATATCCAGCGATCATTTTCAGATCCGAAAGTCGAGAAGTCAAAGTGGAAAGCTATCGCGTGCAGCTATCGTGCGAAATGCTTCGAAGCACTCTACTTTCTTCCTTCGGATCCAATTTCAAAAGGCTCTTTTACAAATTACAGCGCTCACGAAGCTCAAACTTTAGCAACCGTTTAGCCGAAACAAACGTGGGATTCGAGGACACAATAAATTGAGACTATAACGAACGAGGACGGATCTGTTTATGAGAAAATTATCACGAAGGCCAGACCATGGACGTGGTATCGCTTAACGCACGCAGTTTAAAACACTTTCGAACATTCGTGTTGAAAAGCCGATGATGTATGATGCGGTGTTTTTGAGGGGTCCGAGCCGATACCTGTCGACTTCCTCTGCGCCCGCTATACGCCGTGGTCTCGATGTTTCGAGACGAAATGTTACTCGATTCGCGTGAAATCCCGATTGTTCCATCGTCAGGGCATTTGTACTTGCGGTCAGACAAGACAAAGTCGTTTCCACCTTGCGGAGGGGAAGAATCGAATCTCATAGTGACGACGTGGGTACGGGCAATCATTAACGAATCATTATCGTTCCGCCCTGGCTCGGGGCCGGGACCGAGCTCTCGAAACAAAACCATTAATGATTTCTATTTGTATTCGTTCGTTTCGCTCGTTTCGTGAGGAGGAGGAGGAGGTGGAGGAGAGGGGCCTGGGTCCCGGGTCCCGGGACCAAGTCCCCAGTGAATTATGTGAGAAGTTAGCTTATTTTCGTTAAGCCGAACTCCCGCGGCGCGAACAAATCGTCCTTCGCTGCCGCTTCACGAGACTGGGCTTTGTTTTTCCTGTTGTTGGCCCTTTAGCTTTCCGTACGATATCGCTTTCTCGCTCGCTTTTAAACTGGCGCGAGAGGCATCGCGCGTCGAGTCATCGTCAACCTTTCGCCAACACTTCCCGCCTGTCCACATGTCATCGTCCACATACATCAAGAGCTATCCAACAAGATTCTTCAAATAGCTGAGAATCATAGATTACGTCTGTTAATTATGGATATATTAATTATATCGAGTTATCGAATTAGCCTTACGTTTTTATCGTGTTATTGAAACGCATTTACTATTCAATAATATTAATATTAAATATCGAGAAACCATGTACGAGATATCATTCCATGACAACCGGCGGCCTATCGCCTCCCAGCCATTCCCGGCTGAAAACAAATTTAACGACCGACACTGTGTTCGCGCTTTGCATCCCAATAGAGTGGTAGGGAAGGTAAGACGGAGATGAGACGGCGACGTGGTGGATAGACAGGGAGCAGAGAGCGCAGAATGAAGTAAAGTAGGAAGAGATGCGAGAGGAGCGAAGGAGTGCGGGGAGGAAGTGAGAGAGGAAGAGAGCGTGTTGCGTTTCGCGCGCATATATTTCGTTTTCTGTTGTTGCCTGAGAAAACAGACGGTCGGGCCATGGCCGACCATCGGCCCGTCAAAGTAGGGCCCTCCTCGTTCTCTTCCTTACACGTATCCCGGACCCGCCGCAGAGCCCTTCCTTCTCTTCCTTAAAGCCGGGCAATCGCTTTTCTCCCCTCCCTCCCTCCCTCACTCACTCTCACCGCTCGTCTCGACGCTCGGCGAGCTCCTCTCGTTATTTATTAGCAATCGCGGGGAGTGATGCGCCTAAACCAATATCATCAGAGGCGCCGCGCTCGATGTTGGCTGCCCGTTGAGAACGATGACGGTGGTAATGACGATGACGACGATCGCGGCACGGCGTCGACGGTACGATTCTCCCCTTCGCGGGATATCGCGGCACGTAGACACATACGGCTGGTATATATCAGGCGCGCGTATCATCTGTGAAAACATCCCTGCTAATTGGCGCCCAATATTTATTGTAATTTCAAACACGTGAGCTCGCGCCGGGACCGCCTCCGTCGAGCGCCTTTCTCTCTTTCGTAGGAGCCAGTGCCCCGTTCCCTGCCCAGTGCCCGGGCGTTTTACGACCTCGTTGAACCGTGGATTTATCCCTTCCCAATAGGCGATTCGCATCGCGGACTCCGAACACGAAGAAATTCGTTTGCCGACCTTTCGTTAACCCTTCCAATTCACCCACCGCGCCATTTTCACCTTACGTCAAACTCCTATTTAAAATGATAACGGACATTTTTACGTCGACAATAGCGCGAAATCGCTGACATAATGGCATGAGATACTTTCAACTTGCGACGGATCAACATCGCGCTCGAAGGAACTGATATCTCGCGTGAGATTGTGTTCGCGACACGAAAATATAATGTTAGAGATTGATACACGACGCTTGGAAGTATCTGATAGTTGGCGCGAGAGAATATCACACAGTACCATCACTACCCTCGTGTTCCAATTTACATCAAATCAGGAAGACAAGCCGGGAGAAGAACTCGGGAGCGCAAGAGTTGCCCACGTAGAGAGACAGGCCGAACGTAGCGCGAGATTCTCTCTTTCTTTCTCCCTCTCTCTCGCTCTCTGGATATACCTGGATGTAACCTCGGAGGCACTGACAGAAAGCGACCCGCCCACAAAAGTAATCTCGCCCTCGGTCGAGAGAGAAAGAGAAAAAGCCACACCTGATTCATCAGCGAGGAATAAATCGAAAGACGAAAGAGCCAAAAACAAAACGATTCACCCACCGCGTATATAGTTCCCGCTCTTTTCTTATCCCTCACCCCTCTTCACCCCCTTCGCGTATACCTACTCTCTGTCTCACATCTACCTCTCCTTCTCACATGGTCCACTCGGTAATTCCGAAATGATGCATCCCGAGACCGTTTCCTGCGCGCGTCTAATGCGCCACGAGGAAACGAACGGACCCACGTGTGTAGGTGTAGCTCGGCTGTCTCTCTCGCTTCCTCTCTCTCTCGCTTCCTCTCGATCGAGGCTCGGTCAGGTACGCCCCGACTATCCGTATATAAATTACCTTTTTAATTTCCCGCCAAGACAAATGATTTAATTTATTCTATCAATTATCGATGGAGCGAGGCGCGGCGGCGCGGCGGCGCGAGGACGGGTGGGATCGGATTGGCGGGAGGTAGGCTTGTTTGGTTTTCATTTCGATTCGTCGATATCTGATCGGCAGTGAATCTCTTTCGCCCGTGTCCCTCGATCGGCGATCTCTCTCTTTCTCTCTCTCCCGCTCTTTCTTGTTCTCTCTCCCTCTCTCTCGATATCCGATGCGGCCCGGCCTTTCTTCTTTTCATTCTCTACGCTACTATGTTGCGTATACACCGAACGGCAGCCGCAGCAACGGCTTCTTGTTTGCCCGAAGCAGCCTCGTTCGATCGACCTGGCACCCTCGTCCCTCCTCTCGCCACTTGTCCGGACCTTTCGTCGCGAAGCGAGGAAACAACCTCTCGGCCTCGTCCGGCCGATGAAACGTCTATTAACATGAGGAACGATCGGTGATTCGGAACGGAAAAAAAGCATGTCCTCGCCTCGCCGTCTCTCTCGTCGAGATCGATCCCAGATCTCAAAATCGATCTCGCGCGGCGCGAAGATATACAGGTGGTAAAAAGGAATGTTTCACGTCCGATGCGCCGAGAACGGTAAACCGCGTGCACTCGTGCGCGCGCTCTCGTTGCACACATCGCGCGCGATGCGCGGGGAAAACGCGAGATTCGACAAGGAAACTTCGCGCGGCCAGGCCAGGGAGGAGACGATCGAAGCGTAGGGTACACGTCCGAGACTGAAACGGCCATTAGGTACCGAATCGACCGGATGATGTATGCGCGTGTACGTACGGTGTACGCGCGGCCGATAAAGGCAACGGCGAAAAAAGGGGAAAGGCTGCGCATAGGTGCGCGGAAGACTCCAGGCCAGATGAGCAGATACGCATGCAACGCGCGAATTATGAGCGCCGAGCCGATAAAATCGGGAACGAGCGCGCGAGCGGTCGCGCGTACAATGCGCCGGACAAAGGCCGATGAGGGGTGAGGGGAACCGCGTCGCTGAGACATATGTTTCCACGGGTAGACGCGGCCGAGACTGCCCTCGGAACCGGTTCGACGTGTATCCCGGGCTCTCTCTTTCTCCCGGGCTAGGTCAGTTATTCAAAAACTGAAATATCGCCTCATTAACGGCGGCAGCTCGTTTGCGAACTTTCTTAAGGGACGGGAATACGCGGCCGCGCCGTGCCGCGCCGCGCGCTGTCCTCGGCGTCGTCACGCCGTCACCGGAAGCGGAATGTCGATTTCGTTGAGATCGATCAACTTCCGAAAATATTTGACGCGTGTCCGCGTGGACGTAACGTACACAGAAAGAACGGTTAAGGTTGAGACCACTAAAATAACAATGTTGCCGTATGAATTGTTGGGGCATCTACATTGCTTTGTGTAGTGCATCTATAGAGGATGCTCTAAAAAGGTACGGCCAAAATTTAGGGAGATATTCCTCACACCAAAAGGATAAAAAAATGTTATATGAACATGGGTGCGAAAACGCTTTTTTCAGGAGTTATGTTGAAAATACTGTTGACTGTATTACTTACACAAGAAACAATTTAGGATTAATCATTGTGGACGACAATCATTTAATCAGTAGGTTTATTTACATTTGTTTTTAATGTGATCTTGAGTACAGTTACAACAAATGTTGAAAATCTCCACCATTCGTCCGAATACAAGAAGCATTGACACGTCGACGCATCGATTCACGGACACGTTCAAATACGCCAGGCGTATAGTGGATTGTCTCGCAGCCTGCAGTGATACGGTCACGAAGATCCTGAATATCACGCACTGGTGTAGCATGTACGATTGTCTTTAAATGTCTCCACAAGTAAAAGAAAAGAAGCTCAGAAAAGAAGCTCTAACTCCTGCACGGAAAAAAACGATAAGGTTGCCACAACCACAACAATAGTAACATTTGATACAGCCACGTCCTGTGGTTGTCACATTCACATTGATGTGAAGGCAACTATATGCATTTGGTACAGCAAACATAGTGAATGTTGATACAAACATATATAGATGCACTACACAAAACAATGTGAATGTGACAACCACAGGACGTGGCTGAACCAAATATTACTATTATTGTGGTGTGGCAACCTTATCGTTCTTTCGGTGTGAAAAAAGCGTTTCCGCACCCATGTTCATATAACATTTTTTCATCCTTTTGGTGTGAGGAATATCTCCCTAAATTTTGGCCGTACCTTTTTAGAGCACCCTGTATATGTTTGTCTCAACATTCACTATGTTTGCTGTACCAAATGTATATAGTTGCCTTCACATCAATGTGAATGTGACAACCACAGACGTGGCTGTACCAAATATACTATTATTGTGATTGTGGCAACCGTAATTATGCATCTGGTAACCTTATCGTTTTTTCCGTGTATATACATTTTTTTCGTGTTTCAAATATAGATTCAAAGATTTAAAATTAAAATGATTCCGTGCTGATATTGTCACTTGGATATTATTCCGGTCGGTTCATAGCGAGTATGCAACTAAACTTGAACTTAAATCTTGATATCAAACGCTACGCGATATGCGCAGAGTACCCTCGTCCGCGCGCGCGGCGCGGCGGGAAATGAAAACGAGAAAAAAGGGCAACGAACGCGGGAAAAAGGGGCAGATGGTAGGGCCCGCCTAGAGTACCGCGGTCAAGGGAGAAGAGGAGAAGAATGAGAGTAAGCAACGAAATATCCGCGCCGACACAAAACTGCTCGTTCTCTCGAGCGACGATGGATGGACGGACGGACGGATGGACGGATAGACGGACGGAATTCTCCCGCTCTCCTATTTCTGCGTCCGCTTTCTTTAGCTCGCTCTCATATCCGAAATTGGCCGAGCAGAAGATTCCCGTAATACATCGCGTGTATAGAATCCCCCAACACGCGGGATCAAGTTTATACAATACTGATATTTCCGCGGGCAACGGTTGTCTAAACTCCTCTAGCGGCGTGAGATACGATCGAGTCAACGAGGAGCCGGCTGTACGTTCATATATTGTACGTGTGGTTACGGACGAAACCGCGTATTAAGTTAACGGCAACACACTCGGATGCGTTTAAGCGCGCGCGCGCGCGCGCGCGCACCATCGTCGTACGGTTCTTCTCGCATCTCGCGGGAGTTCGGGTATCTATCATCTGTCGATAGATAAATAATTCAGCGGGATTATTACACGCGCGGGGCTCGCAGGTGTTTAAGTTACGATCGTTTTCTGGTGTACACGTAGCCGGTGTACTCCCGCCACGGGGACGCCTGCGATTTATCTTGCGGCCCGTTTTCGAGTACCCCGTATAGTAGTACCCCAGATTACGCCCGAGACTCTTCTGCGATTAATCATCATTCCGCCGCGATTAAAGGCCCAATTAAGTCCCGTTTTTGCAAGTCTGATTGTCCCACGATCGCCCGGCGTATCGTACACCCCCACCTCTCGGTACGTACCCGAGCACGCACAGCGCTCGGTTAGTCAGCCTAGGTCGGTCTTATCTCGGGCGATGTGCGCGAATTAAAATGTACTTTATGGCCTGTGTCAGGCGATAATAATCGCCCGAGACACCGCGCGAGGATCCGCCGCCCCCGCCGCCGCTGTCCTCTCGCGAGCGCATTCCCGTGTGTACGCGCATGGCGAACAACTCTCGACGTTTCGGATCGTCAGTGGGATTAAAAAGAAATCGGCGGCGGCGCGTTCTTATCGCGATCGTACGTGCGATCGCGAGGCACGTCGGAAAACGTAAAGTTAGTAATTGAAGCAATTTCAGCGGCCTACGGCCCATAACTTTTCTCGCAAAACGTCACGATCGTGCACAATCATCCTATAATTTATTCGCGGCGCGATGCGGCCCGATCTTCGCTTCTTGTCGGGATTCGACGTCGCAGGATGTATATACATATATCATATACCGTAACGCCATTAGAGATTAAATCGTTTAATGGACTAGGGTTTTTCATCGATCGATGAAGGCACAAACGGCATTTCGATTTCGCGAACGCTCTCTCAGGATTTTGACAATTAAACCGAACCGAACGCCGCCCGCGATCATTTTCTCCGCTTTTGCCGGATAGCTCTGCCCCGAGAAGACGCCATAACGAGCGACGTTGATAAATAGCGAACGCTTTCGAGAGCCAGAATCCCGCGTAATTACATGCCTATGCTCGCTCGTGGATACTCGCCGTGCGCAACAGTCAAGATTCTCAGCGTTCGAACAGATCGTTTTGTTCGATTCTATCTCGATCGAAAATTATCCTCGACTATTCTGAAGATATTAACATCGATTCTCGATACGTCAATCGCTATGAATTAACAGGAATCCGTAACTAATCAATTTCTTTTTATAAACGCACAGCTTATATAATCCCATAAATATTAATAACATTTTTTCGCTCTCAGGCTGAGTTATTAAAATTTTTCTTCATTCCGTGTCATTCACTGTCGCGCATCCGCTCTAATTAATTCACGCTCGTCGCGATTCGTTATCGCTCCAACTCTTCGTCAAAGCGACAAATACGGCGAGCACCTGCCTGCAGAATCGTCGCCGACGCGATCGACGCATCGATCGGATATACCGGAGTAGATAACGCGATATCCACGCCACTGCGAGCACGACGTGGTCGGATGTATCAATGTCAAGCGCTAATAACACCTCGGCTGCCCGTTCGCGGGCCCCCGAACTGTATGTAACAACAACGACTGGCAGCTAATTCCGAACAATGATATAATTACATATTATTCGTCGTTACCTTGAGTACGCGCGGCGTACACAGCGAGCGAGTTAAAAGATTGCGCATTAGGCGATTATAGCGACAAGCTAGGCACGACCATAGACATGAAGCATGGACTGCGCATACGACACGAAAATCAGTCCGCTCCATTGAAAAGGACAGAGCGAAGTTGCGGCCAATATCTATCTCTTTCTATTCAACACCAATCACAATGATAGAAAGAGACAGAGGTTGGCCGCAACTATACACTATCGCACTCTTTTTTTAGGTCCTGTTTCACGTACGAGTAAAGTAGGGAATGCGCAGTCCATGCTCTATGTCTATGGGCACGACCGACCGACGAGAAGTAATCCACGAGATGCTGGAAAACGTAAATTAAGATACAACTTTTTCGTCGAGCGCGTTAAAATGTTCCCCGACAATCGCGACCGCGTAAGAAATCCATCGTTCGTAAATAATTGCCGATCGTGATTAAAAATGAGACTTAGCTTAAGTGGCAAAAAGAGACGATCTAACAATCGTTAGTCGGTACTTTGAAGAGAGCCCGATCGCAATTAGAAGCTTAAATAGCAAAAAGAGATCCAGAATAGAAGGAGGAGCCGGAGGATCGCCATTCGCTTCTTTTTCGGTCATCGTCGGAGAGGTCATAGACCGAATCGGTTCGTATTATTTGCATGCTGTTATGCTTGGATTGGGAGTATATGCACGGGAGGGTGCCCCTCCTCTTTCGTCGATCTCGTCGAGATCGCCTAGATCGCGGAGAGAGGAAGGAAGATGGAATCGGATGATTCACTCCACGAGATTACACCAGAAATGGCGTGCCGGTCTAAAGCCGGTTTCCTTCGCCGGGCTCTCCGAGATCGCGATGCCGTGTTAATGAAAGGGCAATTTCGACTGATGCCAAAAACGATTCGGACTCGAGTCGCGGCTGTCGAATGCATATTTTTGTCCGAGCTTAATGGCCCGGCGAACTCGTTGATTTAGAAGAAATATCCTTGCTTACGCGATATCGCGAAATCGCAAAACGTACCACAATCCCCGATAACAATCACGTACATTACCGACGGTATTTTAGAACGTACCTAGCACGCGATCGTCCGTTTTTCTTCATCCAGAAGATATCCGATTTTCAACGACGAAACCTTAAACAGAACTGTACGCAAATCATGCAACTTATTGTTAGATAAATGGATCACCGTCCAATCTAGGTCCGCGTGTAACAATCGATAATAGTTATCGGCGGTTATCCCGCCTTCCTCTTCCATCTCGCTCTCTCCCACATCGTCAGCAACAACTACGAAGACTATCAAGAAGAACCTAGGGGCACTAACTTCGCCGCGGATTCTCGCGTAACTTGCTCGATCGATATCTCCCAGTCACGCGGTATTTATCCCGTAAGCCTACATTCTTGGCCGTGCGCGAAAGGGAAAAGCGCGTAAACGGTCGTGCGTAAAACTGAGGCATCCGCGATCGCCGGAAGACGCGCATGGAAACGAGAAAGAGAGAAAGAGAGAGAGAGAGAGGGGGAGAGAAAGAACTAGAGACGACGGACCCTGCGGAGGAAGAAGGAGCGGAATACCAAGGGGAGAGGTGGCATGCGTGCATCACGCGAGCGGACCGCACGCGTGTAAAGATGGCTCCTCGCCTCACCCGCTCGCCCGACAAACCGGCAAACGCCGGTCGAGTTGGCTGACTGGGCTGACTGGGCTGACGACTCGCAGCCTGGGCACCCTTCAAGGGTATATCACGTGGGCTATCAGGCGTCCATGTACGTAAGATCGACTCGACATCGAGTGTAGGGATCATTACTATAGGAGCAGCTACCCGAGAGCCCGATTTTGATTGACGCGCGACGTTGCGCCAAACTCGGCGGCACGCGAGCCAAACGGACGGTTTCGCTCGAGCTGCCGCTGCCTCCACGATCGGCACCACGATTTCGCCTCGGCGAAGTCGCAAACAATCGCGACTTCGGCGCCGTGCATCATGCCACAATGCGGCACCGAGGCGTTCTGAGACCGCCTCCAGCTTGTACTCGCGATCATACCTGCGAGTATCCTTTCATAATACCCTTATCCACGATCGTAACAAACGAAGAAAGTAAATCGTGTTAATTACAGGCCGCTACGATGCTAATCGCGACGTTTGCGCAATCGATCCGTATAAGCATACACAGCTCGAGACGAGCGTACGAGTTCTAACAACGACTTGATTTCTCTTAAATGCCCAAGTTCTAACTGCCACCTAGCTTCTCGGGTGGTCTCGTGCGTCGTTTAATTACCGTGTGTAACGAGTTGGAGTGGCTAGCGTGCGCACGAAGGCCCCCTCTCGCGAAAGGGGTGCGATATGCTCGCTGACGTCGTCCACGAATCACTCGAAATTACCGAGTATCGTTGTGACAGGCTCGCGAGAGGCGGAAAGGGCGCCTTTCGTGCAGTTTGCACACGGCCGCTCGACCACTGCCGACGAAAACTTGAAATTCGTTTGGACTACGACATTCCGACGTGAGACGACGACGACGACGACGATTATAATGCCACAGCGATATTACCAGGTGACGCATAATTGTAGCAATTACGCAACGCCACCGACCAACGCGGCGACATTTTCGCAGATTAAGAAGCTCTCTTGCGTCGCGTATACCTTTCGCAATTCTGCGCTTACGAGAAAATATATATTAGCAAACATATAGTTACCTAGTTGAGATATCTGCTAGTTAATAATAATTCGATGATCGAGCCATGCGTACCTCGTCGGAATGTTTACGAAATGTTTCCCATATCATTTCCGGCCAATCAATCATTCGTAAATTATATGTATTATACGGATATTTAATACCGTGCGAATCGGACTGAGGTAAACTTGCGATATATTTCAACATTCGTACCAAGGTAACCTAGGCAAGATAAGCGGTTTACCTTTTCACGAATGACATCGTAAATAACGATATCGTGAAGATAATAACCCGGTCTAGGTATGCAAACAAACGCAGAGGTACGGAATAAAAAGAGGCAGAAGAAACTAATCGTCTAATGCGAATCTCCACTATATCGGATATGAGCGATTACGATAATAAGAAAGCAATATAGTCGAGGTAGGATTCGTACTGACCCTCGGATCGATTCCGTTAAATCTGCGGCCGCATAAAATTGTTGCCGTAAAGGATTTACGGACCCGAGCGCGCCGGTAGCACGACACGTCCACGACGAGACCCGGCTACTATCGAGGCACGGCTTACTCGACGTGAACACGCGATTGCATGTACAAACGCGGGATTCTTAAACGTGTCTCCCGAGGGAGATGGTTAAGAGCCTGCCGCGTCGAATGTTTTCCGTAATACGGGACACGATACCGTAAGGCATCCATAAGACAATATCGATTGGACAGAGGAAGTGCTTTATCGCGATCTATATATGTATGTACTTATTACTTCATGTAAACCTTTCTCTCCAAGTCTCTCAATCCGTCCCGTCGTTTATAATGAGACACGCTCGTCCTACTGATGCAAAGAGGGGAGATTTTAAAGATATTTCTCGATCTGTCAATTAATCAATCTATCTGCTTGAATTGATTATTTGCGAATTTATGTTCGCGTTATTGCTACGTGTAATGAATATATATCCGCGTACTTCGCTCGACAGGAGCGATTCCAATCTGGGGTAACGATAAAAACACAGAAGGATTAAGGACCCTTGTTTCGCTGGGTGAGCTGTTGCTAGGTTTCACCGGCCTATACCGGGCGAGTGAGAAAGATGCACTCTTGGGGATAGTTCTTTACGAGGGTGGCGGCATCGCAACAAGGGGAAAGGACGAAATGGGACTCGTGGGTACCGCCGTCACAATCAGCTGTTTTAATGTGGGTCACTGGCTCGCGCAGAAACAATCGATTTTGGCTCCTGCGATGCGATGCGGGGGCCAATGTTAAAAGTGTGTAACGCAACCCGAACGCTCAACGACAAAACGTTCCGGCAGACGCCCGCCGCTAATCTTGTTGCGCGTCTGTCTCGAGGATCGATTTGCACGTCGATGGGAAAATCTGATAAACGTCAGGTGAGTACGCTAAAATTATTTCAAAGTTGTACGTACAGTGTAATCCGAAAAGATTAAATCTGCATAAACCTCTTTGATCTAATAAGTACACGGAAAGATCGATTTTGCTGAAGTATCTAAAAATTTTGGCAGATACAGATCTGAAAATAATTATTGGACCATCCAAAATAATTATGTAGGATGCTCAAGCATAATGGCAATACTGCAAAAAAGTTTTGACATCCTAGCAAACAGCTTGAGCGTCCTACATAATTATTTTGGATGATTCAACATATTTATTTATATAACATGTGCGTGGAAAGTGCCCATTCCGCGCGTTTCTTTTCAAGAAACGCGCGTAATGGGCCACTTTCCACGCACGTGTAATATAAAATAGTGTATGTAACACGTGCGAGTTGACAATTGTAAACTCGTGCGGGTGATCGCATTCGCCTTCTCCGCGCTCGTGTCCAATTGTCAACTTCCCGCACTTGTTACACAAATAACTATTTCTGTATCTGACTAAATTTTTAGACACTTCCGCAAAATCGTTCTTTCCGCGTACAGAATAAAATAAAAATGTTAGAAAATCGATATTGTTAAAATTGTACAATAAAAAAATTGTATACCATATAGAGGAGAGTTGCCTAATGCGTACCTTAAATCATACTTCATCAATATTTTTCTTATTGCTGAATATAAACGGCATGCAATGGTAAAAATTTTAAGTAAATGAGCAAGAATAAGAAATATAGACCTAAAAATTCCTAGAGTACATCTTATTTTGTGCGCGTTATAAATATTTTAAAAAATTAAGTACAATTGATGTAATTTTTGATCAATTTATATAGCTGATAACAATCTAGCAATGCAACAATTTTATTCTGCATTTTTATATTTTTATAAAAGTAGATTTATTATAGAACATTTTATATTCATTTTATGTACATACTTCAAGTTAAATCAACATTTTTATAAAATTTATCATGTTTCCTAAATCATACCACTACGAGATTTCTTAAATCGTATTGATATTTGATACAACTTATGCTTATTTATTTATAATTGTTTTATAATTGTTCATTTATCATTTGTTTATCACATTTATGATTTTATGATTACATAAATAATTGTGTAGTCATAAAGTGATAATGAAATATATCTATATGTAATAATCTAAATGCGTGATAGCGAAGTTAAACACGAGTTCTCAAATCGTATTATTAATTGTATTATTACTATATGTTGAATATTTTTATATTTGTCATTATATACATATATAATCCTTCAACCATATTCTTTATTATTCTTATTTGGAAATTTACTATTGCTAAAGGAATTATGTTTTTGGAAACCGATAGGTCCGATTTAGAAGATCGGTTGTTTAAATAATATTTTTTACACTATGTTATAAAAAGGTTTATAACAAATTAATTTACTTTTGGTAAAAAATTAAACATATAATAATAGGTATCATAAACTTCAAGCTACAATTTCCAATACTAACTTGCATGTAAATTAGTATCAAATGAGAAATATAACATAAAATATCTTAAATAATATGATTTTGGTCCCTATACAAATCATTTTCAAAATAACGCGTGCAAATTGTACGTCCGGCGAAAAAATCGATTTGTCTTGTAAATAATACGAGAAACGACGAAAGAAATTAACTCCTGCGGTTCGATCGAACCGTATCCATCAGCCCATCGTGATTGGCGAGAATACACGTTAACGGCACGGCAGGAAATACAAAATACCAACGCCGTATCGGCGCAACAGTCGCGTATTTAACGCCCTAAATTGGGAGGCTTTCTCAGGTTCCGTCGAGCGCACGGCATGATAGAAGAACGCATCGAGGAACGCCGAAAGGGAAACGCGGAACGGGAGCCTGGCGCCATTGCGATACAATACGGGGCCCCGATGACTTGCATTTGTATCTCGCCATCAAGAGGCCCCGTGATTATAGCCATGGGCCCGCTCGCATCCTGCTCTCACCCGGCTCTCCTCTCCTTTCTGGACGTATCGTACACGGGTTCCCATCGTCCTCGAGAAACGATCTCATCTTGCCGCATGCAGACGGCCGGCAGACGATGCAGATCGCGATAATAATATTGTGACTTTATCGTTGCACGAGCAGCCAACACATACTCTCCTCTCTCTGCCTGAATGCAAATTAACGCTCTCCTTAATTGCTTCAAACTCGCGCAATTAGAATGCGCAGCGTGATCACTCAAACGCCTCGCGATCCGTTGAGTACCGAAAGAGTGACGATTGAATGTTTCGCATTGAATTTAGAGAACATATGACATAATGGCGTATATTTCAAATTTTTTAAGTTTTGTGAAAAAAGGAGGAAATAAAAGAGAAGTGGCGGATATCTCACGTTGCTACATCGGTCGGCCATCTTTGAAAGCGTTGCAGAAGCGGGCAGCAGCATTAAAAAGGGGGAGAAGTACGAAGAAACAACGAAAGAAAGAGCGGTAAGGTGGATGGGTGGATGGGTGGGTGGCTCGGTTTTAATCCTTCTTGTTTGTCTTTGCATTAATTATCCAGAATTAAGAACGCTGCCCGGCCGCGGCGCCGCGCGCAGCCGGATTACTGGCTTTATTATTACTTGTTGCAGATTATTAATTACCGAGAATTACGAGCGAAGCGCGGGAGTAGGCTGGGTGGTGATGGCGGACGGTATCGTGGATGGAGGGCGGCGGACGGATGCTGGGAAGAAAGGCACCCCTCTCAGATTTGTGTTTTCAATTAATTTCCGTAAATTAAGAACGATTGTAAGAAGGGATTAGTGACCGCTGGCCGTGCTTCGAGGACCGTGAGGTTTCCATAAATGGAGAAGGCGCTCCGCGCTCCGGTTTCTCCAGAGTGTGGCGTCGAGTAATTAAACAACTCGATAAACTACTGTAGCCTACAGCTGTTAAACCGATAAATAAACGAACAAATAAATAAAATGAACGATACCGATGTCGTGACCGTATCATTAAATAGCTCGGATACGAGCTCCGAAATAGCCAATAACGACCGGCATCCGGATACGTTACGATGCACTCGGGTTTTCCAATCGAGGCGGAACAGTTCCCGCTTTTTATCAATAAAAAGCCAGAGCGCGGCCGTGTTTCGTTACTGTATATTATAAAGTTCAAGGCTTATCCGCCTCGCGGTTTTCATCGATTGGAGTTGCCTGAATTATTCTCACGATACTAACGCACAGTAGCGGCAACGTGCGGACTTCGTTTTCGGTTATGGGATTAATCGACAAGCAGATTTAATGGAGAGACACGCACGCACTCACTCACGCACATCGTGGGTGAGTCTACGAGCGCGTGTACATACTGAACGGCGGCAACAACATGCGCGTATATCTCGATGAAAAGTAATGCTAACAATGGGGTCATGCGAGCCTTTATAATATCACGCTGGCGGCCCAATTCCCTGTGCAGGATACGTAACGGGGAAAAAAGGCCGAGAGGCCTGCCAGCTGCTGTAAACGATACAATTACCAGATAGATACGTGTTCGTATACAGAGAGAAAGAAAGAAGAAAAGAGATAGAGAGAGAGAGAGAAAGAAAGAGAGAGAGGAAGGGGGAGGAGATGATCGTTCTCCACTCGGTTGTAGCAAAAGAATCGAGCGATCCCTTTTCGAGACGTCCGTCAAATAATATCGCGACGCTTCCCGAGAGCGCATAGCCGCGGAGAGAGCACAGTCGCGTTCATACGAGGACTTTACCGAGCCCTATTTGTGTATTCGTGCAGTTAACACGAGCGCATAGATATTAAAAGCTTACGTAGCCTATAACCACGCATCGGCGCACGGCAACAACCAGGAGCTGGGAGGAGCGAGCAGAGGAAATAAATATTAATAACGGCTTTCTGCTGCCATCTCTTTCTCTCTCGCCCTCCCTCTCTCTCTCTCTCTCTCTGTCAAGCTCTTGCTCTCTCTCTCTCTCTCTCCTCTCTCACCCCTCTCTTCATTGGTTCTATTCTCTATATACCCCTCCTTTCTCTCTCTCCCCCTTGTCGTCTCTCTCCCCTGTGTCTCTCGCTCTCTCACAATATGTCTGTGCATTGTTAGGGCCATTACGGGAGCCAATTAATCTATGCACAATTTTATAATTAAACGGCTAATAGCGCATAGAATTATAGTCCAGGGCCGCGCGCACTCCCACGTACTTCCAACTAGCTGTTGTTATACTAGGTATACTGAACGCCACGTTCGATAGGAAGAAGGAAGAATGAAGAAAAACCACGCGTTGCCCCTTTCCCCCTGTCCTTCTCTATGTTTTTTTTCCTTCTTTTCTCTTTGTCTCCTCGGCGCGACCTCTTTTCGCGAATTCCCAATTAGAGACTCGATTCCAAAGAGGTAGTTTACGAGGCGAGGCGAGGCGATCGTTCGTTCGTTCATTCGTCCGACCGAGTTAGGCAAATTAATTAATATAATTGACTCGTCTCGTTAGCTGTGCGCAACGCGGCCGCGTTATTATTTCCTCGCCGATTATCGTAGGGCCCGCATCGACTTATATGCATGATATACGACGCGCGCAATTATTGCAGTCGATTACTTTTCAGGCTGTAACAGGAATATCTGTCGGCGTTCTCGATCAGATAGCGGCCTCCCCGTCTCGGATTCGCGTCTTAAGGACGTGCTCAAACGACGGCGTCTACGGAGAGGAAGTCTCGCGATAAGAAATAAACGCGGCATTTAAAAATACACCATGCTGCAGTAACGATTCACGCATTGTGCGTTCGTTACACGGGACGTCCCCGACACGTGTGTCTCCCGTGTGGCTCGTTCTCTCATGGAACGAGCTCTCTCTCTCTCTCTCTCTCTCTCTTTTTTCTCTCTCTTTCCCTCTCTCGATGTTATAATTTTACATTCGTCGCTCGCATACCTCGCTTTTTAACACTATTACTGCTCGAAATACGACGTGTCCGGCGCAATCGGTTCTATATCTACGGGCCGTCCGGACGGAACAACGCATCCGGCGCCGCGTTGTAAACCGCAAGAAAAATCCCCCTGAATTATTGGTGCGGTTCTGGGCGCATGCTGTTGCATCGGTCCGATAGGAGCGTAGAGCGGCGCGGGGTCGACGTGCAGCCACTCTACGTAGGTGTGCAAGTGTATGCGCGCGCGTATTACACCGTCCGCGTGCGAGTGTGTGCTTGGCTCGTCGTAGATGTGGCACGGCTGTGTGTACCCGTTGCTGCCGCTACCGTTGCTGTGTATTATCAGAATGTAACGACGTCAACGTTACACGCGATCGGACCGCACAGAACAGTTGTGTCGCAGCCTCTTGATCATCCCGTTTTTCGTGCGATCACCCTTTCGCTTTTCTACGATTTCGCTTCTTCACGATCGGAATTGACGAAGACAATACCGGTGAAAATGGTATTAACGAGTCGTGAGCTGTTCTTGATATTATATGCATGATAATTTAGGGAAAGAGTTTAAAACCCACCGGATAGAATTATCTGAGAGAAAACAGCAATATTCTTGCGCTTTCTAAATTATAATACTATTTGTAACGGAAGACAGAGGCGTAAGATGGACAGAGATAATAGAATATCGAGGAAACTGGCGATTTTTTAATCGAGCTACAACTCGAGCCTGATATCGCGAGGAAGAGCAATCTAACGAGACAACGAAACGTACTCAGGAAAGGCGAGACCCGCACGAGCCGACGGCTCGCGGAACTCTGTTCTGTGACTGCGACTCCGGATTATTTGGATCCCTGCGATCCCTACGAGCTTCCTCCTTCTACCTCTCGCGCTCGCTCTCTCCTTCTGACTATCTCTCTAGCTCTTTCACTCTGTCCCTCGGGACATCCCTCGGTTCCCTCTCGCTCGGTCCCTCTCTCCGTGTCGCGTTGAATCCGTTTCCGTTGTGACTGCCGCTGCGCATCACACGCCGAACAAGTATTGCCCATTTGCCGCGCGATTCGCGGCCTGCCGTGAACACCGTAAAGATCTCGGTTGTATCGTGACAATTAAACGTAGCGAGTGATTAATTTATCGAGAAGTATATTGAGCGAAATTGTGACGCCTATCGGCTGGAACGAAACGTTGATCGATGAGATGATCCGGATTGATAGACGACGTCGAGAGGACAACATTTTCCCCGACGACCTTAAATCCCCTCGTTCCGTTTACCATTCCGTTTCGTCTGTCGTCTACCTCGTGGGTGGGGTGCGAGAGAGCTTGTATAACCAGGCTCTCTTCCTCTCGCCCGGTATTCTCTCTTTCTCTCCCTCTTCGGGGACGATTCATTCAGAGAAACTGCCGTGAAAGGGACACCTGTTGGCGCGGGAACTCGGTGACAATCCTAGAAACGAGGAGCACGTGCCGCTGCCACACGACTCGGATATCTTAATTCTCTATTGTCGTACGTTCACCAAACAATTGCTCTATTTCGCGAATATTATTTTATGAATGGATGCGATACGTCTCTCATTTTGGCGCGACTATCTTGAATGCAAATAAAGTTATTCTCGAAATGGTATTCCTTTCAAACCGCAAAATGCAATCTCGTGAAGCAATTTCACGATGCACGAGGATCGCTCGTGAACTGCCTATACGAAAAGGCCCGAGGGTCACCGGGAGCTGTTTTCGACGATGATCAAGTCTTAAGGAGCGGTAGGTGGTGCACAATTAAAGTACTTTTTGGCGGACTGGTAGCGTGAAAGCCAAGGTACGGGGCGAAGATAAAGTGCTGCCCAGCGGCGACACCGTGCGTTATTAATGTATGCGAGGATCGTAGCTTCCGTTCGTAGTAACGGCGCCCAAGGAAGCGCATCGAGGCGCCCAATACGCGAGCCTTATTTCCGGAAGCTTCTTCTCCTTATTTCGTTATCGAAACGGACTGACATTAATTATGGGTAACAGTCGACAAACATCTGCTACTCATCGCTATTAGAATTCCTTTCGAGAAATCTGGCAACGGCGTGATCGCCACGAGGCAACGTAAAAAAATTAGTTTCATCGAGATTACCAAGTCACGGTCTTAAAGACTCTGCTCTCCCTTCTGCGCCCTGAATATTTTGCATGTCAATCGTCAGCTACGAACTTAGAGAAACGCAAGTTTTTCTTAATCTAGAAACACCTGCTCACGAATCGCGACCTAATCAACGAACGAAAATTGGACAGATGAAGAGAATCCGTCGTTGTGTCTTTCCGAGCGCCGTAAACCTACCTGGCTGTGGTGCAGTCCCTGTAAAGAATGTCGAAGTCCTTGCAGCTGAGGAGCTTGCACCGATTGACGCCGGGCTGGATGGCTCCGAGGCCGCGTAGAATCCTAACCTGCTCGACGTTACACACCAACGGCACGATATCCAGTCGCTTGAGCTTCGTGTAGACTGTGTGGAGGCCGCCCACGAGGTGTTTAAGGAACAGCTCGAAGGCCTGCGGCAGGCAGAGCATTGTGTCGCCGGCGATGATGAACGCGGCGACCTTTTGACCGCGGTAGTCGACCAACTTGCACTCGTTGGCGGTAGGATCACTAGTGCTGATCGGCGGTGGACTGTTGTAGGATCTCGGTGGCAGAACCGCGTGATGGGCTGCCATCAGCTCCAACGGCGAGCCATGGTGTCCGCTTAGCATACCACCGAGCTGGCCCAGCAGTCCCAGTCCCGGCGGCGGCATTCCCGCCATACGAGGCACCATACCCGGCGGTGCCCCGGGGCCGCCCCCGGCCGACAACGGCGGTGGACTCAGAGGAAGGCCCTGGGGTGGTGAACCTCTCGTGGGAGATCCCGGTGTCGGCACACCGCGATGCTGCGACTGTTGCTGATGATCGCGGATCTGATCGCGCCCGTGCGACTGCTGATGAGACGGCGGCGGTTGATGCTGACTGCCGTGGAGCTGTTGCTGCTGCTGCTGACTCTGTTGCGTCGACGGGCTGTGAGGATGTTTCGGACTGCCGGTTACAGGACTGGCACGGCTGCTGTGGTCGGAAGAGCTGTCCATCGCTCCGTGGTCCATGGAGGGTCGGAAACGCGCGTTCCTATTCTTCCTACGACTCGTAGAGACGACAAGACACTCCGGCACGTTCTTGTCGCCAGCGATACGCTCCGTGCCTCTGACGTTCACGTCGTCGTATCACTGTGTTCGCCCGCTGGCGAATATCGCTACGACTCGAACGATCGAGCGTGGATTGTTTCAATGCATGTTAAAGCCGTTTCTTCTGCGATCCTCTTTGCGAGCTCTCGTAGACGCTTCGATAAGTGATGCGTACCGATTTAACGTTGAAAAATTACGCTCGACTAACGTCCTTCGAACGTACCACTTATCACTGTAAACGAGGATTGTGCGTCTTGGCACAAGTCAGACCGCACGATTTCTTCAGTCTTCACACGCACGTGAATTTCTGTGTCCATAACAAACTTTCAGTCCACTTTCAGTCCACTTTTAGTCCACTTCGGCGCGTATTTTATTTTCACCGATCCATCGCGAAGACTCGTTTAACTCGACAACACAACGACAGCGAGGCTAACAACACGATGACAGTCGCAGACGGCGACGACAATTGTCGCGCCAAGTTCGTCAGCGAGACGTCAGCAACGTATTCACTGGCTCACGACGGCGATGCCTTCATGTCACAAAAAACGAACAGCGAATCACGACTACACCAGGCTCTAAAAACGCGTGAACGCGAGACAACCGTAACGTGTATACGACTGTGACGATGATAACGACGAGATGATAGCGAGGAAGGCGACGGCAACGACGACAACGACGACGACGACGACGGTGGCGGCGGCGACGGCGACGATGACGACGGAGGCGGCTGCCGCGGTAACTCGCAGGGACGCGCGTCGCTCGTTCTCAAAGTAGCAAACGCTCTCTCGGTCGAGTCGGGAGTATTTCCCTACCCAGTCACAGATGTAATAAATAAAAACATCAGTGGGAGCCCGACAAACGGGGAGGATGGGCGTTCTGTGCGCGCAACCGACTATCCGGTTGGCGGAGCCACCAGGGCGGCTGTTCTCGCTATTGGACGGCAGGCTCGCACTGTCTACGCCTTTCGAACCTTCCCCCGAGTGGCGGCGGCTCGACCACCCGCCCCCCGCGTCCCCCACTATTTGCCAACCTCTGCCACCGATGTGGTAGACGACGACGACTACGCCGGTGAGGACGGTTCCGGGGGCTACCAACACAGAGGGACAACCAGACGCAGACGCGCAGAGAGCCTGAGGACAGTACGACTGGAACGTACCGGCGACGCGAGCGGCGCGAGTGGGGGATTTCTTCTTTTACCTCACCGGGTTTGTCTTCTTTCGTTGTAGGTCTTACGTTCTCTTTCCTGCCTCGGCTCGCTCGCTCGCGCGCGCGTACCTCCTCTCGCCCCACTCTCCGCTTTTATATCTTTCACTCTTGTCTCTTATTTCGCGTGCTGTTCCTCTCTCGGGCGTCTTGATTGTTTCCTCTCTCGAGTCTCGGCTCGCTCTTGCTTCTTTCTTCTGCTGTCTACATTTACTTCTATCGTCGTGTTTCGATCGCAAATCCTCCCACCTCCTTGCATCCGATTTCTTTGTTTAACATTTTTTTGTTTTATTTTTTATTCATTCCCCGTATCGCTGTTCTCTCACTTTTCGCATTCTCAATTCCTCGTATGCCATTTTCACTTTTCTCTCGTTCTTTCCTATCTTTCTGATGCTATTCTCGTCTCCCGCCCCTCCTCGCTTCCCGCCACCCTCCACATTCTCCGAGTTCGCGCTCTCTCGGACGACCAGCCCTCTCTGCTTGTGTTCGTCGCTTTATCTCCTTCTTTCGTCATCCCCCTCTGCGTCACGTGCGCACACACGTATTGCCCGTGTCTCTATCTCTCTCCCTCTTTCTCCCACTGTTCCCTGTCCCTACGACGAAGAATGTCGCCAACGTTCGAATCGATCGCTCGCTTTCGCGCGTGCTGCCTCCCTTCTTCACCCTTCTGCCGTCCGCGAGCCCACTCCTTCTCTATCTGCCCCTGCTCCTCTCCCTTCTCTACCTCCTCCTTCACCTCCTCCTCCTCTTTCTCAACCTTCTCCGCCACCCTCTCTACTCTTCCCTCAGATCTCCTCTACCATATTCGCCATCAGCATTACACGCGCGCACTTATTTCTTCTGTAGGTAACTCCGCTTTCCTTGCGATCTCTCTCCTGCTCTGCCACCCCCTTGCGCCTTCGCCCACCCTTAGTCCACCTGCCCCCTCTCTGCCGCGCGCGCCTCTGCGTTTCCTCCGCCCCTCCATCCCCACCAGTCCAGCACATAGGATAGTCTACGCTCTCCGTAGCTCGACACGGTTAGGGTATGGGTGCTTAATATCTTTGTGCCATACCCAAGGCGCCCGTATCCGCCAACAGTTCCTGGAGGTGAACTTTGCCGCGATCGAGTGCCTCGATTCGCGAGACAGAGATGAAAACCGTAACCGTACACACGGATACGAATAATTGCACGAGCGAATGTAACAAACAAGACGCTTAATTCCGGGAGTAGACATATTCCCGATTAAAAGTTTGATGAAAAGGAGTCGAGTATTCGTATTCACATGCTAAATAATTCAATATTATATGCGCGAAATATCTTTTATACCTTGGATAAGAGTGGATAGTCTAATCAACTTTTCCTCTTGACGAGTTTTAATCCGTATATCTTAAACAATTCTTAGCTCAGCTCAAGCGGAGTGCGAAAAATATCATACGGCAGGGAGGATCCGAAGCCAGTCTCCGATTATCTCGTCATAGACGCTTCGTAACTGGTAGGGGAAAAGAGTCTAGCGCTCTCCTCTCTTTTGGCCGGTCAACCCCTCATCGTCCCTCATCGGCCCGGTGACCCAGATTCGCTAGGGAGACCCTTCGCGATGCGAGTATCGTCGTATGTGTTTATACCGACACGTCCGTGCGACCGTACGCACTCGCACACACGGCTGTATTCGTGCTCACGTACAGATTCTACGGTCCGTAGATACGTTTACTCGAAACAGCTGATCCCGTCATCTTATAGATCCCTAAACGAAGTGAGACCCCCTGGCCCTATCCTTCATTGAGCATGGGCGCGCAAACGAAAAACTCGATAGCTATTCGTGCATTTGCAAATCCAGCCCGCGTGCCGACGTAAAATCTGTTCTCGACAGTCACGTGTCATCTCACTTGTTAATCGACATTCCGCATTTATGAGAATCGTAATTCATTGCGGAGAAGTTCGAGCGAAGCATTTAGCGTCTCACAAAGTTCAGATATGTGCATCACGATCGATTTATCGTAATTGTATCGCTCGCGGAGCCGCGTACAACGATCTAATAACGGTCAGATTCATTCCTGACTACACTAATAATCCGAAAAAGATTTATGTCAGACGAGTTTGCAAACTGATATTCTTGTAACTTCGAAACCACCGCGGATATGATAAATTGTACATGAACCTTATATGTTGAGGGATAAAGCTAGGTTCGAGCAACTCGTTCAGAACGGAATAAGAATCGTCCTTTGTCTTGCGAGAGGACGATCGATCATGAGATCGATGCGCGTGGTCCGGACAAGTCGGGGGCGATCGGCAGGGGACCGATGTTTGCCGCGACCCAAACCACGTCCAATTAGTGGAATTAATACCGGCTGGGCTTTGGGGGAGCTAATGCCTCTGTGTGTGCATACCTACGGGTATGCGCGCCGATGACTGCACTTTCCTTCGTGCGTAATGAAGGACAATCCCGTCATCGTGCTTATACCTCGATGCATTCGCTCGTGGAAGCGCGATCACCGCCTCCTCTTGTTCTGCGGTCACCGATGAAATTCCGTAAGTCTACAGACTGTGTGCGGCGGTGCTCCACTGAATCGTTAAGAAACTTGGCTGGCTAATTTCGCTCGACTACCACCGGAAAGATACGCGCAGTCGTTATGCACTTTGAAAAACGGGCGTTACCGAAGTATTAAATTTCAAAGTACGGGTTACACGATCATACTAATCGTGGCAATAATAATATAAACATTAATTGATATGTCCTGTGCATATCTCATTATTTCACACATCCCGAAAACCGTTGCCAATCATCAGAAGGCTGATTTAAATAAATGGAACGTCAAGCTAAAATAACGACGCGCGAGAAATCTAATATAACGACAAGTTCTCCTAATCTATTCTTTAGAGAATTTTAGGCTCTCGATTATCGGAAATTTATTTCGGATATTACGCTCGATAGCACGCATATCGCTCCTTTGCTCCCCGCCTCGCCGTCTCTTTCTCTCCCTCCCTGTCTATTTTTCGAAAGCACACCGATATCGCGCCTCCTGCTCGCGTTTGGCGCGAGGTTTGGCACGACGGGGAACGAGCGCTGAGCATTTTCAGACAGGCCACCGTGTGATACGCATTGTTCGTCCTGGACGTCGCCGCCGTCGCCACCGTAGTCCCTGTTACCGCTCGCTGCCCACCCCGCTACAGATACGCGCTTAGCGCAACACGGTGTGTTTGCATCGTGCATAGCTGTTACGTAACCCTCGTCATTGTTTGCGCATCGTCGTTACACGCCTATATGGAGAAAGGGAGGGTGGAGGGTAGTTTCGCCGCCGTTGCGAGCGAAAGGCGGGTGGAAAAAAAAGGAGGAGCGCGCACGGACGGATTTTTGCTCATCCCGCATATAGAGGATACACGAGCGCATCTAGACGCAGCTGAGCAGACTCGCGTCGAGAGGACTGCATCGAGAACAGGCCCGATTGCTCTTTTCGATGTTCACGCCGTGCGCGTTCACCGTATTTCCTCCCTCTCCCTCTCTCTTTCTCTTAACGGTACGCGCTTCATCGTTGGATAACTCCCGCGGCGGATGAATATCGATCGTTACGAAGCTCTCACGCTAAAATATCGTGCAAATGCCAATTCTACCGTTTTAATTTTGCATCGGCATACGCGGCTATTGGAATCACAATCGCAGAATCAATCGGTAGTCGCCGTAGTCAAATTTGTCCGTTCGCCGGGCGAGAACAACAAGCGGGCGATATGCAAACGAGCGAGTGTCGGCGAAGAGAGACAGAAAGCGGGGGAGGGAGAGAGGGAGAGAGAGAGAAGGGAAGATCGAGCGAGCAAGCGAAGCGGAGGGTGGGATGGTTTACATTTTCCAGATTGAAATGTTAACCCAGTAGAAAGGTGGTCGGCGTGCGTGTGCATTACGGCCGATAACCCGATAACGCCGAGCTGCGTTGGTGTATGCATCACGCCCTTACATCCAGCATCCCCGTTCTAGTCCGCAATGAAGCAATCACCGTCGATAAGCATTGTACAGGTCCGGCACAATGGACAAGACTTTCCAGCCGCCCTGCCTCCCCTGCCCTCCTTTATCCGAGCCACCATATCTCTGCTTCCCTAGCCTATGAAATCCCGGCATAATCTTCTCTGATCGAATAGCCATCCGAATTAAACGGAAGCGGTCTCATAATTTCTTTTTCATCGCTAGCTCCAAAATCACTTTCTAATTTCGGTGTATCGAAACGCGACGTGTTACTTGAAACGGATGCTAAAATCAAACTATATATACTAATTACTATCTTCTCGTTCGACAAAAGTAAACATAAATTTTAATCAGCGTAACTTTACGGCTTTAAAAAAAAACATTGACGATATAATTTTCCGCATTGAAAGTATCGAATAGGAACATGACGAGATTAAACGCAAAAGTTATCGAAGAGGCCTATCTTTTTATGATCGCTTCATCTGACGCGCTATATAAGTAGTGGCCTATTTGCAAGCCCCTCGTGTAGTTAAGATTAAAAAGATCAATCGTGTGTAAAATGGTCAAGAATGCAATGCGAAATTTAATTGCCCTGGCACAATAGAATACGCTTGGAATCGCGATCGAAAGTGTTTCTCGATCAGACAAATTGATGCGAGGGAGAAAAAAAAAGGTGATGAAAGTCCAAATAAAGTAGACAAAGGCGCGATGAAAAACGACGGTAATTTTTCTCGATACCGATATCCGCGTTCGGTTTTTCACTGTGGCTTGCGCGCAACTAATTACCCGTATGCCACGTGTTATTATAAATAGCCAATCGTTACCGGCACAGCCGCATTCACGATTCGCCCATAATGGCGTGTTATCGGATAAATAAAACAGATAGCCGGGAGAGAGGGTGCGCCTCGATTATACGTCGGCATCCCCTGCAAACGCAGCTACACTCGCGGCTCGCAATTTCTCGTTATTATTTTAGCACATTCAGACGCGATAGATACACATTGCGATAGATACACAAATTGCGGCGCGCATGCTCGCGCACGCATTATCTCCTGCATAAGACATAGTATCGCGGGCGACCGGAATGAACACCTGCCAAATCCGATTCTTTATAAATTCATTAATAACGAAAAAAAATATAAAGTTGGAAAAAAAACTTGCATCAATGTACTTTATCGTTACACTTCCATTTTTACATTAGATTAATAAAGCAGAGTGAATTTGCCACGTTTCTGCGTTCTTTCTTTTTATTTTCTTTTATGAAAAGTTGAATCATGCCGAAAACGATCATCTTGTTGATATTGACGGCAGCGGTGGCAAAATGCGCCTCTGCGACACACGGGGTAGTAGTTTTCGCCACACGCGGTATTCAAGCTAAATACATTAGAAAGCTCATTTAAATACGACACAATGGCGAAGCCGGGCGCCGTGTCGTCCGGATAAATTCGTTGGCCGAAGTAATTCTGTCCATCGCGTTTCCTGACGCGTCATCCTCGACGGGACGGGCGTCGCGCGAATCGATATCGCCGCATTGGGGGAACTTGGTCGTTATTCGAGATCGCGGGACAGCCGGCACCCGATTTTAATTACTTTAACGACATTTATTCATTTCCGAGCGACGATGAGCGCGACCGGTATTTCGGCGGTTGCGCGCAAGCCCCGGCGTCAATACTTTCCCGTGGCAAACGCCGCGGAAGACAATCGCGTTGACACCCCGTGATGGATGTCCCGCCTGCTCAAAATACCCCCTCAGTTTTCCCGCCAATAAAGCCCATTGTAAATGCGAACTATTCGAAATATTAGATCGGCACAGCGATTACGGCCCGTTCAGTCATCGCCGTTGACGCACCGTAATCCTTTCCCACCTCTCTCTTTCTTCTCTCTCTCTCTCTCTCATTTAGCGTTCACCTCGCATCGCTTTCGCACCTTCGCGCTTGGTTTTCGCACATCCCGTTTTCTCGCCGCACAATAAAAAAGAAATGACTGTCGTCTCCTTTACGCTATTCGAACATTAACTTAGGGAAAAGTTCGTACTAACAATAAGAACAAAATTCTCAAGCTATGCGAAATTTAGCATCGGAAGATAAAAAAATATACCAATATTAAATTACTTCTATTATCACGATTATCCACAACCTGCCTCACCTTTCCAGGAACGAGACCCAACAGTCGGCGCTAGTTTCTATTGCATATTTTATGCGCTATTACGTAATAACGCGGGCGTTTAAGAAACCGGCTATATCCAAAAGTTTTTAACATATTATAGTGTCTGCCCCGCTGCTGCGCGCGATTGAATTGTTAAAGCGCGATAAAATTTCCAAAAATCGCCCGTAATTATAATACGCGGGGGAGAAGGAAAGCGCCACTGGTTCTTAGCCGCGGAGGCCTTATTAATCCAAAAGCTTAACGAGATGTTGAAACGCGGCGTTGACGTTATACCTATTATTACGCTCAAACCGCGAAGGCTACTCTTCTATCAGGAGCGGACAATCTGACATACCGCGCGCTCAATGAACAGCCTCACATTGATATTTCAGTAACCGGGCGCGTAAGCAGAAAATCGCGTGCGCCACTGTAGCAATAACGCGAGATTACAACACGACGCATTCCCCGCCTTGCGCACGCTATAACCACGTTACACAATGTCCCCCCTGCGACATCGCGAAATAAATAAATAAAAATAAAAATAAACGAGTAAAGTAAATCGCCGAACCGGGGGACCGTTACGCGGGGGACAAAGACGAGGGCTTCTCGTTCGGCGTGTCTTCGAAACCGCCACGTTACTTCAACGTGGAAGTTGTTTGGATTGTTCTTAATCTCCATTGTAATTGCACGCGCGGTCGCTGGGAACTGGCCGGCCAATTTTGAATTTGGATTGTCGGCCCGATGATGGATCGGCCTTTTGTACGCGGCGCTGATGATACCTCGCAGATGTATCCACCGCACCCTTTTCGGACGAAACCACTTGCCGGTGATTATCGATTAAGCGCATGCACACACCGCCTCTCGCCGATCCTTTTCCCCCGCCACCCTCCCGTCTTGGTCCTCCTTTTTTCTCTCTTCGAATACGCTTTGGTATTTTTTATCTTGAACGCTCGACATCTGGCCTAGACGACTTTCAGGACCCGTCACGAATTTACCGCTCTTCCGTCAGTCGATACATGGCGAAGTCGATCGATTTTATAATACGCAATTAAAATACGCCGAAAGTGAATAAAAGCCAATTTCATTTTGAAGATGTCTCGCAGCTCGCGCAACGATAATAACTCTTTAATGCAACCAATAAATGAATAATACGTATAAAGATATTAGCTATGCTTTTGATGCAAAAAAAAGATACGCGCGAAAGGCGAATCAATAATGTCGCTACCTAACCCGGAAAAATGTCATACAGAATTTAATATAATCGATACGACATACGCACAAACATATCGTTAAATTATCTTTTAAATTTAGATTTGCCATGGCGAATCATTCTCGAAATAAATGTCTCTTGATAGTTAATAGTTAGATATTAGTATTAAGTAAGATAGTTGATAGTTAATATTTGGACAAATATAAATATGAGAGAAACCCAATATCAAATTATTAAATTGCTTATCAATTTAATAAGTGAATTAATTATTCCAGCTTTATGTAAGGATTGTGTTTCAAGACCGACGAATATGCGGCGCGCAGTTCGCATGAGCAGGAAAATTCACAAATAATTATTATTAGGCACCAAGATCCGCCGCGACCGATAATGGCTTTCTCTCATATTTATATTTGTTTAATTTCATCGGTCTTAATTATTAATATTATTGTTTATAATATTTGGAGTTACTGTCGTGTTTTTAATCCTATATGTATATGTAATCCCCGAGTTCTCTGAATAAATACGTCCATCGAGATAAGAATTAATCGCGCAATGCGTGCAGAATAAAACGAATGCGCCATTGCTAGAAACCACGAGCAGATGTTCCCACTTTAGATATAATCCCAGCCTTTTACACTAATCTAATCAGCATCATTAAATAAGGAATACATTTAATAATCAATATACACCGCATGCCGCGCTAAATGAAATCCATGCTATCTCGATAAGTGAAACGTCAGCGACTTATCGCCACCGAGCAAAAAGCACCTATCGCTTTGTCAATGGAGTCAAACTCTTTCTACATCTCAAACAATCGAATTTAAAAAAAGCATCGACGCGATAACACGACACTTTTATATTTCGTGAAGACACAATACGACGTGATTTATAGGAGCGTAGCCAGGATTTTATTTCGGGGGGATTTTTAAAAAATTAAAATCACAGAACAACTCATAACTTTTTTAATTAAATGAGATAACAATATTCGTTCAGGACATTTTCTTTAGACCTTAAAGCATTTACCATTTCAATAATACGGTTATAAAGGCTCTCTAAAAATTCATACGAGGATAAAACAATGGCAATAAGAGCCAAGCGCAGTAATTAGGGCGCATAAATAATTTATTATAAATTATCAAGTAGACTTAGACGATAAAGTCCATATTACAAAAAGCGCGAAGTCATTTGAACGTTTCGATCCCTTTCTTTGGGCCATCTTCAGCGTAAACAATAATCAATAATAAATAAGACGTGTAACAAAACATAATTCGAACGTAGTCAACGATTAAAAACAATTAAATTACATCAGTCATTAAAAATGTTACTTCCCATTTACCATTTTATTTATCTCTTGGCTTTCAACCTTTCATTTTCTTTCATTTCACCTTTTATTTCATATTTGGTTCCAAAATTTCGGGGGTGGGGATTTATCCCCCTAATCCCCCCCCTGGCTACGCCACTGGAGATTCATAATTGTGATTTGTAATCGCACGACGTAATTACGATTCGGTATGTACGTTCTCCTTAATGCGCACATAAAAGCAGCTCTACAACTTCGACGTATGTCCTCATTTAAAACGTAACACCGTGCATTTAAATGTAATTATGTCGAAGATGGGGTCGCGGGGGATATTTTCGCGCGTCGCGTCTATTCCCTTCGCGATTACGACCGTCGAAGGGGAAAGGATAAATGAGCAGGTTGCGGTTACTCGAGGTTCGGGGATCGAGTGCCCGATTCGCTCCGGAATCGGCGTACACTGTCCACGTGATATCCTGCCGCCCATAAGAAGATCACATTCGCGTTCGCGGGCCCAGCCGCAGGCCGCGCAGGCGGCCGCGGTGAGGTAGCCGCGCAATTTCGCAAAGCACCGTAACCGTAATTACTGTTATTGCAGGATATTTAATACACGGGGGGGAGGGGGGCACGTTTTTACCCGCGATCCACCCCTCTGCATCGACCTCGCGGCCGCGAGGAGCGAGTAACACGAGCCACGAGATATAAGCGCTCTCGCGTAGCCGCCGGCTACGAAGGACGAAACACGCCCGGGGTGTGCTTTCGCCTTTATAAATAATAAATTCGCGCAGGAAACGGGCGAAAAAGTTGACGAGAGAGAGACAGAGAGAGAGAGAGAGCAGAGGGCAAGAGGGGGAGATGAAATTGAGCGAGTGGCAAGGGGGGAGAAGCGAAGCGGAGGGGGATAGTAAAAATGTGCGATGAAGAAGGGCACAAACGGTATATTCGCCGGTAACTTTACCATAAACAACATTCTTCACGCTGAAAAGCGCGCTTCGATAACTTTATAGGAAAAACGTGGGAGAAGCGAGGATCAATTCGGTTCAATTAAATTATTCGCGAATGCAAGACGTCACAGTTTACAATAATTTTTTGAAACGAGCGAGCCTGAGCGAGCGTCGCAATTTGTACCGTCGCACAGTGAGCGAAATTTGAAAAAAGAGGAATAAATTACTAGTAAATGAGAGAAGATATATAGAACACCAGCTCGTGTTTGCAAAGTAAAATCAATAAGGAGAACGGCCAAGGAACGAGCGCAAAAATTAAAAAT
>NJRL01000174.1:468230-479771 GCA_003063815.1 Aphaenogaster rudis
GTGCGCACCAGTTCTCCCAGTGAAAAACGCTATGAGAGGTGTGTTAATTCTGCTAGTTTACTTATGACTTTTGTAATTTCAATTCTACCACACACACAAATGACGCTGCTTTTGCTAAGATATCTTACCTCATTTGACGTTAACATGTTATCTTAACCACTTTAACATAGATAATTTCTTTCAAGTTTTATTTATTGGTTATTGTATGTAATCTATATTGTAGAGTTCTTGATTCATGTATCTAATCGTCGATTGCAGACAGTCACTGAGAAGGGCCTAAATCCCAGGCCGAAACGTTGTGATTTAATAAAGTGTGGCCAGTTGGGTCCATTTAAACTAAACAATTCCGTTTCATGTTTGTTAAAGTGTTATACTACGAAAAATAAGGGATCCCCGTGGAGCCAAAAAAGTGGCTTCCCGTCCTCTAAAGGTTAAATAACTTGGGTTAATCTATGAAATATCTACGTTTCATCATCTTTGTAATATTACTGTGTAATATTCCAATTTATTTGCTTTAAAATTGTTTGAACGAAGCAGAAAGTAAAATCAGATTTTTTACATTGTCAAAAACTTAGTTGCAATAATGGGTAATGCGGGAAGTAACCAGCCTGTTAGCCATCATCATGGCACTACAGTAAGCAGAGAGCACCGACATAGCAAGGATCATCCTCCACCCTCTCCAGGAAAGGAAGGCCAAGCGTTCGTCTTTGACAAAAAGCCCAGCCAAAAGCTCGTATTTCAGTCCTCCCATGAGGAAGAAGAGCCATATTTTGCAAAAGTAATATCGGGAAATATGAAAATGATATTTATATACACGTGAAAACTACATTTATTATATGGATATTAATAGAGCGGTCAACAGGATGGAGAAGACTTTGGACAGCGACCGAGGTCTAACACAGTGTCTGAGGGAACAAAAGTTACGGACAGTAAGGTGCTACCAACTGTTTTCAAGTGGGAAGGAGGTGGAAAGCAAGTGTACATTAGCGGGACATTCACCGGATGGAAAACATTGCCGATGGTAAAGAGCCACGGAGATTTTGTCACGATAATTGATCTGCCAGAAGGAGAACATCAGTACAAATTTTTCGTCGACGGAGAATGGAGGCATGATCCTGGACTGGTGAGTAAAATTTCTGAATTCAATAGCTTTATGTACATTATCCACGCTACGTCTATATTCTAAATCTTACACGTCACGTTAAACGCAGAGATTATTTGATGTTATAGAAAATCGTAGACAATGGTATGGGTTCCAAGAACAATTTAGTTTCTGTGAGGAAGTCTGATTTTGAAGTATTTCAAGCTCTCGCGAAAGATAGCGAGGGTGTTACTAGTAGTACTCAAACGGAGTACGGGCAGGAAATACCACCGCACAAACCTTGGGAAAAGATAACCGGTCCACCTATCTTGCCGCCACACCTGCTGCAAGTTATTCTTAACAAAGACACACCATTATCCGTAAGTTAAATAAAAAGAATATATATTTCGATGAGACTTTTTCTATCATGACATATTGTTTTTTCAGTGTGAGCCTACTCTTCTACCTGAACCAAATCACGTTATGCTGAACCATCTTTATGCTTTGAGCATTAAAGACAGCGTAATGGTCCTATCAGCCACGCATCGTTATCGCAAAAAATATGTCACAACTTTGCTTTACAAACCGATTTAAATGTTAAGTCATTCCCGTGTTTGTTGGTGCTGTACATTTTTTAACTATTGCGGAATAACAGGTGCCCGAGTGACGCGACATTGGTGCGTAAAGTTTTTACGAGCTCCTTTAAGACAAGGTAGAAGATTATAATATCCAGAAATGGTTGGTTCGTCACTACGTTTATTATACCTCACAGTCATGTGTATAATAATGTAATTACTATTTATTAAAGCCAGATATTTTATATTTGCTGTTCTTGTTAACATCAGCAATCGAGATCCAAAGTAACAAGAATTACTTCGAGATATGTATCTTAAAATGATATGATTGTGTATAATTTTCATTTAGACACGCTATTGTTGGTTACTTCCGGTATGTACGCATAAGGCGGGTCCGACCTCGTTCTAAGAAAAAATAGACCCTCGGCAGTCTGATCAACATGCTCTCCCATGAGCACTACTTGCGAATTGGCACATCTGCCGCTCATGTATGAATCCCAGCTGTCGCATTTCCTGGCCGGCAGCCCTGTTTTCGAATTTATACTTTCCGTGAAGTACACATATGACCGTCCATGACTGCAAGCCTCTAGAATAAATGAAAAGAATAAGATGTTTCTGTTACAAAAATTTGTGCTAATAACGGAGATACTTTACCCATTATCTCAGGGACACAGCAACATCCGGGCTGAATCGCCGTACCAGCGTTCGGGTAAAAGTCAACTTTTCCCAGTGGTTGAAGAAAGCCTAATACACCACCGCAGGAGTGTATGATATCGACGAATACCGCGTCCGTGGCATCCAACCGAGTTTTCTCAGAGGCGAGCATGTGGAATCCCGGCAGCGCTGGATCCAAACCTGTTACTCTGCTCAATTTACCGGAAGTAGTTGCACCGCCCGCATTCCCAGCCACATGTGCCCCGAGGGAATGACCTTATAGATCAACGACAATGAAATTACGATTGCAAATAATAGTATTGTATTATACAAGGTAATGTACCGATAAAGTGAACGTCTTCCGTCTTCAGTCCAGTCTCTTTCACTAAGAAGTCTATAAAGTTGGCGGCATCAGTCCCGACTCTTGCGGTGTTATGCATCGGTCCCAAGTAAAATGTGCTTGCGGCCAAGGGTTCCCAATCCACAAGAATAATGTTGTAGTCGCCGTGAGTGAGAAAAGCTGTTCGAAAGAATACAAATTATCCGCGAGTGCACTTGGCCAATAAACCGAGACTTAACTCACAAATAATTAGAAAAACAGACTGCACCTTTTTTCATGTTTAAAAGTCCGGTACTCATTGCACTCGACTTCCATCCGTGTGTTATGAATTTCGTTTTTCGCGAGGGCTTGAAGTCGGAGCCGTCGAGATTCGTGGTATCATTTGAAGTCACCCGCGTCCCTTTCTCCGGATTAGATCTTGAAAATATTACGGGAAGCTAGATCGAGTGAACGGCAGAATATTGCGGCGCGATAACATATTGTCAGGTAATATCGGGACTTGCAATTGGATACCGAGTGTAGATGATGTAAGCTATTTCCGAGTCGTCCAATATGCCTCTTCTTTCGCTGTCTTGGATCTTTAACACTGCTACTTGAGGCTGCCCGTTGCCGTCAGGCATGAATATCCAATCCTCTCCGTAGCCATCGTATCTTTGGCGCAAACCGCTTTCCCATCGTTCCGAATACACAGAATATCGCAATATAACAAGAACAAGGATTTGTTTCAAAGCTAAATTCGATAACATTTTACTAATATACTGATTTAATATTGTTATTAGCAAGGGAAATCGATCGCGAGTCGTGCGGACCTCGCGTTAGAACTACGAACGACGGTCGCAATAATTAAATCACTGCCGCAGGGTAGAGACTCCTTTTTAAATCCTGGCGGTATCATGATAAGACGCTGGTACCCTTTCGCTTGGCCTAGTTTTTCCTGTTTTATCTCGCATGCTGTATCGCGAGCGCGGAAGTACTGTCAAGCGGGGGATTATAATTACATTCAGAAGGGTGCAGGTTTGTACCGAATTGAGTGGTATGCGACCTCGTGCACGCATATCGCGCGCGACCAGCGCTAAATCACCGGCTAGTTAACCGATAATTTTACAAGTGTTGTAAGGCAACTCCGTATCGTGGATTATTTGCATTACTTTTCTGATACGCGTGTTTTAAACAATGCGGATCACACTAAACGGACGATTGCTTGCTTGATGCAATTCGCATTATTTAAGACAAGCGTTTCAGGAAAGTAATGAATGCGAAAGAATGAAAAATGAAAAATTTTTATGTAGTATGAACATATAATATATTTTCATAAGTTATAACATAATTGTTTCCTTACTTTTCGGTAACATCATCTTAGGACTCGTACAAAACGCGCGTTCGCAAATTACGTCTAAGAAAAAGGTACAACCCGGATTTATTGCTAGAACGTTCGTTATACATTTTTGCTTTGTGAATGTCGAGGCACAATTACTATCATGTCTCTCGTTAATAAAAAAAGAAAAAAAAATAGTGAATAGAAGACCTAAATCTAGCAATGCACGAGTGATAAATATGTTTATAGCACGTAGCACTCGTGCATGTCTTTTCCCAAAACGTCAACCATATGTAAGTATCAAAAACACAGTAGAGAACTCATTATACCAAGATTTTTTATGTCTCTGTTCCTCATTGCAGTTTTCTAAAACGAAAAGAAAACTGTATATCTCAACAGGAGACAATATTTTCACTAAAAAGGAAATAAAAAATGACTCACGTTCTTCATTCGTCTCATTAATAGTAGTAGTAGTAGTAGTTTTTCCAAATTCACCGTAACCAAAGCAACCTGCTAAGGGTACTTTGGGGAATAATTGTTTGAATATTGTTGATTCCACATTAGCTTCATTGTACATTTCAGCTCCGCGAGCTTTGCACACAAACATAAATCCTATAGAATGTTTCTTTAACTTCACTTGGTCCTTAAATAACTTCAATCTTGCTTCAACCCGCTCCTTTGTGTCGCATTTCATCTCCAAAATCACAGACCACGTCTGTATAGCACCAGTGATCAGGACAGCGACACAATATGGGCTGTCCATTCTTTGAAACGATTTATTTTTCGTACTTGTTTTGCAAACATAGTCATTACTTATACATTGTGCGTAAATATCTTGCACCACACCACCCCATACAGAAACTACTTCATTTCCTTTGCTGAAAGCAAAAAGAAATAAACATGTATTATCAAATATTAGCAACTGTTGTACAACAACTGGACATATCTGAATAATTAACTTGGACATGTATTAAATATTTCTTAGATTAAATATAAACTATACCTTTTTTGTATGACTGAGGCCAGACGTTTTGCTGTACTATGACCCAAATTATTACAGAATAACATAAAACATGTAGATGTCTCGTGATTTGATGTAGATGTTTCATTAACAATTGTGCCAATCAACTTCTGATATTCAGCTGTTCCCGATACCGTACAACGTTTTGTCACTTTAAACGTTTTTATTCTCACATTCGGGATTTGTGGTAAAAATGCACATACCATGTTTGGAAATGGATGATATTCTATCTCTTTATTCTCCATAATAATACCACTACTATATAACATTATAGTCTCACAATGATGAGGTAGCAAAGCCTCTATATGTTCTTAAAAAGAAATAAAAGGTTGATTTCAACAATCCCAAATTATTCCATGACTTAGATGGAAGAATAAATATAAAAAAATTAAAATATTCAAAAAGTTCGTCATAAATTGGAATAAAACATTTACTTGTTGCTGACAAAATCTTTTTATTCTTCTGATTACTTATTTGTATAATATATATGTTATTTGTTACATACTTTTATATATCAATAAATTAATTGGAATTTACTTTTATAAAACCCTAAAATTTGTATCTGTAGATATCAAAGAGAATATAAAAGAAGTATAAAATATATACTTTCTGCATTGCGTGGTATATTTTCGAGAAGAAAAAAGAAGCCTGCTGACGGTTTAATTCTTATATTCTTGATATTATTTATAACATCGTGTTGCGTTGTGTAAAGTTCTATAAAGCAACCCCTTGTCCGTTTCTCATTATTTGCAGCTTCTAACCAGGACCTGAAGAGAATAATTTCATACTCAAATTTATACTGCGTTCAGCTTACAATGCTCACATACTTTTCATTCGCAGTTTCATTCTCAACAGACGATGTTCATATTATTATTATAATATTATTAATAATATACTATTATTAATATACTATTAATAATATTATTATTAATAGTTTTATAAACTTTTAAAGACGTCTTCTGGTAAAAAATTTTTCATATATAAACATATATATGAAACTTGTATAAACATATATAAACATGTATAAACATATATAAATTATGTATGAGATATGTCCATACACATAAAATTGCCCATATATAATCATATATAACTTTTCTATACATTTATATATGATTATATATGAAAAATTTTATGTATGGACATATTTCATACATAATTATATATGTTTAAATCTGTTTATATACATGCTTATATATGAAAAATTTTTTACCGGGTCGTGACATGAAAAGCCACAAAGAGATTTATTTGCAAGTTAATCTTGTTCGTTTTCCAATCACATACACACAATACAGAAACTGTAGCCATTCTGCTTGCATTAAATAAGGATTTAGGATTAAAACGCGCGCAGACCATTAATTGGACACGTTATACCTGCAAACCATTGCCGCGTTCGCCAGGTTTCTTGCATCTAGATATTGAAAGATAATCCTCAAAATATCGTAGGTTAGATAGGTACTATAGTTTAATGTATTTTCGTCGCTTTGCATCGCGCTATTGTTTTTCGACGTTCCAGGTTTTTCCTTCCGAGCTACCTTTCGCACTGGCTCCTCCATTTGTTTTTTTTTTCAATCGGTTTGAACCGGCCGCTTGTCAAATATCACAGTATAATGCGTGGTCTACAATAGAAGTAAGCGTAAGAGTAAGAGTAGGAGTAGGAAATAAAATAAATTTAATTCGCTCATGCCCTTACTCCAGCGCCTATGATTGGCTCCCTCTTACTCTTACTTCTTACTCCACGCTTACTCCACGTATTGTAGACGACGCTTAATAACACGATACAACACCACCGCGAAAACTACTGAACTGGAATCGAATAATACTGAAATGTGTCCGACAGGGCGACAGCGCACAGCGCAAGAGGGTGAAATAAAACTATCACGGTCCTTTTTCTACGCACTTTCTGCGCATGCTCAGTTCCCTTTAATTCCCTTTTCTATTATCCGATCAAAAACGAATTGAGGGAACAACTTGACTTCGAGCGTAAAAGTGAGGCATCAACTTTTTGATGGGACTGTACAACAACAAGGACGGAATTAGCACGTGACTTATTATGTATATGAAATTTGACTTGGTTGCAGTGTTTTATCTTTTTTTTCAAGATTTATTCAGATAACTCATACTTTGTATTTAAATACTCGAATAACCAGGGTTAGATAAGTTAATATTTTTTTTAACTAAATTAAGTTGAAATTAATAGCTTATAAAATTAATTTAGTTACGTTAAAAGTTACATAAACAAAAAACTAACTCAGTTAAAAATTGCGTTAAAATTAAATTAAGTTAAATTCAAAGTTAATTTTTAAAAACATTATTTATATTAAATTAGAATGTCGTAATTTTTTAGTTAGATCATTCAAAACAATTATAATATGCATTATCAAATAAATTTAATATTAAGTTTGTATGAAATAATAAAGAAATATTGTTTCTATGTGGGAATGTATTTTTTCTTTTATAATTTTTTTCTTTCATATAAATTTTTAACTAAATAAAAACGTTAGTAAGTTAAAGTTAATATCTGTTAAAAATAACTAGTTGAAGTTAAAAATTAACTCATTTAAAATTAACTAATTGTAAGTTAAGTTAAAAGTTATCAACTTTAATTTTATTATTTAACTTTTAACTTTTCAACTAGTTACTACCCAACCCTGCGAATAACTACAGTCATCGTGACTGTTCATGATTATTGGAAAAACCGAGACACTGCCTCAAAGCAGCTGTGGTGACTTTCATAATTTGACATATCAGTGTATACATACACGTATATATGACATTGTTTTTTTCATCCGGTCATGTTTATTTTTTTACTAGTTTTTATTTTTATTAACATTGAAGAAAATATTACACACATATCTTTTATAAGTATATAAAAGTTTATTAAGATAGCAAGAAACATTTATGGATCTTACAGGATAATCTTTGAGATAGACATGTTGTGTCGCTCGCTCCAAAATAATTTCGACCAATTAAGTGTACTTGAATAAAAAGTTAAATTATGTTTGGCATCGTTATAATACCTGGCTGTATGTACGATATTGACATTGACACGTGTGCTAATATTATTTCGGAACCTTTCGCATCCTGTTGTAAGCGATTCAACTCAACAGGTTGGAGGATCGAATCTTCTTTCCTGCAATTTAATTGGAAATTATTAAATGTTGATATGCACAGAAGTATACTTTTCTTATTAGAGATAATACCTTATCACTACAAGACTGTACAACGGTTGACCAGGGTTTGCTTTTTTATAATGATGTGTACAGGAATACACATTGTACGATATCTTATATTTGCCCTTTTTCCTTCTAACGATTCTTTCTGGAGCTGATTTTATTATAGCGAGCTTACTGAAGATTTCGGTCATCGAGGATGCGTTTCTCGGACCAATCAAGGGATTGAGAAACTTTACGACTTGCACTTCAGTACAATCTTCCTCACTTTCATCCTTGTTTTTATAATCTTCATCGTCGATCGTGATGGTTTTTTCTTCAGACCATCTTCTCTTCAATTCCGTCCATGAACCAGCTCCTAGACGTGTCGTAAAGGAAGGCCGGTTAACGATCTCGTGGCCGACGAAACTATTAGCATCGTCGTGTCGTCGTCTTGCAACAGGATGCGCACTACTGTGCATCGACGTATTCTCTATCATTCTCCGCTGACAAAATCTTTGCTGCCACAAAACATTCTGATAGAAACCGTGCCGGAGTTGGTTTTCCGCAAAGAAATGTCTCGTTCGATACCCCTCGATCATCGGCATCATGAAATTGTTCATCTGTATGGTGAGACTTCTTTGCTGAACAGTATTTCCGTGGTTCCCGAAGGCGACGAATAAATTGTGAAATATATTCTGCGTGACCCTATTTTGCATATAAACGTCTGGCACATAATTGTATGGAAATCTGTACGCGTAAGGTAAGCTAACGTTCGTCCCATGCATTTGGTCTAAAACGGAATAAAACGATCGCGATGGAGTACGCAAGAGTGGACGTTGATTCTGAAAGAGAGCGCTTCTATTATTAACGGCAAGAGGGCTCCTAGAATGAGATGCGTTGTGTCTCGCGTTAGTCCTATTATCTTTGCAATTCTGTCGCACTCGTTTGTCATTTTCCTGCATATTTAAAATCATCGTCCGATTATACTGATATATGCTTCTCTGAGGCCTTATATTGTGCGGTATATATCGCCTGGAAATTTTCTCGGTAATTTCCGATTGAAAGGCAATATTTGGTAACAGATTCAACATTTCCATTCTTGTCATACAGCGTGGTAATTCTTGAATCTCATCGTCAGACAGCTCGATTACCTTAAATGAAGAGAAAAAATTATTTTTGGCAAATATCTTGCAGTATGTTATGCATATTTGAAAGTATTACCTCGTGTTTTGGTTTTTTCACAGGTAACTTGTCGACTTGTTCGCATATCTTCCGCTTCTCTAGACATCTGGGATTTTCACTCGTGAAGCCAGAATCGAGAATAGAAATTTCCGGAGGTGATGCTTTATCATTCCTCTTAGGCAACTGCTTAACATTACGCTGAATGCGAGCACCCGGCCATTTTGAAACTTTACACGGTGTGTCTCTGAGAATTTTGATATTGCCTAACAAAGTCTCGTCGGAAATTATTTCTGGTTTAGAATTTCGATTTTTTTCTTCACTGTTTACATCGCTTTGTGTCATATTGTTTTCCACTACTCGAGAAGTAGCTGGTTTATTTACATTTTCATGACTTTCTATAGTACAGAGAATCTGGTCTACTAGATTACATACTGTTTGTTTTACAGATTCTTGTACGGTAGTCTTTTGATGGTCTTTTGTGTTAAGATTAACAAAAGGTTTATCCGATGTCTCTGGCACATCCTTTGCTAAAGTTGGTTTTGATTTCTTTGTACTTTGCTGATTTTGTGGTTGGTTGTCAGACATTCTTAGTCCGTTTTCAGGATCAACAATAATTTTCCGTTTAGTGGGAATAGGCTCATCCGATCTATTGCACTTATCTGACTCTTCATAAAAGTAGCGCTGTATACGGTAGCCATAGCGTGTTAATTGACTATAAACCCTATATTCTTCCAAAGTACATGTTGAGTCATCAATCAAGATTTCGTATGCTTGCTGGATTGAACATGACAGCCCATTCCAAATGAGTTCAAGACAATTCTATAATACATACAAGAGAATATATTAAATAAACCTGAAATAGTGATTGAAACTTCACTGCTAAAAAATATAATATTATACAAATTATAAAAAACATACTGTTTCTATAAGAAATAATGCTTCCTCTGGTAGCAAGTATAAGAAACCATTCTTCTCTAGACCAAAATTGCTCCAGTCTTGACCAGATCTTTTAGTAACACGAGCTCTCTTTTGGGATGGTAGCCACTCGGCACTGGCTAATTCTGAAATACGTTCGACCCTCTCGATATTTAACAAGTCCTTACGATTTTTAAGTCCTTTCTCAATCTGAACATTTTGGAGCCAAGAGTTATCAGGTTCAAAATGCTTTTTTCCATTTCTTGGCAAAGTTTTCAAAGACCTCTCCAATTCCTCCAATATGCAATTACTGATACCCTTGTTGCACAGCAATTCTTTGGCCCTGTTTGTAAAGAATGTATCAATTTTTATTTGATTAATAACTATATCATTAAACGCATGCATTAGTAAGTAATCATAATTTTCAATGAAAGAAACGATGCATTGTTGCTTGAATTCAAGGTTCATCTAAGATAAATCCTTTATTTTCCTAACGTTTCAAAAAATCTTTTATTAAAATTAAATTGTAATAACATGATTCCACTGCATTTGGGTAGTCAGTTAAATCGCTAATGTCCTTGATTAGTTAATTATGTTTGCGACAAACTATTGAAAAAAAGCATTACAAGTTGCTAGACTATAAACTCACGTTAGCGTATTGCATGGTAATTTTTCAGGCGGTTCATCCATCATGATAAACAGATATCTATGGGAAACAGCACTGCAGAACGCATGAAACGTCGTTCGAGATACGCATATTGAAATTCTATAATGTTATTCAAAATAGTATACAGTATAGGAAGTATCCACGCCGGTGAATAGCGGCGGATTACGTGGGGTTACGGTATTACAGCAAGATCGATGTCGATTCGCGTCACCCTATACACCATGGTGCACTAGACACACATCTCGCAACATATTTGTTCTTTGTAGCTGAATATGTATTCTTTGTTCCTCTTCTTTCTCCAATGTCTACTCATATACGTATCTTATTTCAATTGCAAATTGCAAACTATAATATAGTTTAACTACAAAGAACACACCTCAGGTTTGTTCTTTGCAGTTGATCTCGCATTTCTTATCTCTTCTTTCTTTCTCTCCAACGTTCGATTATCTGTCTCATTTCAAATGCAGAAAGTGGGTGCATCCAGATGGGGGAGAGCCCAGTTGCGCACAGAATGGCCGCGTTCAGCAGACTCAACAGTTGAGCAACGTTACTAGATTTATCTATATTATATCTTCATTTATTATAGGCCGCGTTCAGCAGACTCAACAGTTGAGCAACGTTACTAGATTTTCTATA
>NJRL01000175.1:0-26998 GCA_003063815.1 Aphaenogaster rudis
GATTTTAATTTGTATTATACATTACGCGGTCTTATTATATTGTTTAGAAATATCTGAATTCTTTATGAGTCCACTGTTAGACTGCAGATGTCTCGGGAAGTTCTTTTCGAAACCTTTGGATGACACGGTTTTTTATGATCGTTAATTACGAGAAGATTGTAATATATAAGTCTAACGATTTAATTTTGTGATAATGATTAATGATCGAATTGATGAGGCTCAAGTGATTATTGGTCGTAGATAAAACGCTTGGAAACACCTTTCCCATATCTTAAATTATATGACATTCTCTTCTTTTATGTATATTAATATTCATTTATAAAATAAATGATTTCCGGATTGTAATCACACGTGAAGAATATTCAAAGTGAAGGGAAAATGAGGAGATACAATTATTTCGAGAATTTTTATACGTAAAGCGTGTTAGAAAATTCTTAGAGTGCTCGATTGCTTGTAACGATAAATACCCTCAAGCAACATTTCGTTCGTCATTCGTTATAAACGCTCGCCGTTTCTGCGTAACAATCTTATCTTAATACACTTATTATTCCGACTTATTATTATCATGTTTGATCGATGATCGATCGAGATCTTTGTAATTGAGCCTCTCGGGGTCGATCGGCAACCGTCTCGTTTGTCATTTCGATTCGTACGCTCCGCGCGAACCGTAGCGCTAATTAATCTCTTTCGAAAGGCTCTTTCGAAACTCGTACGTTAACGCCGGATCTCGTGAAATACGCGCGCTAAACGGCTTATCGCGTTGCGAGAACAACTCCTCTCCCTCGCCATTTACACCCGAGCGTAGAGGATACGGTATCGCGATCGCGATCGCGGAGGATCGTGAGTTACCGCGAGGGAGGGGCACGACCGGTAGCTACGTGCACGGTAGCCCCGGAGCAATTAAACGCGCAATTAAGTGGGAGCGTCGGCGGTGGCAGGAGCGTTTTCGCACCGCGCGAAATTCGTTTTCCCCGAGAGGCCCTTCGCCGGCGATCCGTTAATCCAGGTCGAAATGACACCTTCGTCGGAACATCCCTCATCCTTATCGCGAGCCCGTTTCTTTTTTTCCCAGCGCGCGAGGTTCCTCGCGGCTCGGCCGCGAGCACGCCGCTCTCCTCGCGCCCTCCTCGTGAGTAACGAGCGCTTGATTCCACGTGAATTTCCCCCGGTCCCCCGACGGTAACGTGACTGCTGGGCATTACCGCGGTACCGGCTACCATGCCGCTCACCACGCGATCTCTGTCACCTAATAACGCTCCTCCTAATCGGCCGATAAGACGACACGCGAGTGTCGTTGCATAAATAAAGTCAAGATCCCGAGCGTGCTCGCAGAAACGGCGGGCCTTACCCCGTGTGTTCGTGGAACGCGGGAGGGTTGCGTCAAATTGCGCGAGCCGCGTTATAAACTTATAAGTTACAGCCCGATCGCCGCACGATTATTATTAACGCACTCCGTAATTAAGCACGCAAACGCGGGCCGTTGTAAATTGCGCTCGCTCTTTAACTTTCCCCGCGCGCGCACACGGCCGGCGCGTGAAGTTGCGGTTTCATGAATCTAGTTAATATTAATGCGTCCGACCGAGATGCCAATCTGGACAAGTTGATATGGCTTCGGCCGTATTATCCGAGAGTAAATTAATTATTAACAATTAGTCACCGCGTATGTCCGAGACTTTCTTTGCTCGCCTTAAAGCGCGCTGTTATTTCAGTGACTTATGGCTCGCGATCAATCTACGTGTATTTATGCGCGTTAAGAACGTATTTGGTGAGGGGTCAATTATATCCAGCGTGCTAACCATCAACGGTACAGCCGAGTTTGTCGGAACTTGCGTTTCGATCTTTCTGAAACTGTATTTCTTTCCCCATCAACTTCGAGGTTGCGATTTCTCTCGAATCCTTTCGCGAGAGATTTGTTTCGCGACAATGCGCCTCGCAACGAACAATTCAATCGTAGGAAACCTCAGATTACTTTTCATAAAACGAGTTTACGTTAAATTCGCCCGTACAGCACAGAACATTGCAGCAACATTTCGACAATATTGCAATGTTACTGCAATATTTCGGCAATATTGCAATGTTACTGCAATGTTGCTACAATGTTCTGTGCTGTATGGGCGCGCATACTCATACAAAAAAACGTATCCAATACGTTTCAAAAATATTGCTTTATTACATGAAATGTTTTAGAGATTTATGCAGAAACATTTTAGAAATATAACATAAATAATTAATGTCCGCATTCAGATACTTAGATATGAAATGTTATAGAAATATCTCATGATATTATGTCCTGAACATTTTTTAGAAATAATATTTAAACGTTACTGTGGTATATTATTATAATAAAAAAATACTCACAGCGATATCATAAATATCACATGAAGATCTACCTTGACAGTTCCGATTAGCTCAATCAGCGATTATAGAGTTGTTAATAGCAAAACTTCTAACTGCATAATTTGTCGACCTTAACTTATTTTTTTTATGTATGATATAACGTTATGTGTTATATCAAATATGATAACTTATTGTTAGACTATCTAACTATGATATAAATTAGATTCGATACGCTCTGCGGATTGTGCGCATGTATCAAAATATGTGATACATTTTATAAGTGTTACAATTGAAACATTTCATAATTGCTTGTATCGTGAACATTTCGAATGTGATATCACAGTTGATATGTATCTTAAATATTTCAAAAATATGTTTTGCAAATATATACAATGTGATAGTAAGATAAGTGTGTCTAAATTAACATAATATAACCGTAACTTCGAAATGTTTAGGACATGTATTAACTGTGACACTACTTTTGAAACATTTATAATATTAATAATTATGAAATGTTTCAATACACTGAGAGAAAAATCCGTGTTTTTTCCGATCAAAAGGTAACACACGGATATTACCGATTTCTTTAATCGGATATTACCGATCTCTTTAATCGGATAAAAACCGAAATGACTAATTAAAGATATCCGACCAAAAAGTTCCGATTAGAAAACATCGGATCAAAGATATCCGACCAAAAATTTGATCGGTAAAACTGCTGTTCCGATTAAAGAGATCGGTAATATCCGTGTGTTACCTTTTGATCGGAAAAAACGATGGATATTTCTCTCAGTGTAGTAATGTTTATGAATTATGTCATAAACATAAAAATGTATCATTTGGAACCTATATGAAACAATTTGAAATATTACATGCACGTTTCATGTCTAGTAGGTATACGTCTTTCTTTTTTCTTCTTCTTCACCTCCTGTTGGATATCCGACCCAAGTAGGGGCCACAGTATCACGGGTCTTTCTTTCTTATATCCTTCTCCCTGGATTTTAACGCTCCTAAAGGTAATTTTCAACGAGAAGGGGGTACACCGTTCATATCTCGTCGACAACATCGTAGCTAACGTCAACGTCATTATTCACAGTTTGTACAAGATTGATCTACCGATCGTTCGTGCTTACACAACCCGCGTTCGCCCGTTGTCACGAACCTAATCGTGGAAGGCGGACAGCGACGTGAGCTTCGCCGACGTACTCGCGCCGGCCACGAGCTGAATCATTACTCGAGGCCGAGCGCGAGGATATTTTTACTTTCCGAATTCGTAGGAGAATAATGTTGCCCGGATGACTCGGCAACGAGGGGCGTACTCGCGCGGTGCGAGAGAGGCGCTATTCTCTCCCCTCCGGTTTCTCGATACATATACCTGAGAAGCTCGCCTAAGCGGGGCCCCCGAGGACGTGGATGCATCGCGGGGCGTGACCGGGGCCAAGCGGGATGATTTCGTGGCCGGGATAGTGTTTTGACGTGTTTTGACAAACGGGCGCCATTATACGGCCGCCACGAAACCCAAAGGCGGCTTTAAGCACCCAAAGGCGGCGAATCTTCTCGGAGGTTGCTAGCGCGACCTAGGTGGCCGTTTCTAGGGTGAGGAAAGTTTTTCGGCGGCGCGATCCCGCGAAACGATTACTCCCCGCCGGAAGCCTCTAGTTTTACACCGCCGAATGGTGATTCTGCTCCGATTCCAATGAAACCGGCCCTTCTTTCTATCTCTCGGCTCTCGGCCGTACTGAGGCCGCGACGGAACCGCTCGCTAACGAACCGTAAGCTTTTGTACGGCGGATCGCGGCGCCTGAGGCGACAATTTCGCCCCCCTGTTGCAGAGAACTATATCCAGCATGCATATGATTTACATGGGTAATATGATAACGTTTGTAAATGACGGCAATCACGAACTTTGTTGCGATACTTTTAAATCGACTTCTTAAAATGCGGCCCGCGAGTCTGCTTATTTCTGAAAGACGTGCGCGTTGTACTAAAGTTGCAAAACTGGTAAGAACGACACAATGAAAAAATTATTTAATGATAGGTTATATAAAAAAGATTATCTCAAAGTCGAGAGGTTTTTACAATTTAATTAATTTTAATATCCGCAATTCCATGACTTTTTTCTACCCTGCACGATTAAGAGTAAAAGCACTTTCGTTACATCAACAGGGTGGGCATGTTTCGAGCCGACGCGTTACCCCGCCTTTGACGAAACGTTCCACCCTTCGATTTCGAGGACGAGGGAGAAGAGATGACGTTAAGAATCTAGTCAGTCGATAAACGGGAAGGGAGATCCCCGTTCGCATAATGCGCGTCGCGTGGGAATGAAAGTACGCGGGACACCTTTGATGTACGGTCTCTCTCTTTCCCTGTGACGGGAACCTTTTTCTCTTCCCTCCCTTCCGCATAGGAAAGAAACACATCTGTCGCTTTCCCAATCGTCGGAGAACCCCGTGCCTCGTCCGGGACTCTCGGCTCGAAGATTCGAAGACTCTTGTCGGTGCTGCGCTCTCGCGGTCGACTCTGGTGTCATCGGACTCGAAGACGCAACGTCCCATGTTCGTTCACGTTTGATACCGAAGATAGAACTTTCCCATGTGAAAATTTCTCTATCTTTCCCTACTTATTGTTGAATTCCGACGAGTTTTCCCCAAGAAAGGAAAACTAAAAGGATTTTAACCTGTTTTTTTAAACATAGAACCTGGTTTTGGTTAATTATTAAAGAAATGTAGAGATTTCTGATCAATTCCTGATTAGGAAATCAGACGTTTGTACACGATAGTAAATGTCTAATTATTCAACTTGGATCCCAGTTGGTAATTCCTAGGTTCATGCTTAGCACTGCGCATGTGCAGTCGCCTGAGAGAAACGGGACAAAAGTAGGAAATACTCATAGGAATCCTAATTATAATATCTAATTTTACGCACTCCTTAAAAACATTACCTATTAAATGAGCCCCAATCGTTCAGTGACATATACAGGGTGTCCGGTAATAATCGGATCGCCTCTCGTGGGCAGGTAGAGCGGGTTGAACAGAGCAAAAGAAGTCCTATGCCATTTTGTGAACTTCGAAATAATTAATGAGATAGTTATCACTAGATCTGACTAGTCAGATTCTAATGATAACTGGGAAAAACCGACTAGATTTCTGATTAAATTTCCACACGGGTTGGTATAAGAAATAGATGAGAGAAACTAGTCGCAATTATTCTCGAACTAACTGTCTTATATATAATTAATAATAATAACTAATATAATTAATAATAATAGCTAATAATATAACTACTATGTTAAATACAATAGCATAACTAATTTAATATATTTAATATAATAATAATAATAATAATAATAATAATAATAATAATATTTTAACACATAATATATGCTTCATTTAGTTATTTATAAGTAATAATTCATATTGATTAATATGATTATGCATCATTAATTTCTATTGAAATCGCGTTGGATGAGAGGAGTTTCTCTTTATCAGCGTATTTCCGCAAGTTCAATTCCGAAATTCTCGCGGAGCCAATTAAGTGACCTGGGAAGCGACTCCACTTTACCTCGCCGCGGTATCGATTGCATTTCTCGCTCGGAAGGGATTGATATGTCATTGGGTTAACAGGCGTATTCCTCCGTGGAAGGATCGATCACGTTGCGTACGATTAACGGTCGTTTGCGATGAACGGCGGTCAATAAACCGTGCGATTAGAGCATCTACTCAGGCATGCGTGCGTGCATGCGGCGCATATGCGCAAACAGCGCGTTAAACGCGTGTCAGCAATGTCTCTAACGCTGTTGGCGAACAAGAGGGAGAGAAAGAGAAAGAGAGTTACCCCCTAATTTTGCCTAACGACCGGTTCGCCGTTCGTAACAACGCGTCGTGCGAGTTCCCGTGATTATGGAGTCACGGAAACGTAGACTCGTTCTTAAACGCCGAGCTTTAATCACTCTCATATTCGCAACGCGGCGAACGAGGCCACTTGGCAACGGCTGAAGAAAGATCTGAATGTATCGCAACCCCGGACTTTAACGATCGGTCGAAGTTTTAAGCCGCGGTTGACGAGAGATGCTCGTCTTCCGATTTTTTAAAAGAAACTTTCGTAATCTTTTCGTAATTCTGATAAAATTAAGTTAGCAACTTTTAATTTGGCAAAATTTTCTGTCACCTCATTGTGTACAGGTTGCATCATACGAAAGACTACAATCGCTTTTAAGGCCTAAGGCCTAAGTCTACAATGGCTGTAGTAAATCTTTAGCCTTTTGTTTTCGAAGCTAAATAATTTCTGACAAAAAGCGTTTCCTGCGCTGCCTTAAGCCCTAAATTTCAGTTGGGATGTGACCAACTCTTGAAGCTTAAGGATTACGACTAAAGCAGCGCGAAAAACGCTTTTGGTCGAAAATTATTTAAAGGCTAAGGGCTTACTAATTACTACATTGTACTGTGACTGGACTTAACTCGTTGAAGCTTTAGATTATTTTGATTTGGAAATTATCTTTATACAACCTCGACAACTTTTCGTTCTCGTTGTCGCGCCGATTGTGAGCGTACGCATTCAGCAGCACTCTGGACGATGTTAATGCGAACTTGATAGGCAAGCGCTTCGAAGGTAGTTCTGCCATCTCGCAGAATTGCCGTTGCCAGGGCGTAACCAAACAACGGCTAATCATTAGAAGTGTACGCCCCTACATGCGAGCGATAATGAATACATAGTGTCCAGAAGGGTGAGAAGGGGAGGAGGTCTCAACTGGCCGTCTCTGGGGAACGAACGACGTGTGAGACCGTGCGTGTGCGTGACGCATGCTGCGATGCTGATAGATCATCCTCACGAACGAGGATGTTTCGATCTCGAGCGCGATAGGTGCAAGCGATATTAGCACTTTGCCCTTGGATGCCTCGTTTGGTCTACGTCGCGTATCGAAATTATCACGTTGAAGGACACGAGTCGGAAATTGGATTGTAAAAATTAAAAGTTCTTTTAAAACCTGTTCTGAGAATAACAATTTATAATATTTGCAGCAGGATTAGACACGGTAGAATTTCCTAGGATAACGCATCTTTGTTGAAATATAAGAAAAGGATTGAAAATGAGTGAAGCCTCTTTCAATCCTGGTTTTCGTAAATTTGTAGCGATCCGTTTTCATCTAAATCAACCGCGACGCGACGATATTAAAATGTTGAGTCCACTTGCGAGAGTAAATCTTTTTTCGTCGTGCAATTTCGCTGGTATGCGCGTCGGTGATCCGTCGCTGAGCGGCCAGAGAATTGAAACGAGACAATCTGAAAATGAGACATCCTGATGGCGGTCTCGTGAGGAGCCGCGGCGGACCGGTTGTGAGGAGGGGTGGCTCGGCCTTCGGGGATGCCGGAGAGAGGAATTGAGGATATCGGCGAGGGCCGAGTGTCGGCGGATCAAGAGAAGGATGTCATGGTGTCGCGAGATAGCGATCGATAGGGTCCTCTCGAAGGCAGCGGATAACCATGCGCTATGTCGAAGGCACGCCCCGGATGGCGCGGAGTGCAAACACTGTCGGAACTCTCTCTGCGGTGACATTAATGGTTGGCAGCCTCGATCGCCTCCAGGCCAGGTATAGATCGACCATTTCTCCCCTTACCTCTGTGACGATCAGTCTGGATCGGCTCGAACATCTTCAGACGAAGATTGTCGAATATTTCACGTGACGTTATTCAGAAAATAACATTTGCGATACTTATTTTACCGTTAAATGTAAATAATATCGCGTGTTAAAAATTTTGCCTTCGATCGCGAGGAGAAGTTTATATATTAAAATTGTAACGAAGATGTCGAAGAATAATTGTGTCTATTCGAATATATAATTAAAACTTTTAAAATGCAAAACATAATAATAGAAACATACCTTGTAACAAGAAGCGACGAACAAGGCACGCTGTAATGTGTCGTAAATATTTAGTTTGACACCTATTTGCGTGAGTTGGCAATAAAAATCACGTGTATCTCGCACTTTGGCCTATCGTAATATTGTATATTAGACGATGATCCATGAAATAATGTGCTGTAAATAGGTCAAATATTTAGGCAACAAGATGAGACATCGGTTGTATATACGCGGTGACATCAATGGCCGGCTATTTAGAATGCCTTGGGTCCAGGTATACTGCATCCTTTTTCCCTTGTCCGTCCGTCTTAGATCTTTTGTAAAGACCCGGCACTTAATAGATCCCAAGGAGCCGGCAATGATAATTTGGTTGTCTGTGGTATAAACAGAACGACACCCGATGATCTATACAGTCGTCGTATCGGCACGAAAGGGACCGCAAAAGCCACTTTTTGGTGTTCAGGGTGGCCTCTGATGATACTCCGACATCATTCAACCGGTGCGTTTAGGTTCACTGAGAGAAACCGAGAAAATTCAGATCTTTCCGATCGAAACATTAGTCTGTCCTGGTCCTTCAATAAGATACGTGTTTTACGACTTACCCCAGACTATTTTACATTTAACCATTAATAACATTTATAAAAGTTTTATTTAAATTTTTATTTTATTTAAAAATGCTTTCAAATAATTATTTAATTAATTTTTTTTAAACAATTTAAAATCTCTTTTCTAGAAGGAGTCCAGCACACATAATTAATGATAATTTATGATTGTTGCGATTATAACTCATTACGACTCGTTTCTGTAAACAAATTTGCATTATTCCATGCGATATTTCTTGAATATAATTGATTATATGTAACGATAGCAGTAAAACTACTATACGTAAAATTAACTGTCTCCTATCATTATAGTCTTGATTAAAAATATACTCATTTTTTTGCGCGATCGTTCTATCCAGTAATGGTTTGGACGAGAATGAGCAGTAGGAAGACATTCATGGTTTATGGTTCTTTTTCAGCGATTTTCCTCGACGACAACAAGGTTTTTTTGTGTCAAGCCCAATTGGGGAACGCTTTGTACAGCTGTGCGGTCTGCATAATATTAAAAACGCAACAGCAAAGTAGCATGGCCACCCAGAATGCGCGTCGCAAGCCTCTTGTCTGCCGGGTGCGAGCCGATTGACTTCGGGCGATCTTACTTGAACGATTTCATAAAGCGATGACACACACACATTCGACGGTTACGACAGCATCTCAAAATCATCCGCGCGTCGTGGTTTACGAATAGAGTCACCCGATTTTTCAGGACACAAAAAGCGCTCTTTTTAATCTTTGTTTTAACTTTGAATTTACACAATTACAACCAATTATTTTCTAAATCAATGTCAAACTAAAAATAGATCAGATTTTGTTTCGTATTAGCAACTTAATTATTCAACTTATGAAAAAACTCATAACCAGATTTATAAAAATTATAAACGGGGAATTATGCCAAGCAATACTTTAAACAATAAGTTTAATTGAAGAGATAAACAGTTGGACAACTGCAAATAGACGAAATTTATCCTATAGAAAATAGTCGGTCCTATAGAAATAGTCAGTCCTAATCACTATTGTGTTATCCTATAGACATACAATCTCTCTTGCGTAAATGTTTTATTTACCAAAGGGCCACGTGCTTTCGTGCTTTCTTTTAGTGTCAAAGGTTTTCTCTTTCTTACTTTTCATTTATTTTGCGTAAATGCTTGTTTGTTTCGGTGTACAATATTTTGCTTTGTTTGATATACAAATTTATGTCGGGACAAATTTATAGAAGGTCCTTTATTTTCCCCGTAAACCATAAATGAAAATCAAATAACCCGCATTTGAACACGCCGACTGTGATACGTGTAGCACGTGTAGGATCCTGCGGAAGGATGAAAGGAAACTGCGTTGTAAAGCGGCTAAAAGGTAATTTAGAAACCAAAGGCATTGCTTTCCCTCAGATTTACGACAGGGTGCAAAGAAAGAAATTATTTACTTGTAAACTTACCACATCAAGAAAGAAGTTTGTTAGATATATCCTGCTACTGTGAAAAAGGAAAATCCCTTTCTCAAGCCATTTAGACTTCCTGCTCCCCGCAGCTCTGTTTCAAGACCAGAAGTCGTATTATTGAGACGCCACAAGATAATACTCGTGAAAGGAAAGCGTAGAATAAAATTATACGTAAAAATGCAAGCTGTAGCGTGCACACCTCGTCTCGAGATACGTCTGATGACTATGCGTTTCCAGAGTCAAATTCCGTGGGGCGTTATAAAATGCTGTGAAATGATACACGGGGCCTTTGCATTGAAAATCTATCGGGTAGAAATATGGGGACATCTTGGGTGGGATTAAAGGAGCGGTCGGAGAAGAAATCGTTTCCGATCGTTGCAAAAGGAGAAAAGTTTTGGGGAAGGGACATAAGGAGCACGACAAAAGGGCAACAATTACTTTATTTTGAATTTGCGGCCGGCTTCTCGCCTTCTTTAAAACGTTCCGCTCTTCTTTGTCCATCGTGGCTTCTGTGTTCGGTATCGGGCGTGAAACGCTTGATAAAAAGAAGTGTCCCACGGTGCAGTCAATTTCTGTCAATTCTGTTGGAGAACCGAAATCGTCTAACCCAATTTTAAATGGCTCTTTACGGATCGCCGATTTCTATGTGAGCTGGTAGATGCGGCGGTTATGGTAGGCGGCCTCTCGGTTTTAAAAGTCAACTTTCCCCGTAAACATGCGAATGAAAGTGACAATACAATGCGTTTGCAAACAATTCAATTCGATTAAAATTTGTAAAGCGGAGTCGGAACGACTGTGGCATTATACAAAAAACGCCGATAATTAGTAACGTAATGATTCCTATTTGTCTCGATATGTATTGTACAGTGATAAAGATTATCTTATCCAAAAAAAGTCATTCACAAGACTTCTTCATTTGTAATGTGTAGGCGGTGGACGTAAAAGAATGTTACAGCGTCGAACACAAAACAACTAACCGTAACATCAACTAACAATACCATCAATACTATAATTTCCTACTCGATAATGTAACTGTTACGTACAATATGTGTTATATTACATTTATATTGTTGACAGGGGCGTAGCCAGGATTTTATTTCGGGGGTGGGGGGATTTAAAAAAATTAAAATCACAGAACAACTCATAACTTTTTTAATTAAATGAGATAACAATATTCGTTCAGGACATTTTCTTTAGACCTTAAAGGATTTACCATTTCATTTCTCTCTTAGTTTTCAACCTTTTATTCTTATATGTTCATATTTTGTTCCAAAATTTCGGGGGGGGGGGATTTATCCCCCTAATCCACCCCCCTGTCTACGCCATTGATTGTTGAGTGCGAAATTATAATATTGATGTAATGTCACTGTTAATTGGGATTTGATTTCATGACCGGGGATGATTTCATAAAAAGAAAAGAGAATAATCTCTGCTCGGTAGATGTGTCATATACAGGATGTTTCATCGGTAATTCCTTAAAAATTTCGAATGCCCGCGGAGTATCACAAAGTACACCTAACACTCGTAGAAAACCAAATGGGACGCGACGGTCACGTCGTTCACGCGGTACAATGCGACATTAACGTGAGGATACCAGTTCGTCTCACATGGAAATTCATGAACTCGCCTAACCGATTTTCACGGCGCCGCGAACGAAATCCGTATTTTTCGAGAAAAAGTATTCGGGGGCGGAGGGGAGAGGTAGGGAGCTCTCCGAAGCGGAGGACGTTGAAGGATCGCCCTCGTACGCCATCGACGCCCTGCTTTGCACTTGAATAACCCAATTTCGGGATGGCGCAACCTCTTCGGGGCATCCGCCAAGCTACGTCCGCAAACAATCCATTCGACGAAGATTTACGAGCTGAATTTTATCGCGCGCGCGCTTTACATTCTTCGCCGGTTACATACGTGCTTGCCGTGAAACTTCCTTAATGCGGTCATACTTCCTCTTACTTTGTTCCGAAGATACGTAAAAGAAAGATCGTGGATGAAAGTGGGCTCTCTTAAACGTGTAAGTTCTTGAAAGGCGTGGCATTCGTCACGGGCATATTTCTCGGTCGCGATCATAATGCAGCGCATAAAAATATTAATATCGTACATTATAAAAATATTAATGCACTGGGAGAAAAATGATATGATATTTGGAACTATAATGACATAGTAAATGATTGTTAGTTAGGAATATCATTTTATAGTAAGTGTTACTATTTACGTTGGTGACAATTACGATATAGGTATAGTATAAGTGACTCATGTAAAATTTTTACCGATAATTATAATCATTTGAAGTAAAAATATAGTAAGATAGAATATATAGCTGTCTCTTATACACATCTAGATGTGTATAAGAGACAGGAATTATATGATTTTTTAAAATATAATATATTTTCTCTAGTTATTTTCTATATAAAAGTATTAAGATAAAGCTGTCAAAAAATTAATAGTTTACGAGATATTTGATATTTTATTCTAGCATATTTTTACATAAAATATAAAATATCTTGTAAACTGTTTGTTTTCTGATAATCGTATCTTAATTTTATGCGTAGAATCTGTCTCTTATACACATCTAGATGTGTATAAGAGACAGCTATAAAAATATGTTTGAGTCCAAAACTCATAAAATATAGTGAAATTATTGTTATTACAACTATTTTTTTCTCTCAGTGTGCGTACGTTTTTCATATTTCTTATAAGAGTCGCGCGTGTACTATATCCAAAAATTATTTCAATATTTGAGATAATAATGTACGATAATTGTACGATACTCTGCTGGGGATTGATGTCTAGGAATGCGGGGTGTTGTTTACCATAATTCATGTTTTATTGCTTAATTATACGGACGGTCGAGCTTAGCCGAGACCACGGCGGGAGGGAAACGAATTTGTGAAATGAATTTCACGGCGTAATAACAAGATTTTTCGTTAAGAGAGGATACGCGTCAGGGGTCGGCGCGGTTGTGTGAAAAATCGGCCGGTATTGGGATTAGAAGAGAATAGTGGGTTCACCCTACTTTGCACCTGAATGACCCAATTTCGGCGCTATTGCGACGCATCTTACGGTGCGCGTTCGCGAGAAAGCGATCCCCATCTACGGTCCCCGTAGGGCCACGCTCCTTTGCAAATGAATGGGAGAGCGCAGCGCGCGACACACTCGAGAGTCCCGTGATTTGCTCCGGGCGGGACAATCTCGTTGACTTTTTTTTCACGTTTCTTCATTGTGAATCAGCCGTGCGAGCGTGCGCGGCTTGCGGCTCTCATCACAATGCAATTATGCGGGTCGTTCGGCCGCGCAAGATTCCGGCAAGATTTCGAGGCAGGACTCGCCCGGTTTCGGGATCCCCGCGTAAACGAACCGTTTACAAGCTCGCCTTTTCAACGCTCGACTTTCCCACCTAGAATTTCAAAGCCACTCGAGTTTTCACGTCGCTAGAATACCAAATCGGCAGGTCGTTGTGTAATGCTTCAATTTTCGAGACACCGTCGCTTTCGCAAATATTCCTTTAATATATCATGCGAAATGATTCGAAGTGTATCATTTGTCAACAAATATATATTATTATATTATTATAAATATACAGGATGAGTCACTTAAGACCGGCCACCCGAATAACTTCTACAATTTTGGAGATAGGAAGAAATGCTTGAAATAAAAGTTGTGAGGTATCGAGGGGGACATTTTGCAGAGGTGAAAAATTTTTCCTGGTGGAGATGCTTAAGAGATTTGAAGGTGACCTTTGTTTTTTTACATGGAATTATATGATTTTTTAAAATATAATATATTTTCTCTAGTTATTTTCTATATAAAAGTATTAAGATAAAGCTGTCAAAAAATTAATAGTTTACGAGATATTTGATATTTTATTCTAGCATATTTTTACATAAAATATAAAATATCTTGTAAACTGTTTGTTTTCTGATAATTGTATCTTAATTTTATGCGTAGAATAGTGGGATGAGTCAGTTGATTTGAAGAAAACACATAGTTGCATTTCAAAATAATTATGTAATTTGTAATGTGCAATTACATACTTCTGAAAAAAGCAACCATGTGTTTTTCTCACATCAATTGATTCATCCTACTATTCTACACATAAAAGTATTAAGGTACAGTTATCAAAAAATGAATGGTTTACAAGATATTTTATATTTCATGTCAAAATATGCCAAAATAAAATATCAAATATCTCGTAAACTATTGATTTTTTGATAGCTTTACCTTAATACTTTTATATAGCAAATAACTAAAGGAATTATATTATATAAAGAAAATCATATGATTCCATTTAAAAAAACAAAGGTCACCTTCAAATCTCCTAATCTGCAAGATGTTCCCCTCGATCCCACAACTTTTACTTCAAGCATTTCTTCCTATCTCCAAAATTGAAGAAGTTATTCGAGTGGCCGGTCTTAAGTGACTTACTCTGTATATATATTATTAATATTTTTTTTTCGCGTAAGATAGCTGTGCAAGAATTCTTTTCGTTAAGAGAGGACATTCTCGCCGAACGTCTGAAAAATGTTGTGCAATTTGTTGAGCGCGGCATTACGTTATGTTACACAAAAAGCGAATAAATAGCTCTGAGAGCTACTGTTAAACGCGGTAGGAGTCTTCATTGTGTGGCAAAAAGATGCGTGTAAGCATGACATTGAGGTGGACACAAAGTCCGTTTTCAGGATAAACGTCGCAGTAGTACAAATGTCGTTTCATTTTTTAGTAGCCACGTGAGCCGGCTGGATCATTTGTCAAAGGAAGGATTATTCGCGCTAGAGAGTGACCGTCGGAGATCGTAGATCTCTATGTAAAAAAGGCGAGACGGTGCTACCTTTTTTTTAAAGTGACTTTAGTCGATAGGAATCTGCAATTAAGTCTCTCTTTGTTACGGCATTCTGGAATTAAATTTGTATTCCGTAATATAATTGTAAATGCAAATGATTCCCGAAACCTCTTTAGACATTATGAATAATAGCATTCAACATATATCATTTATTATAACGAAAGTAATATGTTGAATTTTTATATCAAGTAAATTACTAAAAAAATAATTTTTTATTTGACATGAAAAGCAGCTTTGCAACAGTTGTAACATTCTTTAATATGATTAGTTTATACACTTAGATCCAGAAAGAACCAAGGGCAAGAACCAATCATATTAAAGAATCTTACAACAGTTGCAAAGCTGCTTTTTCTGCTGAACGCAGCCATAATTACTTGAAGTTTCATCATTTTACAAAAACAATGTAGCCCCACTTCACGTCTAATTTTTTTACCATATGCATATGTATATTTTTTAAATTCTGAAATAATGTAAAACGTCAATAAATATTTCTGACAGAACGAGAACAGGATATGCAAACTCGAGTACATCCTGTAGCTCAAGAATATGTCTGAATACGATATGGCTTACGATTATTATTGATATTGAAAATATAAAAAAATTTCTTATCTAAATGGCACGTAACCTATTTCACAGTTTTATATAATTTTGCGTGCATGTTAAACTATATTATTGCCTAGTTTACACCGAGCACTTGATACGCGTATCAAGTAATGTATTTGAGCTGATGATTAAACTAATTTATTAGTTATTTACTATTTGATACGCGTATCAAGTGGTCGGTGTAAACTAGGCATATAATTACCTAAATATTGGGTTTCGTTGGACGTTAGATAACTTTTAACAAAAATTTTTAATTGCTGTGGAAATGTGGTTATACGGTATATGCGAGGATATGTCTGACAATGTATGTATATCCTTTCAAATGTAATATTTTGCCTTTTCAGGAACCTCCATGCAGGATTTGCACTCACCTTACTTCGCCAGCTGCTTTCAATCCACGCACTTTGAAAAGCCTTTATAAATTGCCTGTCACGAGACGAAGAGAGTACTGCGAGCCAAGGAGATGTAATGCGAAAGTCGGTACGGATTTGAAATACGAATTTAATTCACGTTCATACAATGTCGATCGTGTCGTAAACAAAATTCAAGAACTGAAGAGAAACGTTCAGGATCTCGATAAACCGAAGTGTCATGTCGGGACGGTAATTTATTAACGACAAACATTTTAAACAAATATAATAAATGAAAATGGGTGCTTTGGATTATATCTTGTACATGGCACTTTTTTCAAAATTTAGAACATAGTCCAACAGGAAAGTTTGGAACCGCCGCCAGGAACCAGAATTAATGATCTAAAGGATGCTCATCATGCAATAATGATCTGTTTGCGGGAAATGGACAAAATAAAGACATTTTTGGAAGACGAGAATTCTTGGTGGAAAATTCTAAAAGGACGTTCGGTCAATTGTTGTGAACAAAAGTTACCACATCTCCATGGGGTCTTGGACGGGTCGTCGGTTACTTTGATGTTGCTTGAAGAAGGCACCGACGAGGTACAATCCCTCTTAATTTCTTCTTTTACAAATTTAAAATGAGATAAAGCCTACTATTTGTACATTAATAATATGTACATTGTACAACGAAAAGAACTTTACTGTAATTTAATGTAAGTAAGCATGAACTTGTAAACAATTTATCTTTCGATAGGCTCCACGTCGTTTTGTGACATCAACACCGAAAGAAAAAAGTAATGTTGCCGGTCCCAAATTCGGAACTTCTTCGAAAGAATTGACGAGTGAAGCGAAACAAACCGAGCAGCATATGAATCATCGAATGAAACACAGAGAAGATTATGCGGATTCTTACACAATTCCACATTACAGTCTCGATATGAAATCAGCGTTGATTGAAGTTACAAGGTAAATCTCCTCTGGCTTTAAAATTATTATATAATTTTTTTAAATTATATAATTACATTTTCGTAGCATTAATTAAATTAATGTACTTTATGTTTATTACTCTTGCCATACTTTGAACAAGATTTAAAATATGTTCATATAGAATCCATTAAATTTTAACGCGTACAAACATTTTTAAAAGATATTTTTTTAGTACCCATAGCCATGAACCGACGCAGCGATACGTTAAAAAAGCTGTTACTAGTGAACACAATATTGTTGCTTCCGAATTTTGGTCGGAAATAGAAGAAGATGGAAACGATGAGCAGAGAATACCAGAGAGATCACACAGATCTAAAGAAAGACGCGATAACATACAATATGAAGATAGAGAGAAAATGATCGATAGATCGAATAGTAAAACGCAGACAAAATTATTATATATATTACTTTATTAGTTATATATTTATATATTATATACCAAGTTAATAAGAGAATAGAATTAATTAAAAATTGTTAGTAATATTATTCTAGATCAAAGTGATATTTTTAACATATGATTTTCAGTTGTGCCACCGAGAGAAATACGATACGGTCAGAACACCGAGACGATATTCGAAGACGCATTAAAGCCCCCAGAGACATTTAGCAGCGAAAATACCGGAAACGAAAAGCACATCACAAGAGATTTTGAATCAAACGTGGATTTAAGCACGGTATGTAAAACTTATTTGTAAATCTTATTTTTCAATTAATCTATCAATTCTGTTATTATCCTCCAGAAGCTTCCGTCCAGAAACGTGACAAGTCATAAACCGAGAACAAAAACGATCATTGAAAGAGGCGTTCGTTGTATTCAAAAACTTCCGACAAAGATTTCAAAGACTAAAAGCAGAGATTAATGTTTAGTATATTTAAAAATATAAGTAAATCTTATATACCGATATTTTCTACTAATATCTATTTAAAAAATGTAACTTTTATAAGATCTTTAAATAACACAATGCGATTACATTGCGTTTCACGAATTTTGTAATTACTTGATGTTATCAGACAAAATATATCGATTGTACTTATCGAGTTTCATAACATTCAACTTTCAAATTTTAGTTTGTTGACTTCTTGTCTGTTTATAGAGCGACTTTACTATAAACAAAATATTCCATAATTTCGACCGTGTATCATAGAATTGTTCAATTCTGCAGGAATCTTAAGAAAAGATTCCGGAATGCATGCACGCGATCTTCGAATAATGATAAGCAGGTTGGATTAGGTTATCGTTCATCTCTACAATTATCAATTATTTATTATAAATTTTTTAAATTTAAACGGTGCATAAATGTAAAACGAAAGAAACAAATTTGTGTTCTGTAAATTTTTTATAAATTTATGCATGAATTTAGTCACACGAAATGAAGAAAGTCCTTATAATAGCAAGGAGTCCAGCTTTTACTATTCACGATGAATTAAAAGTGGGCTCAACGACCATTGTGATTCTTCGCGAATGTGCAATAATGAGATCTCCGCTTTCTACTCCGTGTACTTCGTCTGGAAGTATGAGCTAGATATAAAACTGAAAGGACTATGGCAATCGGGCACATTTTTGTGCAACCAATCCGATTGACTCTAAACTTGGCACAGACACTCCTTACCGCCTCTAAAGACGTCCAGTAATTGTCACTTAGTGAACAAATCGGTTCAAGGTACCTAAAATGTCCAAAAATCAGATTTGGACGGCACTGTCCCAGGACAAGTTTGGAGAACCGTGCATGTCTACGGGGGGCCTGAACAAATCACTGAGTGACAATTACTGGACGTCTTTAGAGACGGTAAGGAGTATCTGTGCCAAGTTTGGAGTCAATCAGATTGGTTGCACAAAAATGTGCCCGATTGTCATAGTCCTTTACGAGCAATTTTTCAATTATATATAAATTTAATAGTACGGCAAAGACATTTATAAAATATTTCTGACCGATCGATGATAGATCGAAAAGATCGAAAGTTCCAAAAAACAATGCGCCGGTGAAGAAAAAGATTCGGTCGATTGAAAAAAGTTTCGTCGAAATTTGCGAGGAAGACTAACGATAGAATTTGGAGAAACACCTTAAAATTCAGAATGGAAGAAAAAGATGAAGAATCAGCATCTTTCGATGGATCTGCTTATATCTTAACTTTCGAATCACTCGAAGTGTCCCTGAAGAGGAAAGAAAGTACATCGATAGTTGAGGGACGATTAGGATCGTGCAAGTGTATAGAGAGAATTACGTCATCCTCCTCTAAAAGCAGATGCTCAAAATCATGCACGGAGTACAGAAAAACCAGCTCGAATGAGTACATACGATATTTGTTTGATAATCTATTTTACTAAAAATTTTAGTCTTTATTTAATTAATGTTTCTTTCGAGAATTTTATAATTTTAACAGATCAAAAAAATTAGTTAAATTAAAGTTCAAATAGATCGACGTTAATCAATTGTGCATACAATGTTAATCGAATATTTCTTTGATATTTGATCAATATTTATTAAACAAGCAATTATTAAATAAATTGCACGTGCGACCACACGTGCAATTTTAAGTACTATAATATCGAGGGATGTCGTGGACATATCAGAGAGATGTGCGTGTATATATCCAGAACATAAATAATGAACACTTTTCTACGTAGAAGCCATTTTCGCACATTCTGCTCGAAGACGGACGTACTAATGTCAATTATACATTTTACATACATTTCAGACCTCAAACGTCAGACTGCAGACCGCAAGCGTTGCGTGAATCATCATATCGTCAAAAGAAGCTCGAGACAAAGCCCGCGGGAGAAATGCCATTGTTCGGCCGACTAAAAACGAAAATGAAAGAAACTTCGAGGAAGTTACAGGTCTTTTTTTACGTTTCTCCTCTCCGGCACCGGAATATTTCAGCGAGCTGAAGACTCTCAATAGGCAACTTCCAACAGAGCGCCTTGCCATTTTTTAAGAAGACGACGAGAGATACCATGGCGAGAGTGAGGTTCCTGTACGACGGTCTTAGGACGAAACGAGCATTAGGATTCAAATGCGACCTAAAAAAGTGCGACAGCGCTTTAATGGACTGCAGCGCGGGAGCTTGTAGGAAAAAAAGCATGATTTTTGGTGAACCTAGTCGTCCATGCAGTTCGAAAACTGCCGATTATAGCGTCAGTGACACTTCAACAATATCGAGCATAAATGAAGACAGGTTTTAAACCTATCGTGATCTAGATAGCGACATATCATTATTACTTGCTGTCTGCTCAGATACTGTTTCTCATAAATTTTATCTCTCAAAAGCTTCGAATATTACTCCATGATCCACCGAGCGCTTCGGAAAGAGAGAACGAAAAAGGAAAAACGATAGATAAATAAAACTCGGGATTGTCAGGTACATTTCTTTGGTTTACGCGGGCGTTAAGTAGCGATATATCACTGCCTAGGCAAATCGACTTTTATTGCTTTATAGCGCTTGTAAGCCGCCGCGCCATTCCAAGCCGCACGTGTAATCTGGAATGTAAAGAGCTCGTTATTACGGCGGCGCTATTCACAATCGGACTCTCAACTGACAACGAGACTGCACGTTGATAGGCGGATATGACCGCGATATTTTCTGCGGACGCGCGAGTTATCGCTTCGTCGATTCTCCTCTTTGCGATAGAAAATTTCAATTATGTGCAACGAAGCACATAATTCACCTCCTATGTCATACTCGTTATAAATTCTTGCGTTGCTATCGAACGTCAAATGGCAACCGAAAGTTCCATAATAATATCACGTTCTTAAGAAACTAGTCGGATAAATGCGCATATGTCAACAATACAATAATAGTTAAATCCAGGGTTGTGCCGTAGATTTCAAGATTACGTCTACATGGATTATTTACATGTTATCTACGTGATATTTACACGAGCTTTTTTCATGTAGACTATAAACAATGTAAACTATTGTAAGTTGGATAGCATAATGCAAAGAAAGAGCAATTAAATTATAAAATAATAAACTGTATTTAACTAGTTTTAATTATGAAGATATTTAATAATTGCAACTGAAAAATTGAAATTGCTAACGAAATGCTAATCTCCGATGTGTGATAATCCACAAATTACTGATTGTTTACATAGATGACACGTAAAACATATATATAGTTTACATTGTTTACGCGTAGATATAGACTACTATATTTTACACATAAACGCCCAACCCTGATTAAATCAATTATTGTAAAAATATGACGTGACCACTTTCGGAAAATTTTCATTTAAATTTGGCTACCTATATTTCTGTTAATTTTTAAGCAAAATTTCAGATAATTCAATTTAATTAATTTGTTTGGGAAAAATTTATCTTGTTGGCTTTTTTCGTCAGCTGTTGAGACGTCTATACCCCCGTAATCGAGGAACGAAGATGATTCATGCGCGATCTGTCCACCCAAACCGAAGTCCCGTCGCTCTCACCCGCGCGGATCGCATAAATCGCGTGTTTTCCTTCTTATTGGCTGATTGAATAATACATGTAACCGAATAGTATTAAACCGGCCGAGCGGGACACGCAAGGTCCATGACGCCTGTCATGTCGGGCGGGTCATGCGTCAGCATTTTGACGAGTTGTTTAGGTCGATCAATTTATCGCTTAAGATACACACGGCATGATTGTTGCGCCTGTATTTGTCGATGCAGAATTAACGACGCGATGTAAGATAAGGCCGCGGATTTATGAACGCTGTCTACTATCAATTCATCATTTTACGTCTATTATATGTCAGTCTTAACATTAGGCTGTTCGATCGACACGTCACGTTCGTAACTATTATTTACATTATTGCTCATATTTCCGAAACAAGAGATACCTTAGTCAATAGTCACTTAATGTGACAAGGATATACGCAAGGGAAATTTCCCAAGGCAATTTTCAAAATTCATTCAGTTGTTTGAAAGATGATAGACACTCGCGACGCGCCTCTTCTGCCATTATAGCATTTTTACGCAGAATGAGACATTATAGTTGAGGCAGGCGTACAGCTCTAACAATCGTCGACATCCGTGAACGGGCGCGAGAAATTACGGTACAAGCGAAACGTCAAAGTACTGAGTACTATACAATTTCCATTACGCTTGCGTTTTTGCGAAACTTATTTTTGCGAAATGCGTTTTTGCGAAGATGTCGGATTCCTGGACGATACCAGCTGTCGCACATGGATGCACCCACGGAGGAGACTGCGTCGTATTAACTGCGTGCAATTTCGCAACAAAGTCGCATGAAAAATATTATTATTTCGACGCGCATGAACGGCGGACGGAGGGAGAAAAAGTATTAATGACAGAGTATTACGCGGCCGAGTGCAAAAATCGCCGCTAAATCACCGGCCGGCCGCCTATAATCTCGCCTATTCAGCGTAATTTATTACGCATTGATATTTACAATCCTTTAGGGTTAATATCTCTCTCCGTGTCGCGACGATTGCCACGCGCGAGTCGCTGGTAATGGAAACCTCCTCGTGAACCGACGATGATCCCCGAGATTGCATATTTAACGCGCGACCAACAAATTGATCTTCCCCTAGCGCCCCATTATACGACATTTTGCGAATCAATCAAGACAAGTGGGCGGCAAATTTACATCTAATTATGGTGCACGTGGATATATCCGAGAGGTACATTATATATTGTAACTTCTTTGATCTCTTGCGAAACGGCCGGGCATTGTGCCTTGTACGTTGTTTAATAATTAAATTACATATGTTTAACCGCAATTGAAGGCTAATATCAACAGGATCCCACTTGAGAGTAATCGCTCCCAAGGGAAAATCACTCCTTCTAGATTCATAGATTTATCAGAGATTATAGTATAAGAAATCGCTAAACCATCAACAACTCGCGCGAGGCGATTTATTCCGATCCAAATAAACCAAAGAGTGAGAATAGAATACGAACCACCAACACGAAACGCCAATCTAAGTTCTTCATCAGCATCGAAGACTGGCTGACTATATCCCGAAGGTCCCAACGTTGGCTTTTGGTCGTGCTTCAATTCCGCCTATTCCCCGTGAATTTACTGTTGAACTAAGGGGGAGAGAGAGAGAGAGAGATAGAGGTGCTGGTCCCTCGACACACACAAACGGGGCCCCAGCCGTTGCATAAATCACAATGAAACGCACGCCTCATTATACTTGCAGGCACTCGTGTAATTGCGACGGGCGTGTCCGCGCGTATTTACCCGTGCAGATCTGCCGGGCCAGTTGGTTGCCGAACATTATCGCCGCGTATGTGTGTTTGCATTTGGTTTCCATTCTTTTCTTTTCCTTTCTTTCTTTCTCGTCGTCTATATATCTCGCTGTCTTTTTCGTCTCTCCTCCTCGTCTCGATCTCCATCGACGACTCTCCGCGCAGAATCCGGTGCTTTCAGCAACCGGAAACGGGAGGCCGGATATGGGCGTGATGTATGGCGCGATCTTAAAAGCCACGCGTATAACGCGGAATTATACGTTTTTATTTGCGAAAATGGTTCTTGCCGATCCGGATCGACCGGAGCCGGCGTCGCGGCTGGCTCTACGGCCAGGGTTAAGGATGCACCGATCGTACGGATTATTTTCAAAATCGATGATAGCCGCCTTAGTTCACATCGGCGTACGTATAATGAATGATGAGAGATGGGGCACAACGTGCCAATTTCACGTGTCGATCACGACGTATTACGACCGATTCGCTCCGGCCGTTAATGTTCTCTATTTCGAGGAAGACTGTAGAATTATCTCAATTATTACAAAAGCTGCATTTATCTACGCTTCTGAATTTTTATGCTTTTCACCATTCAAAATCCACGAGGGAGGTATTTAAGAAGAGATGAATAGAAAGGGTTCAGAAGTTGTAGATTTATTCTGAAGTTGAAGGCTTATCCTTTGATGCTAAACTGTCGAGTCATTTGTGGCAACAATAGATACCGATTCCTGGTAAAAGCAGATGTAAAGATAAATTGTAGAAAATATCAATCATAGAAATTAACTATATGTCAACCACCCGTGACTAGATTTTTAGAGGCACCCTAGTGATCACTAGTGTCATTAACACTAAAGCTACCGACAATTTATATATACCTATTTCTACCGAACCGGTCAAATGACTGGTTATTAAATAAAAGTTTTATTTTTTCCAATTGAATCAGAAGAAACGAAAGAAGAAGAGAGATAGATATTGCAAAATTGATTATATGTATATTACGGAAAAGTCGTGAAGTCAAATGAGGAAAAGCGATAACATTGAATGCAGAAATTTTAATCAATAGTTTAAAAACGGTCATTTGACAGGCGCGTGGTAGTTTTAGTGTTAAAATGCTTGTAAAAATTGTCATTTAGTAAAATTTTGTACGTAAATATGTAGCTAGATAACGATATAAATTTAAAAATGAATTATTGAACAATTAATAATTTTTATTTTTAATCATATTACATAATATTTTATCATTATATGCTTATGATAATGAAAATTCTACTGCGGCGTGCAGGGTAAGACGTACAAAACTTGCTAGGCAGACAACGTGCTAACGAGCAACGTTAGACATTTTTTCAAACCCTCCCTCTTCAATTGGGTAAATTACACACGCGATATATTAAAGTATTAAATCCATGCGCACTTGTAAAATTATTTATCTCCGTAAATTCGCGATATAAATCACGGAACAATATTAATAATTACTACATTAGATAGCGCGATGCAGGGAAAGGAATGTCTATCTAGCCGCTTCCACCATCGATAGATCACGGCAAATTGCCCGGCGAGCGCCATTCGCATAAAAATAGCCGCGGCCGAGGAATACGCGCATATCACTATAAAGACGTCGACGCAATTAATTACGTCGGACACGTGGAGCCGAAGCGTACCGTGGCCGGCGATCGTTATCGGTTTAATCCTTGGCTACGGTATCGATACTCGAAAACGTTACTTCTACCTCCGGCTCCGGTCTTGATGAATTGCGCTGCGCGCGCGCGCGGTTCACCGCGCTCGACGGGCGCCGCACCGTGGAAAAGCATAACTCGCCGTGAAACAATGAAGGCGAAACGTATCTCCGAATAAAAAAAGAAGTATAAAAAGAGAGAGAGAGAGAGCTCGGCTGAGAAAGGGGGAACGACCACCCACGGTGTTTGCACCGGAGTTCCGAAATTTTCACGCTTTTCTAGCGCGGCCCCGGTTACATCTCTTCCCCGCCGACGTGGTACGCCGCCACCCCCTTCCACCCCCTCGCTGTATCTAGCGTCTCATGTAAATGGGGAGCACCGCTGTCGGGTGAATACCAGCCGGTAAGACAGCTCAGGTGTGGGGCCGTCCGCCGAATTCGTCATGGATCGTTATTCAAAGTCGACCTGGCCGGGGGGAATGAGCGGGGAGGGGGAGGAAGAACGAGCCGAGGCTGTGCGCGCGGCGCGACTATTAATCGGCGCTTAAGAGACGCGGGTATTATCGGGATTATTGATACCTCGGCGACAATTTATTGCGGGACTTCGCGTTTTAGGCGCCGCAAAGGCGCACGCGGCTCGACGCCCGACGTTCTACGTATGTTCTGCGTACGTTCTACGTACGCATACATGGCTACGGGCGCTACGTAGAATCTCCCGAACCACGACGCTTGGATACCATCTTCGCGTATCGTTGGATGCCGAGGGCCCACTTGGGAGAAATAACGGTCATTTCGTTGGATGTTGAAGCGGCAAAAGTAACGGAGTTATTTAATATAAAAGATTAATCGGCCGTGTGTGGGTGGATAGAAAATTGTACGTTGGTGAGGGACGCGATAGAAGCATGTGCCGCGATGTGTTTTGCATATAAGAGTGGCGGACAATAGGAAGGGCTGTAAACCCTTCTCTCCTGTACGCGGTAGCCACTCGAATCCTGTATCGAAAGCTGAAATTGTATATATTTGACGTCACTCACGTAACGATCGAAGGCTTCCGACGAGATGGATCTTCAAAGACTTGAATAAAGTGATGAAACCCTTAATTTGCTCGCTCTACACCTCTCTGTCGTTATACTTTCGTGTTATCGTATGATTACCTTTGATTTCTATATCCTTCTCTATAGAATGGACCACGTGTGCAACGCGATCGCGTCGCGATGTCAGATTACAGTTTATAGGCGTGAATCATACGCTGAGCTCGCCGTTGGGTTTTTCTACTCAAGTATCGCGCATGTACATAAGTACGCTTAATGAAACGCTGCCGGTCTCTTTTTAGATATACGATACGTATCATATTTCTGGCGTGGAGCCATCTCAGGTCTCCCCTACAATTCCACGCTTCCGTGATATGGTCTAATCTATGTTAATTGGGCTAGTTACGTTTCCGAGGTCGAATGTCAGACTTAAACGCGCTCGCTAATGAATCACACCCTTTTTCGAGATACATTTCTAACGAGATACGAAATATACGTTCTTGACTTGTTCTATCACAATCGTAATTAACTATGGGGGTTGACGGGGGTTGATCGAGTCCCGCGGCTCCTTCGATATCCAGCAGGGACGTAGTCAGGATTTTATTTCGAGGTGGATTTTTAAGAAAATGAAATCACAGAACGCCTCATAACTTTTTTAATTAAATAAGATAACAATATTAAACTGGAAGCATGCGTCTAGGTTTTTTAGATAATCTGTCGAGTACCTCCTCTATGCTAATCGAAGAAGTCAAATTTTTGTGAATGTACATTTGTGTCAAACCGTTAAGCCTTACTTCACTCATTGTATTCCTAAGGTATGTTTTACGAATTCTTAATTTCCATTATTAATAATCATTAATAAAAACCATTTCATTTCTCTCTCAGCTTTCAACCTTTCATTCTCATATTTTCATATATGGTTCCAAAATTTCGAGGAAGGGATTTATCCCCCTAATCCCCCCTTCCCAGCTTCGCCACCGCACTACTATATCTCTTAATTGTATGTATCTCCTCTATGTTAATCGAAGGAGTCAAACTTTTGTGAATGTACATTTGTGTCAAACCGTTAAGTCTTACTTCACTCATTGTATTCCTAA